>CM056049.1:222597604-223169198 GCA_029574335.1 Rana kukunoris
GGCCGGGTATTCACGTTCTTTCTGGGGGTTGGCCAGGATGCAGCAGGAGCTGGGATCCATCCATCCACCGGAGCTGTCCTATCCAACTTCTTTTAATGACCCCGGGCTCCCTGGTTCCTCCATGTGCAGCTGTCCCCTCCGCTCCTCCTATCCAGGCACACAGGAGGGCGGCATGGCCGTGTACTCACGTTCCCTCTGGGTGGGCGGTCGGCCGGCCAGACTAAAGCAGGCGCTGGGATGGGATCCATCCACCAGAGCTCCCCTGCACAAAAGACGCAGAGATGCCAGGCGAGCGGCGCGGGCTGAAGGAGCAGCTCAGCATGGCTTTTGCAGATGGACCCTGGTACTGCCTGTTGGTCCGTGAGCAGATGCAAATGAGGCGGCCGCGAGGCCCCGGTGAGTGCGAGGCCTTAGGCAAATGAGGTGGCCGCCTAATTAGAGAGCCGCCTCTGCCAACACCTAGACACTGGCGAAAAAAACGTAGGTATTCCCGATAGGGGAGGGGGTTATATAGGGAGGGACTTCCTGTCTGAAGAGTGCCAGTGTCCATCACCTGAAGGTAGGCTCTATAACCCACATAGTAATTACTATGCTGCTCTGTGTCCCGTGATGTACGATAAAGAAAGTACAATATTTGTCATGCAAAGCATGAAACTAAAGTATGAGTAAGTTAGTAACCATATCCAAGACACTATATAAACATGAGACTGAGATACAAACATGCTTCAAACGAGCATCAATTCTTACACGTCAGGGATTTTGTGAGATTAGAGTCAGGTGTACGATTAATCAATTATGTCAAGCAGGTGTTAATGATCATCAATTTCATATGTAGGTTGTAACAGTCATTAACTGAAACAGAAACAGCTGTGGGAGGCTTGAAACTGGGTGAGGAACTGCCAAACTCTGCTACTTAGGTGAGGTTTTGGAAGGCCGTTTCATGTCACAGGCAAGACACAAGGTAGGTATAATGCATCACCAAGGTCTTTCCCAGGCAAAGATTTTAAAGCAGACTGGGGGTTCAAGATGCGCTGTTCAAGCTCTTTTGAAAAATCACAAAACAGACAATGCTGAAACCGTCGGTGCAGTGGTCGGCCAAGGAAACTTAATAAAGCAGATAAAAGACGTATCATGCGTCCCTTTAACATCAGAAGATGTCCAGCAAAGCCATCAGCATGGTACTGGCAGAAAGCTGTGGGAACGGTCTGACCGACATGGAAAGAAGATTAAGTGACTCAACTATACAGGAAAACATAAAACTGGGGTGCAAAAAAATGTCACCAGGTGCTCTGGACTGATGAGTCAAAATTTAAAATATTTGGCTGTAGCAGGAGGCAGTTTTTTTTTTTTGAAGGGCTAGAGAGCGGTACAATAATGAGTGTCTGCAGGCAACAGTGAAGCATGGTGGATGTAGATTTGGTCAGGATCAATGGTGTTCTCAATGCTGAGAAATACAAGCAGATACTTATCCCATCATGCCATACAATCTGCAGCAAGACGCAAACATACTACCCATGTCATTAAGAACTAACTTCAGTGTAAAGAAGAATAAGGTGTCCTGGGGAAGTGATGGTTTGGCCTCCACAGAGCCCTGATCTCATCATCAAGTCTGTCTGGGACTACATGAAGAAACTGAAGGATTTGAGGCAGCCTACATCCATAGAAGATATGCGGTTAGTTCTCCAAGATGTTTGGAACAACCTACCTGCCAAGTTCCTTCAAAAACTGTGTGCAAGCATACCTAGAAGATTTGATGCTGTTTTGAAGGCAAAGGGTGATCAACACCAAATATTGATTTGTTTTTCTCTTGTGTTCATTTACATTCCATTTTGTTAACCACTTAAGGACCGCCTACTGCACATTTATGTCGGCAGAATGGCACATCAACGTATATATACGTTGATTTTAGTACCCAGCCGTGGGTCACGGGCGCGCGCCCACGACCCGGTCCGAAGCTCCAGGACCGGGACCGCGAGATTCGCGGACCCGATCGCCGCTGCAGTGCGGCGATCCGTCCCTGGAGCGGAAGAACGGGGAGAGCCGTGTGTAAACACGGCTTTCCCGTGCTTCTCTGTGGCCGTAGCATCGATCGCGTCATCCCTGTAATAGGGGGACGCGATCGATGACGTCACACCTACAGCCACACCCCCTACAGTTGTAAACACACACATAGGTCACACATCTCCTACAGCGCCACCTGTGGTTAACTCCCAAACTGCAACTGTCATTTCCACAGTAAACAATGCAATTTAAATGCATTTTTTGCTGTGAAAATGACAATTGTCCCAAAAATGTGTCAAAATTGTCCGAAGTGTCCGCCATAATGTCGCAGTCACGAAAAAAATCGCTGATCGCCGCTATTAGTAGTAAAAAAATAATAATTAATAAAAATGCAATAAAACTATCCCTTATTTTGTAAACGCTATAAATTTTGCGAAAACCAACCGATAAACGCTTAATGCGATTTTATTTACCAAAAATACGTAGAAGAATACGTATCGGCCTAAACTGAGGAAAAAATTTTTTTTTTTATATATTTTTGGGGGATATTTATTATAGCAAAAAGTAAAAAATATTGCATTTTTTTTAAAATTGTCGCTCTATTTTTGTTTATAGCGCAAAAAAATAAAAACAGCAGATGTGATCAAATACCACCAAAAGAAAGCTCTATTTGTGGGGAAAAAAGGACGCCAATTTTGTTTGGGAGCCACGTCGCACGACCGCGCAATTGTCAGTTAAAACGACGCAGTGCCGAATCGCAAAAAGGGGCAAGGTCCTTTACCTGCATTTTGGTCCGGGTCTTAAGTGGTTAATTGATAAAAATAATCTATTAACACGTCTATTTGTGGAAGCATTTTTCAGTTACAGCAAATTTGTTTACACCTGCCTAAAACTTTTGAACAGTATACGTATACACACACACACACACTAATGTGAAAAAGTATTCGCCCCCTTTCTGATTTTTTTTTTGGTGTTTTATACGATATTCCCATTGACTTCTAGGACAAGCAGGACTTTGAGCATTTCATGAAATGCAGTCTATTGTCAATGGGAGTGCACCCAAAACTGTGTAAAAGGCGTATAAAATAATGCTAAACCCAAACCGCAAAACACCAATGAAAACCCGCTGTAGCACTTTTTTTAATGCTTCATACCTGTAATATGTCTCTGAAGGAATGGACCAGAGAAGTGGGAATATCTCCTAACTGCTGATCATTCAACCACTTGAACACAGCTGTGTCCCTATCCAGCAGAAGATGGCACACATAACCAGAAGCTTTGGAGCCCCTGGGGCTACAAGCTTCACTGCAGAGATGCCGCACACATGCCTCATGGTAAGCCTCAGATCCTACCTGTATAAATAAAACATGACAACAGCTTTAGAGACCGACAGACTGCCTTAAATTTAAAATAAGTTAAATCTACTGGTTCCCTACTAAAAATGCACTCACCTGTGTGAACAGCACCTTTGCACTCAACTCCTTGCAGACAGCTGCCTGAACTTGCCTTGCAAAATCCTCTCCACAATGAGGTGACAACAGTGACAGTACATCCAGGAATGCATGCCTCATAAGTGGGCACTTCTGAACCGGGGACATCAGCCAGAACACTGGAAGAAGATGCTGGGCTACTTCCTCCTGTGCACTCTCTGAAATACTGAATTTCAAGAAAAAAATGCTAATTCAGGGAGAAAAATTCAATCATAGCTACTCAATACTGTAGGGAGTTGGATGTACAAGTAGCATCTATCTTTATTTTAAACCGATTTCTTTTTTTATTTTGGCCTCCAAACGATTGCTAAGCACCCAGCCTAACAATAGCTTCTTGGTTCACCCATGCTTACTGGAAGTTTCTGGCAACTTATGCACACAGGCTTTGACACATCTGAACACTTGTTTATTTTCCATATTCATCTAAATTCAAAAGTGGTAATCATATTTGCTCTGTTTCTGAAAAAAGGTCAGGTACTGTATGACAATCATTAATAAAAAAAAGTGAGGGGTTGAAGTGTATGTTACCACATTTCTTTTTCCTGGTACATGTCTGTTGTACCATGTATTTGTGTTATAAAGTATTCTGTTCTTTGTCATTTGTGCTAAATTCCTGGTGATCCTGCCAATCCCACTGTTTTCCCATTTCAAACAGACCACACTAGGCACAGAAAGACATCTACCTTGCATGGTCAGTTTTCTGGCTTTGTGATCTGGATTGAGACAAGTACACACTATAGAGGGATATGATTTGTTCATATTTCATGTCTGATGTTCACAACCACTTTAAAAAAAAAGAAGGGCTGAAGTGACGCATCAAAATTTGCCCCCAATTTGTGTTAGTACTGTAACATTCTGCACAATGTGTTTCTTTATTGCCAAGAAGTATAATTTGATTTGACACAATTCCCAATTTCCCAAAACAAGAAAATTATTTAGATCAATATGTGACAAAATATTTAATCAAGTTGCACCCTGTAGCTTGAATACTCACCAATTTCCCTTTAGAACTGAAGACAACAAAGCATATATGTGCTGCAATTGTCCATGTAACATATTGTGAGACACTCTTTCATTTCCTCGCGGAAGATCCCGTATCAGCTGAAGTAGTAAGTTATAACAATTCTTCTCCTGTACAACAGGCACAAGGGCTCGAGCAGCAGCAACACGCACTGCATAGATGGGGTTTTTTCTCAGATCCAATAAAGGCTCTATAAGACAGCTGACAGCAAACAATGTATCGTAATAAAAGTACATTAACAAGAGTACAGGTTTTTACCACTTCAGACCCGCGGTATAGCCGAATGACGGCTACAGCGCGGGTCTGAATATCCAACATGCCGTCAAAAGACAGCCGCCCGTTTGGGCGTTCCCAGCGCGCGCTCTAGAGCGCCCTGCGGGGAAGCCTTGTGTTGGCCGTGTCCCTTGGACACAGCCAATCACAGATCGCGGCAAACGGCCAGAGTGGCCGTTTGCGATGCGATCTGTGCGGCGAATGAGAGATGATCTCACAGATCATCTCTCATTGCCGTTTTTACACAGAGACAGCGTCCTGTCTCTGGAGAGGAGGAGACCGATCTTGTGTTCCTTGTACATAGGGACACAGATCGGTCACCCCCCCCCTCCCCCACAGTTAGAACACACCTAGGATACATTTAACCCCTTCCTCACCCCCTAGTGTTAACCCCTTCAATGCCAGTCACATGTATACAGTAATTAGTGCATATTTATAGCACTGATCGCAGTATAAATGTGAATGGCGCCAAAAATGTGTCAAAAGTGTCCGATGTGTCCGCCATAACGTCGCAGTACCAATAAAAATCGCAGATCGCCGCCATTTCTAGTAAAAAAAAAAAATTAATAATTATGTCCCCTATTTTGTAAGCGCTATAACTTTTGCGCAAACCAGTCGCTTTTTTACAAAAAATATGTAAAATAATATGTATCGCCCTAAACTGAGAAAACATTTTTTTTTTTTTTTTAAATGGGATATTTATTATAGCAACAAGTAAAAAATATTGTATTTCTTTTTCAAAATTGTCGCACTTTTTTGTTTATAGCGCAAAAAATAAAAACCGCACAGGCGATCAAATACCACCAAAAGAAAGCTCTACTTGTGGGGGGAAAAAAGGACGTCAATTTTGTTTGGGTGCCACGTCGCGCGACCGCGCAATTGTCAGTTAAAGCGAAGCAGTGCCGGAAGCTGAAATTTCACCTGGGCAGGAGGGGGGTATATGTGCCCAGTAAGCAAGTGGTTAATCACTGCTCTGTTCAGTAGGGTACCAATTGTATTTCTGAGGGCAGTATCCAGATGACAAAACTCACTGTATACAAGTGAAAAACACTCAATCTAGCATTAACAAAGTATATACACAAGAAATAAATAAGCACCTTGCATCAGCGTCTCCTCCAGGTTGTAGCTTGGCAAGAAGGGTGAGGATAGGATGTAAACTGGGGTGCAGCATTTTATTTTTTCTTGCCATAGTCAATTCCCTTAACAGGACATCTAGCAGACCTGGAAATCGCCGTAGTAGAGCTCCGACATTCAGTGTGCTCTGCACTGTGCTATCTGTATCACTGCGGGATAACTCCAGCATGCCAACTGTGAGAGCAGCTGGATACAATAAGCATATGTTTATATTGTTATGGCTGTTCATTCACTTACACCATCAACATATGTAGGATAGAAACCGCTCAACTTACTGAAAAGCTGCAAAGCAGCATTACGCATAGCCCAGCATGGAGAACTCAGACTGATGAGTGCCACAGACATCATGGGAACGGCATGATTGAGCATTGTGGAACGAAGGCTAGCTGAGCGCAGCATGCTCTGCAGTGCATGAACTGCTGTAACCTGAAACAAAGAAAACAGAATAATATAAAACATTTCTTTCAAAGACTAAAAGGTGCATACATACGAGCAGAATATCAGATTAAAAAAAAACACATTTGGTGTGTTAGTCTGTTTGCTAGTACACAGCATACGAGAGCCGATCATGACAGTTCATGTGAAAATATCCGAAGAGACAAAACACGAGGATTGTACGATAACAGAACAAATTTTGTATAATTAGTATGGTATTTGTACAAAAAAGCGTGACCATGACCACACATGCTCGGAAACAAAATAATACACCACTTCCAAAGTTGTATTCTGTCTTTAGTAACATATTGGTTTTCGATATGAGAATAGCATGCAAAAAATAAATGGATATCTGTGTGTACCCGGCTTTATTCTGTTACTTTAAAATGCGATTCTATGGGGGTTCAATAGTTCTCTCACCTGGGGCAAGTCTCGTGTTTGATCCCAGTTGATGGGGAGTGTTTTTTTAGCCAATGTTAGCAAAGACAATACACACGTTTCAAGCAGTGGGTGTTGAGATCCCTCAGCTGATAGGATACACTGCAAGAGAACAGGAAAACCAGCAGCTCTGCGAGTGACAGAGAGGGTGGTCTGAGACTGGGCCACAAACAATGCCTGGAAAATAAAGAGCATGTCATTTACATATAATTGTACAATTATTTTTGGTTGTTCCTGAGCTGCTGATCTTCCCCACACAAGTAAATATGAATGCAAAGCACCCAGAATCAGCTTTAAGCAAACTATCTAAAGCAGCTCAGGAAAATCAAAAGTCCCAAACAGATGAAAAGATACTGCATTTGACTTGCTTTAACCACTTGCTTACTGGGCACTTATACCCCCTTTTCTTCCCAGGCCAATTTTCAGCGCTCTCATACTTTGAATGGCAATTGTGAGGTCATGCAAAGCTGTACCCATATGACATTTTTGTCTTTTTATTCCCACAAATAAAACTTTTTGGTGGTATTTAATCACCACTGGGGGTTTTATTTTTTGCTAAGAAAAAAATGGTTTTCATATTTTGTTATACAATATTGCGAAAAGGTAACTTTTCTTCTTCACTGGATGTGCGCATATAAGGCGACACCGATAGGCATGTATAGGAGGCACTGATAAGTGACACCGATGATGAGCACTGATTAGCAGTACTGATGGGCACTAATTAGCAGCACTGGAGGGCACTAAGGGGACTGATGTCCCTCTAACAGAAGGTGGTTAACGGCTTTCTTCTTCACGCTGACGCCGATCACTCAGTGGGATGCACAGGCAGCGCAAGAACAGGACGACATCCGTGTACGCCCTCCTGGCATTTTAAGCCCACGCTGTAGCAGTCTTTGGGCACCAAGTGTTTAAAGTCTGAAGGAATTCTAATAAAACAAATACAAGCAAATAGCAATCATTTCTCACTTAATGTAAATAAACATGACAAAACCATCATTATCAGTATTGTAGGGTTTAAAAGTGGACATGTCGGGCAGTGCAAGAACAGGACAACTTCCACGTATGCCCTCCTGGCATTTTAAGCCAATTCATCAAGGAATTTTTTGCCTAGGGATATAGTCACCACAAGCTAATGAACACATCCAACCAGATATACTAATCTGATAAAGGAATTTACTCTTCAGCTAAGTTGATAATATTGCATCTTTTATGTTTTTTTTTTAAATCTTTTGGATCAAACAGCATTTAATAAGATTACATTTTATATTAGTGGATAGTTTGCATACCTGTTCCATCATTTCCTTTGGAAGCTCTCTCAACTTTGGGTCTTTATGATGAAACAATGCAGAACAAAGTCTGGTAAATCCTGTACTGCACCCATCTATGGCCCCCTATAGGGCACACAAAAACACACCAAAACTCAAAATCAACAGCTAGACAAAGTAGATTTTTTTGCATTTCTGTGTCCATATTTTTTGAACTGACCAACAATAAAGCCTAATGCCGCGTACACACGATCATTTTATTAGCATGAAAAAAAAAAGTTTTCAGCATGTAGAAAAAAAAAGGGATTTTTAATAACAGCTTACCTGTAAAATCCTTTTCTTGAAGTACATCACGGGACACAGAGCGCATAGTCATTACATATGGGTTATATGGGTACCTTCAGGTGTGGACACTGGTGTAATCAACTTCACAGGAAGTTCCTCCCTATATAACCCCCTCCCACTGAGAGTGCTTCAGTTTTGTAGCAAGCAATTTCTCCGAGGTTACACAATGTTCCCCAAAAGAGGGGTGGGAGCTCTGTGTCCCGTGATGTACTTCAAGAAAAGGATTTTACAGGTAAGCTGTTATTAAAAATCCCTTTTTCTTTATCGTACATCACGGGACACAGAGCGCATAGTCATTACATATGGGATGTCCCAAAGCAATGCTCCATGAAGGGAGGGAGACCGTAAGGCCAAAATTAGCCAAACAGAAAATATATCAGGAGGTAAAAAATAGCTCCACCAACAGAAAAAAAGGGGGCGTGAACCGGGCCAGAGGATTCTATACTGCTGCCCGAAGGACCGCCTGCCCAAATGCTGCGTCCGTAGCTTTTGTGACGTCCAACTTATAAAATTTAGTAAACGTATGTACGGAAGACCAGGTTGCCGCTTTGCAAACCTGTGCCATAGAGATCTGATGGTGTGCCGCCCAAGAGGCACTCATGGCCCTCGTAGAATGGGCCTTAATTGATAAGGGAGGTGGAACGCGCTTCAGACCATAGGCCTGAAAAATCAGCTGCTTAATCCACCTAGCCAAGAAAGACTTGGCAGCCGGCTGACCCTTCTTGGGGCCATCCGGGAGAACGAAAAGTACATCTGTTTTCCGAATCTTTTCTGTAGCCTTGAGATAAACCCTCATGGCTTGGACCACGTCCAAAGTATGAAGCAATCTTTCCTCTCTGGACTGGGGAGTAGGAAAGAAGGATGGTAGGACTAGGTCCTGATTCCAGTGAAAACTGGATATGAACTTTAGGAAGGAAAGAAGGCTGAGGCCGCAGCACCACTCTGTCCTTATGCAGAATCAGGTACGGTTCCCTGCAAGACAAGGCTGCCAGCTCGGAGACCCTTCTGGCCGAAGCCATAGTCACCAAGAAAACCAACTTTCGGGTTAGCAGTACAAGAGGGATTTCTGTCAGAGGTTCAAACGGCTGCCTTTGTAAAGCTGACAAGACCAGATTTAAATTCCAGGGGCAGAGGGAGCTCTAATAGGGGGATTCACATGCAAGACCCCCTGCAAGAAGGTTTTCACAAGCGAATGCGTGGCAAAAGGCCTTTGAAACCATATCGATAAGGCAGACACCTGCCCCTTTAGAGTACTAAGAGCCAACCCCTTGTCAACGCCAACCTGGAGGAATCGCAAGATCCTGTCAATAAAAATTTGCGAGGATGCTCTCCTTGAGACTCGCACCACTCCACATAGGTCCTCCAGACTCTGTAATAGATATTTCTAGAGACTGGCTTTTCTAGCCTGAATTAACGTAGATATGACCTGGGCTGAAAGGCCTCTGCCCTTAAGAATTAGGGATTCAGCCGCCAAGCCATCAAATTTAGCTGCTGTAAAGCAGGGTGGTAGATCGGGCCCTGAGCCAGCAGATCTGGGCGCAGGGGGAGTGGCCACGGTGCCCCTACTGACATCCTCACGATGAGTGCGTACCAAGCCCTTCTGGGCCAGGCTGGGGCCACCAGGATCACCGGCCTGCGCTCCACCCTGATCCTTCGTAGAAGGCGGGGAATCATCTGTAGTGGAGGGAACGCATACAGGAGAGAAAACTGGTGCCAGGGGCAAACCAACGCATCGGTCCCGTAGGCCGAGGGGTCCCTGGCTCGGGATACGAATTTTTCCAATTTCTTGTTGAATCTTGTTGCCATGATGTCCACATCGGGAACTCCGAATCTTTGGCAAATCTCTTGGAATACCTGGGGGTGAAGAGACCACTCTCCCGGGAGTAACTGTTGACGACTCAAAAATCTGCTTGAGAATTGTCTATCCCTGGGATGAACACTGCTGAGATGCAGGGTACATGGGCTTCGGCCCATGAAAAAATCAGGTTTACTTCCCTTTGAGCCGCTAGGCTCCTTGTGCCCCCCTGGTGGTTTATGTATGCCACCGCCGTGGCATTGTCGGACTGTATCCTTACTGGCAGACCCTGCAGGGGGAGAGTCCAGGCGACCAGGGCCAACCGAGCAGCTCTGATCTCTAGGACATTGATGGGAAGCAGACTTTCTGCCTCTGACCACTGTCCCTGCTGGGTCCTGTTTTCCTAAGATTGCCCCCCCAACCTGTTAGGCTGGCATCTGTGATTACTATTTTCCACGTGATGGGGCAAAAGGTCTAATGCCTGTATGGACTTGTTCCAAGCAGAGAGAATAGCTGCCTGAAGAACTCTGGTAAGGATCTGGGCATAGGGCGCTGCTTCGAAGGCGGCCACCATGTTTCCCAGCAGTCGCATGCATAGGCGAATAGTCGGCTTCTTTTTGCCTAAGACTATTTGAATCGTTTGAATCAACGACCTGATCCTTGAGGTAAAAATACCCTCTGGCATTCTGTATCTTAACCGAAAGCCTAGATATTCCAACTGTCTTGTGGGTTGTAACCTTGATTTTTCTTGGTTCACAATCCACCCGAATTCTTCTAGATGCCGTACTGTGCGGACTACTGCATGATTGAGGTTGGAGGCTGATCTGTCGATAACCAGGAGATCGTCCAGGTATGCCAGGACCAAGATGCCTTCTGTCCTTAGGACGGCTAGCACCGGGGCTAACACCTTTGTGAATACCCGCGGAGCTGTTGCCAACCCGAAAGGGAGGGCTACGAACTGGAAATGACTTTGATCTATCATAAAACGAAGAAACTTGTGATGTGCTGGGTAGATCGGCCCATGCAGACATGCATCCTTTATGTCTATAGATGCTAGAAAGTCGCCTTGATGCAGGCTGGCTGTCACTGAACGTATGGAATCCATACGAGAGGTCTGAAACTTTAGAAAGCGATTTAGGCGTTTGCGGTCTAGGATAGGCCTGACGTCGCCACTGGGTTTTGGTATAATAAAAAGGTTGGAGTAGAATCCCAGACCCTTTTCTTGGGTTGGTACTACAATTACTCCTTGGAGCAAGAGGCGGTCCAACGCCTTTACGAGAGAGGCCCTCTTTAACGGGTCGCTTGGAAGACTTGACCCCTGAAAATGAGGAGGGGGGATTTCTCGAAACTCTAGTTTGTAGCCTGTGGCTACCACGGACCGAACCCAAGAGTCGGGATTCTGGCCTTCCAGACTTCGGAGAAAAACTGAAGTCTTCCCCCCACCCAAGAGAGTGGGGGCGCCCCTTCATGAATCTGACTTGATGACTGGTTTAGCCGGCTTGCGAGACCAGGGCCTCTTGTTTGCCGCGGCTTGTCCCTGTGGGCGGCTATTAACTGCTGAACGCCCGGGAGGCCGTCGATACTGACGGGAAGTCGAAGGGGCCAAGCCTGCAAGGGCCTGTCGTTTAAACGCGGACCCACGCGGTCTTTTCTTGACCGGTAAGGAAGAACCTTTACCACTTGATATGGTTTGGATATATTTATCTAGGTCTTCACCGAATAGTCTTCCCCCATGAAAGGGAAACCCTGCTAAAAGCTTTTTGCAGGGTGCCTCTGCTGACCAGTTCTTTAGCCACGAAAGACGACGCATGTGAACCACCAGCAGAGATAACCGGGATGCCTGTTGGATAGAGTCCTTAATAGCCTCTACTGCAAAGCAGAGAGCCCTAGGGAAATCTGCTAATTCACGAGTTTGCTGAGCCGGCATGTCCTTTAATATCTGTTTTGCCTGATCCTTTAAGGCCTGACAAACGCCAATGGCTGCCACCCTTGGCTGAACCATGGCACCTACTGTGGTGAAAGAAGCCTTCAGTAGGGTCTCTAATTTTTTGTCGACCGGATCCTTGAACATCTGGACATTTTCAACCGGACAGGTCAGGGATTTATTCACGCAGGAAATGGCCGCGTCCACTGTGGGGAGCCCATTTCTTTTAAAAATTTCTCCTCCATAGGATAGAGAATAGAGAACCTCTTAGGAGGGATAAAGATCCTATCAGGTCGAGCCCAATCCTGGTAAATCAGGCCCCGCAGAAGGGGGTAAATCGGAAAAGACACACAAGTTAATGGAGCCTTTAAAGAACCCAATGAGGATACCACATGGGCTACCAGTTCTGGCACTGGAAGTTTAAAAGCAGTGCGAACTATATCGGTCAAGGACTGGATCCACAGGCTCTCCGCTTGAGAGGCCAAAAAATATTCATCTACAGTGGAACCCTCCATGTCTGAACCTTCGGGACTTGGGTCTGCTTGATCCCCTTGTGGGTCCCGTTCCTCCGAAGAGGAGACCTCCGCATCTGAAAAAAACACCAAACTAGGTGAGGGGGATCTAGCCCGTTTGCTGCTTGGCAAAGGGCGGGCAAACAAAGCAGTTAACCTTTTCTCTAGCCCACCCAGGGTGGTCGCTAGCATTTCTTCCGTTACGTAAACGGGAATGGGTGGATCGGGGGCCGCCTCTACCCCCAGCATCCCCAATGGCTCTTGAACTATGCTACTCGGTGGTCTAACTGGTGAGGGTGGGGCCGTTGACGCCTGGCCCAAATCCTCTGACCCCGATGGAGACCCGTTTGTTTCTTGGCACCTTTTGCAGCCTTGGCTGGTCCTGATGCCTTTGGAGCCATTGCACAACCTTGAGTCACCCCTATAGCCAACACCTGACTGTTGCAGCTAGGAGTAACCAATATGAGGACAGGTATGAGGAAAATGAAAAAAACTGTTTTTTTTTATTTTTTTCCAAAATAATTTTTTTTATTTTTATTTTTTTTACCCGCCTGGGAGGTGGCAATACCGAGGAAACCTGTGAGTATTGACACACCAATGCCCGTTAGCCGGAGTCCAAGGTAAACTCAGATACTGCTGGATCTAAGGCTGAGTCCCTTTAAGCAAAAAAACTTCCTTTTTTTTTTTTTTCTGGTCAATAGTGGACCTAAGTCCTAGACCTGAAGATCCACAAAACCGCCACTAGGTGTCCCTGTGTGGCCAAAGACCCAGCTGCACGCTCTGTATCCTTTCTTCCTCTGCCTCCAGGAGGGAAAGACCAGCCAGAGAAAAAGTTTTCTCTTTAAACAGACCCTGACGCTGCTGGCCCGCCCCCCCGACGCACGCCGACGCTATAAAAGGCGGCGCGCGCGCACACGCGCGCGCACCCCCCCCACGCTGAAACCACATGGAGGAAGCAGAGCAGAGGAACAACATGGACCAGCGCTAGGCAGCACCAACAGACACCAGGTAAGCACTAATCTTATTGTAGTGCACACACAGAGAGGAAGCTGTCCCCATGGGCTTCCTAAGAAACAGGAGTTTTTACCAGCAATTTCCTCTTTTAAAACATGTGGGGTTGCAGTATCAATGCTAACAGGCAGACCTGGGGTGAGTAGCAAATATATATCTTACACAAGTATACATATATCTACATGTTATCTGGGTAAACATTAGTATCCCATCCTGCCCATACAGACATAGTGGAGATAGTGGCTGATGCACAAGCATACTGTTAGCCAACCCAGAACCCCCAGGGGGATACCTACTGTCGAACCAAGTCCCGCAGGTTCCCTCTTACCTGCTCCACGCCGCAGGGTATTGCAAATTGCAAGAGGCCCAATCTTCCCCCATCTCCGTGGGTATTGTCTCGGATCTTCAGGGCCCGGGGTCCTGTGTTTAACCACTTAAGGACCGCCTCCTGCAGATTTACGTCGGCAGAATGGCACGGCTGGGCACATCAACGTATATATACGTTGGTTTTGGTACCCAGCCGTGGGTCGCGGGCGCGCGCCCGCGACCCGGTCCGAAGCTCCAGGACCGGGACCGCGGGATTCGCGGACCCGATCGCCGCTGCAGTGCGGCGATCCGTCCCTGGAGCGGAAGAACGGGGAGAGCCGTGTGTACACACGGCTTCCCCGTGCTTCTCTGTGGCCGGAGCATCGATCGCGTCATCCCTGTAATAGGGGGACGCGATCGATGACGTCACACCTACAGCCACACCCCCCTACAGTAGTAAACACACACATTAGGGCACACATTCCCTACAGCGCCACCTGTGGTTAACTCCCAAACTGCAACTGTCATTTCCACAGTAAACAATGCAATTTAAATGCATTTTTTGCTGTGAAAATGACAATTGTCCCAAAAATGTGTAAAAATTGTCCGAAGTGTCCGCCATAATGTCGCAGTCACGAAAAAAATCGCTGATCGCCGCTATTAGTAGTAAAAAAAAAAAAAAATTTATAAAAATGCAATAAAACTATCCCTTATTTTGTAAACGCTATAAATTTTGCGAAAACCAACCGATAAACGCTTATTGCGATTTTTTTTACCAAAAATATGTAGAAGAATACGTATCGGCCTAAACTGAGGAAAAAAAATGTTTTTTTATATATTTTTGGGGGATATTTATTATAGCAAAAAGTAAAAAATATTGCATTTTTTTTTAAATTGTCGCTCTATTTTTGTTTATAGCGCAAAAAATAAAAACCGCAGAGGTGATCAAATACCACCAAAAGAAAGCTCTATTTGTGGGAAAAAAAGGACGCAAATTTTGTTTGGGAGCCACGTCGCACGACCGCGCAATTGTCTGTTAAAGCGACGCAGTGCCGAATCGCAAAAACCCCTTGGGTCATTTGCCAGCGTATTGGTCCGGGTCTTAAGTGGTTAAGGAACCCACACCCCTGGACCTATATAGCATCCTGGCATCAGTAGCGTTTAGTCCTGGAAGAGACCAAGGCACTGGAGCCCAGAATCCAGCCCTCCAAGGAGAGGCATTATAGGCAACACCCCACTCCAGCAGGGCCCGGGTACCGTACACCTTGGCTTTGAAGCACTTCGGACGGATCCGGCTAGCTATCCTGGGTCCCGAGACCTCCGAGGGACAGCTAGACGTGACCAACACCTAAGACACTGGCGAAAAAACTGAAGCACTCTCAGTGGGAGGGGGTTATATAGGGAGGAACTTCCTGTGAAGTTGATTACACCAGTGTCCACACCTGAAGGTACCCATATAACCCATATGTAATGACTATGCGCTCTGTGTCCCGTGATGTACGATAAAGAAACTAAGTTTTTCCAACTTCATCATTAAAACGACGTTGCCCACACACCATAGTTTTTAAAAAATGATCTAGCAAAGCGTGGTGACATACGTGTTTGTACAACGGCACTATAAAGGGGAAGTTCCATTCGTCTTTGGGCTGCTTTAGAAAAAGACGATTTGCTCTTTTCTGTCTGTTACAGCGTGATGTATGTGCTTACTCCATTATGAACGGTAGTTTTACCACAATGCTCTTGTCTCATAACTTACTTCTGAGCATGCGCAGGTTTTTAATGTGGTTTTAGCCCACACACGATCATTTTAAATTACATTTTTTAAAAACGTTTTTTTCATGCTGAAAAATGATCTAGTGTACGCGGCATGAGTCTTGGGATGCCTTAGTTCGAGCTAATAAAAACAGCTCTATAGTATTTCAGGGAAATCATTGAATTGTTAAACTTCTGGATTTACTCATAATAATCATGCACCAATGGAGTGTTTTGTTTGAAAAGTAACAAATAGTGTGTGGGCTTTGGTAATATTCAAGTTTGTCACTCTAGTGGAAATTATAGGTTGAGAACCCAGGGCTGTGGAACTTTAAAACCCCTTAACAATGCACCATCATCTTCGAGGTTCTTTATTAATTGAAAATAACCCAACCTCTACACTAGATATCCTTAATACTTACCCAGTGCCGACATCTCATGAAAATATCATGAAATGCAGCCATAGAGCCCTGTACTGCAGAGAAGGGGATCAGAGGAGAAGAACCAGAGATCAGTTTCTCCACCAGAGGACCAAGGAACATTCCAATTTCCTGTTAGAAAGAATAGAGGAATAATGAGCTCTGTATTGTTCAACTCTTCAAATACGGTTATGATGGTTCTTGGGCTTCCTACCTTTAATGAGACCCAGAAACAAGTCATAATGAGGCTGTGTTCCTCTGAAAGCAGAATATTTCCTTGTACTTCCTCCTCACCTTTCCCATGTGCAATAAGGTTACGGACAGCATTGCCCATATCTTCAAATGAAGGAGCTGCTATACCTATGTGACAAGGAAGCGCTGGTTAAACAATACAAAACGAATCATGTCTATTGCTGATCTCACGTTGCAATATCAGTTTTATGTTGCACAAAATAGTCCAAATGTGTCATTTACCCCTTCCTAAATGCTTCCACTGACGTCAATGTAAATGTAATGCAAATGCACTGCAAACAGGCCACAAACATCTCCGTGGCGGTTACAGCTCGTTGGAGATGCGTTTAGAAACGTTACTATCTAATCCATACAATAGAAAACCAACACAGACGAAGGGTCTAGAAATGCATTAACGCAATAGGTTTGTAAATGGGCACTTCAACATGTGGCATTTGATCCCCATTTTTAAAGCACTCGGAATGCCAATTAAAGCAGCTATCACTACAGTCCTGTACCACACGGTTGAGTTTGCGTTGCTTTGCTTCAGAATTTATAGCACATTTTGGTTTCTTGGTGCTTCAAAGTATCTCCAACGCCTTCAAAAAAAGTATATCACAAAGTTCTTCAATAGCACCTACAGCTATTGAGGGGAGCTTATTCAGAGTCCGCTTTGCTCTGATTTGGAGGTATGAGATATCCCATAATACATTGGGAAACCAACAAGAAAACTCATATCTGGTGGCGCAGAAGGAAGGCGAGTGGGGATGGGAACCAAAAGGAACAACCAGCAGACAGCACACGTGGTACACTACGTGGGAACACTATAGTAGAAGGTGAGTGGGGGAACGGCAAACGAGGACTTAGCGGTGGGGAATCGGCAAAGCAGGGGGACGAAAGCAGGAAACTAGATGTCACAAGTGGTTCGCAGCATGGGAGCAAAATAGCGGGGGGTGAGCAGTGAATAGAGAGAGAGGGTCGAGTGCCGTAGAATCAGCAGAGCTAGGGACAAGGGCAGGAGAAACTAGCAGATGGGAGCAATATAGTGGGAGGTGAGAAGGGACCAGACAGAGGAGGAGCAACAAACCGAAGTAGCAGCAGAGTTGAGGTTTATGGGGAATTAGCAGAGCTGGGGGTTACTACTGAGTGAGGGATCTGCTGAATTGGAGTATTAATAAGCTAAGGTTCTGCTGAGTGGGGATATTACTGAGCAGGGGGGTACTACTGAACCGGGGTTCTACTAAGCCCCTTTAAAATAAATAGAAAAACCAATACACACAGGGAATTTACCAAGCTTCATTACTGCTTCAAAAACGCATACAAAAATGCATGTTAAAGCGGTAGGTGCTTTAATGTGTGCTACTAATCAACGCAAGTGTAAACTAGCCCTTACTGTGAAGTTCACCTTTACAAAAAAATAAATGCATTTTTTTTGTTAATGCCTATAAAAGCATAGCACTGACAAATCAGCAAATCAAGGGTGTATTGCCACAGTCCGGCTGGCTGACTGAAGCTGTTTCTTGTATCGCCAATATGGGCAGGCATTTACTGGATAACAAGAAGCTCAATGCACAACCGAATAACAGGAAGCTCAACCTAGAGCACTCAACAATGCCCTGGTAGCTCACTGCGAACTACAAACTGACAGCCGAAAAGGCTGTCGGTACTTGTAGTTCATTTTTTGCTAGGAATCAACCTCTCTTTGAAGTGTGGGGGGGGAGTGGGGTCTAATGCTGAACATGTTCCAACTTACACCTTAAATATCGAACAGGAAAAGGAAAAGAAAAGGACATCCCCTAAATCACGCTACATACCATTTCAGGAGCAATACCTGAAAACTTTTATCTTCACGGTCTAAAACTATAATGCAACACACAAGTTGGCACAACTTTATCAGAGGCTAACGAAAAATGTTGTTTCCTGAAACATTCCCTGTCCAGTAAAGAGGGGGGAGGGGCGCTGCAACCATGGTAACGGGGTAGTTTGTTTTTATTGTTTTGTTTCCTTTTTGTTATCGGTTGTTTTTTTTTTCCGAGGTGGAATGTAATGTATAATGACACTTTTTCTGTTGATGTGGTTGTATTTATGAAATGGGAAAAGATTTAATGAAGAAACATAATAATATTGACGGATGTAGACATGTGAAAGAATAAAATAAAAACGTACTAAAAAAAAAGAAACATTCCCTGTCACTATCATATGGGAAGTACAGGGGGCTGCCATTGCTGGCCTCTTGAAAACAAAATGCTAGTTGCCTGTGTCTGACTGATGTACTTTTGAGTCACCCAAAAAGCACTGAAGCCAAAGCCTCAACGTGACAGCCAAAGAACACTCTTAAAGAGAGTTTTCAGTAATGACAGTCTTCATGATTATGTGCACATAAAAAAAAAAAAAGGGAAGAAGAAAAAAAGTCACATATTCACAATAACAAAATCATACATTTGGATAGCTCACCTGTTGGCTTCTCCTGCAATGTTTTGTTCAGCATGCCCAGGATAAAGGAAGTAATCTCCTGCAACAAACCCAACAATTGCAGAAGTAGACTGCACCAAGTAGGGGCAAGCTCAGCCTCGGAGATGGACAGCGAGACAGAAGATACCTCCAGCAGGCACAACCTCAGAGCACAGAGCACTCCTGATGACAGAAGAAAAGAACATGTATAGCAGTGAAATAACAGGGCCATATAATATTTGAAAAGATCACGATCATTTACATTTTGGGAACATTTTCTTACCTGAATAACAGTCATCATTCAAAATTAGTACTTTATATTTTCTTTAGCCTATTCATCAAAGTCAACCACTTGCTGACCAATGTCCACTCAGCGAGTGGATATAACAAGCTCATGACTGCAGTGGCAGTTTTTTCTTTTTAGCAGTTAGCGATCAGCTGCTCAGTAAAAAGTGACTTGGGTGGCTCTACAGCCACCCAATCATTTTAACGTGTTTTTTTTTTTATCATGTGACAAAGAATTACAACAGCTTTATTGTCCAGTGCATCAGAAAATATATGTTTGAGAGGGTTCTAAATAATTTTCTAACATAAAATTCTGATTTTAACATGCGTTTGAAAAATAATAATTGCCTGTGTCCTGTGACATACTCAAAGAAAAAGATTTTTACATGTAAACCAAAAACCAAATTTTCTACTTCCAGGGTGTTTTCATATGCATTACAAATAGTATGTCTCAAAGCACTGAATATGAAGAGAGGACAACACAACAACAAAGCCCTAAAAAAATCAAACCAGTTAGAACCTCACACAGAAGTCTGCAACAACCACCAACCAAATGTCACATCTGCAGAGACCCAAACGCCACCTAGTAAAACTTTGTAACCATATGAAGCAAAAACTAGGACAGCAGCCTTACAAACTTGAGCTACCAAAGCCTAATGCCGAGTAGCCCAGGAAGTACCAACACTCTGGGCAGAAAGGATTTCTGGGTGGTGGAACCACAAGCCTGAACCATTGTTAAAAGGCATACAAGGAATGGAGAGCAATGGGTCTGTGAAAGAGAATCACCAAGGTCATAATCTGATCCTTCAATGTATTTAAGACCAGTCCCTGGTTGATTCCCAACATGCCAGAACACAGTCCATAACAGACTTTCAAGTGTGAAGTCCCCGAGCCTCACACCGGGCAAAATAAGACTTACAAGTCAAATGATACATCTTCCACAAAATCTCCTTCTAAATCCTAAGAAGGGTAGGAATGACAATCAAATACACCCCTTTCTCTCAAGATCTTGGCAAGCCTTGACAAGTCAGTGACCAAACAAAAGTTTGGAAGTTCGGACCTGTTTATGATTATACCATGTTCTCCTGAGCCAGACAGGTGTAATCAGAATCACAGGAATGCCTTTGAAGCAGCCTAGGCAGAAGCTGAGGAAAGGAACTGACCCCACGGCATCACCAGAATCTCCACCTTGAAAGCTCGAAGGTCCCTGGTTCTAGATATAAAGCTGTTCATTTTCAGGTTTAACATGGAAACTGTGTTTGCAGTGCAGATCCTGCTCATGGAGACAGATGGGGCAGAGGGAAGTAGTCTGTTTGCACAGGTCTTCACCAAGAGCCTCCTGGACTGACCCTAATTTCAGTTATGCAACGCTCAAGGCGGCTAGGACAGGCAATAAAACAGTAAAGAAAACTGCAAGAACAAATGGCTATGGGGAGGGGAAGCCCAGCTGCAAAGGCAGGGGACTAAGGGATCAAGGGGTTGAGGGGAAACCATCCCGCTCCTAAAGGGTACAAGCATTTGAGTATCATCTACAGGGCACTCTGATGTAGATACCCCACAAGGGGTCCAAACAACTATCACAAGGACATTCAGGGACATGAATTTCCATCTGGTGATCACCGCCTTGGACCTGTAGGAGCACCTGAGAGTTTGCAATAACATTTATCATTGTAAAGGGTCCTGTTATGCAGAGTCGAGTGCTGAACGGCAATAATACCTATCCCTCTTAGCAGAAGCCATAGATGACAGAGCCAGTCTCCCATTTCTGGGAGACTGCTGCAAAATATGGGCACTGGCGAGGCACAGGCAGGCTGCAAAAGTCGGGCACTGGCGAGGCACAGGCAGGCTGCAAAAGTCGGGCACTGGCGAGGCACAGGCAGGCTGCAAAAGTCGGGCACTGGCGAGGCACAGGCAGGCTGCAAAAGTCGGGCACTGGCGAGGCACAGGCAGGCTGCAAAAGTCGGGCACTGGCGAGGCACAGGCAGGCTGCAAAAGATGGGCACTGGCGAGGCACAGGCAGGCTGCAAAAGATGGGCACTGGCGAGGCACAGGCAGGCTGCAAATGCTGGGCACTGGCGAGGCACAGGCAGGCTGCAAATGCTGGGCACTGGCGAGGCACAGGCAGGCTGCAAATGCTGGGCACTGGCGAGACACAGGCAGGCTGCAAAAGATGGGCACTGGCGAGACACAGGCAGGCTGCAAATGATGGGCACTAGCGAGGCACAGGCAGGCTGCAAATGGGCACTGGCGAGGCAAAGGCAGGCTGCAAATGATGGGCACTGGCGAGGCACAGGCAGGCTGCAAATGATGGGCACTGGCGAGGCACAGGCAGGCTGCAAATGATGGGCACTGGTAGAGCACAGGCAGGCTGCAAATGATGGGCACTTGTAGAGCACAGGCAGGCTAGAAATGATGAGCACTGGTAGAGCACAGGCAGGCTGCATTGATCATTGTACCATGTCTACAGTCTCTGTACCTGTCAGTCTGTGAGGTGAGGTACAGTCAAGTCCAAAAATATTGGGACATCAACATAATTCTAATCTTTATGGCTCTATACACCAGCACAATGGATTTGAAATGAAACAAACAAACAATCAATATGTGATTTAACTGCAGACTTTCAGCTTTAATTTGAGGATATTTACATCTAAATTAGGACAATGGTGTAGGAATTACAATAGTTTGTATATGTGCCTCCCACTTTTTAAGGGACCAAAAGTAATGGGACAATTGGCTGCTCAGCTGTTCCATGGTCAGGTGTGTGTTATTCCCTCATTATACCATTTACAAGGAGTAGATAAAAGGTCCAGAGTTAATTTCAAGTGTGCTATTTCCATTTGGAATCTGTTTCTGTCAACTCTCAATATGAGAGCCAAAGAGCTGTCACTATGAGTGAAGCAAGCCATCATTAGGCTGAAAAAAACAAAACAAACCTCTCAGAGAGATAGCAAAAACATTAGGTGTGGCCAAATCAACTGTTTGGAACATCCTTAAAATGAAAGAACACACCAGTGAGCTCAGCAACACCAAAAGACCTGGAAGACCACGAAGAAAACACCCTTCACAACTGTTGGCCAGATCAGGAACACTCTCCAAGAGGTAGGTATATGTGTGTCAAAGTCAACAATCAATAGAAGACTTCACCAGAGTGAATACAGAGGGTTCACCACAAGATGTAAACCATTGGTGAGCCTCAAAACCAGGAAGGCCAGAGTTTGCCAAACAACATCAAAAAAAGCCTTCACAGATCTGGAACAACATCCTATGGACAGATGAGATCATGATTAACTTATACCAGAGTGATGGGTAGAGAAGAGTATAGAGAAGGAAAGGAACTGCTCATGATCCAAAGCATACCACCTCATCAGCGAAGCGTGGTGGTGGTAGTGTCATGGCGTGGGCATGTATGGCTGCCAATGGAACTGGTTCTCTTGTATTTATTAATGCGACTGCTGACAAAAGCAGCAGGATGAATTCTGAAGTGTTTTGGGCAATATTATTGGCTCATATTCAGCCAAATGCTTCAGAACTCATTGGACGGCGCTTCACAGTGCAGATGGACAATGACCATGAAAGCAACCAAAGAGTTTAAGGGAAAGAAGCGGAATGTTATGCAATGGCCAAGTCATCACCTAACCTGAATCTGATTGAGCATGCATTTCACTTGCTGAAGACAAAACTGAAGGGAAAATGCCCCAAGAACAAGCAGGAACTGAAGACAGTTGCAGTAGAGGCCTAGCAGAGCATCACCAGGGATGAAACCCAGCATCTGGTGATGTCTATGCGTTCCACACTTCAGGCTGTAATTGACTTCAAAGGATTTGTAACCAAGTATTAACCACTTAAGACCCGGACCAATATGCTGCCAAATGACCAAAGGGGTTTTTGCGATTCGGCACTGCGTCGCTTTGACAATTGCGCCGTCGTGCGACGTGGCTTCCAAACAAAATTTGCGTCCTTTTCTTCCCACAAATAGAGCTTTCTTTTGGTGGTATTTGATCGCCTCTGCGATTTTTATTTTTTGCGCTATATACAAAAATAGAGCGACATTTTTGAAAAAAAAATTATATTTTTCACTTTTTGTTATAAGAAAAATCAATAAACTAAATTTTAGTCAAACATTTAGGCCAAAATATCGCATAAAATTTTTTTTTCAGCTACCTAGCGAGAACAGCGACCCTAATATAGCGATCAGAAAAATGATCGCTTAGTGACGCTGGCAATAGGGAGTGAAAGGGTTAACTAGGGCAGTGATCAAGGGGTTAAAACTTTATTGGGGGGGGGGGGGGGTACAGGGGCTATCCTGAACCTAACACTGACTGACTTTTACACTGCCTGTCACACTGACACTAAATACAGTAATCATACATGTATGATTACTGCATTCAGTGACACTGTGACAGGGGGCGATCGGGGGGGTTAAATGTGCCTGTGTGTAGTGTAGTGTTGGTGCAGGACTTACTGTGTGGTGATCTCTCCTCAGCGGTGGTTGAAAAAAACGCCGAGGGAGAGATCACATTGCTTCCTCCTTCCTGTGTTTACACAGGAGGAGGAAGTGACAGGGCGGGCGGGCGCGTGCATTGGCTGAGAGCGATCTGGAGGGGGCGGACAAAAACGGATAGCCGCCCCCTCTTGTCGGATCGCTCCTGCAGCCGCGCGGACCGCCGCATGTACGGGGGGGGGGGTCCGATAGGACCCCCGATCCCCCCCAGGCACCAACGTATATATACGTTGATGTGCCTGTCGGTACCATTCTGCCGACGTAAATGTACATGCGGCAGTCCTTAAGTGGTTAAAAAGTGAACATTTTATTTATGATTGTTAATCTGTCCCAATACTTTTGGTCCCTTAAAAAGTGAGAGGCACATATACAAAAAGTTGTAATGCCTACACCGTTGACCTGATTTGGATGTAAATACCCTCAAATTAAAGCTAAAGCCTACAGTTAAAGCACATCTTGTATGTTTCATTTCAAATCCATTGTGGTGGTGTAGAGCAAAAAAGATTAGAATTGTGTTGATGTCCCAATATGTTTGGACCTGACTGTAGTTTAAAAAGGAAAGGAAAGTTGGAAAGGAGAGTGTAAATCCAAACTTTTTAAATCTATACGTTTTTGAAATGTTCAACCCCTGCTGCGATTCATAAAACATAAAAACACAAGAGACAGCACTCACATTAAAAATGATATCTAAAGCCTGGTACACATGATCGGATTTTCCGGACAAAGCGTAGGACTTTTGTCCAAAGAGCATTGGCCAGGAACTTATCTTGCATACAAATGGCAAAGAATTGTCGGCCAACAAACATGAAACTAAGTGGTTTTTCAGCTCTTTGGGCAACTTTTGCTAATGTGTTATGGTTAGCATTGCTTCTGAGCTTGCGTGTTTGTACTTTGGAGTTTTGTCCGTAGGACTTCTGTAAACACGATTGGATAATCCGACAACACACGTTGGCGGAAAATCCAACAACAGTTGCCCGATGGAGCATACAGTCGGATTATGCGACAACAGCCTGCCATCACACAATTCCTGTTAGAAAAGCTGATTGTGTGTACGAGGCTTTATAGTTCTAGATTACCTCCCTGTTATACGCGTTCTGCGATCCACCAATCAAAACCTGCTCCAGATACCAAGAGCCAACTACAAGTCCAAAGGAGAAAGAAGAAGATTTGCGATCCAAGGTCCCAGACTATGGAACGCTTTACCAACCAGCCTTCGGTTGGAGGAAATCCACTTAGCGTTCAGGAGAAAGATCAAGACTCATCTCTTTTGATATCAAAGGAGAAAAAAACAACAAGCGCCCAGAGGCGATTTAGTTTGCATGTGCCGCACTATATAAGTTTTCATTCATTCATTCTTGCTTGCAGAGGATTGTGGAAAAAATACTGCCTAGACAAATCTGGTAGTTTGCCATTGAGCACCCCATATTGCTTTATCACGTGATCACTTTTTACCTTATGTCTTAATTTTATATGTATGACTTTTATTGAATAAACCTTAATTTGGTTTTGGTTTTATTGACCTGCGCTATTGGAGCCCCCTTTTTTCTATTTTTTCAACTTTATCCCATGGTCCAATTGGAGCTCCATCTACGTTCATTATAGCACTCCTGGATACACGGCCTAAGGATTTCACCCGGAATTTGTTGCGGTTACACAGCACGCTGTTTGAATATCGCTGGTTCCTGGTGTCCATGCCAGTTGGAGTCTCAACTACAACTTTCGTCCTCAACCCGGTTGCAGTGGTCCCGGTTTCCAACGACCACAACGCCTGTCTGAGCCTTTTGCTGTAAAGTATCCGAGTCCAACCTATCCGGTAAGCGTAATTATACCTACCTATATCTGATGTGATTGCGATCTCCACAGATTTCTGCAGACAACCTGACCACCTGTTTTTTCCTTCAATCATTGGACATCAGTCCACTCCACACTCTTCACCAATTTTTCAATTGATGTTCACTTAACGTTTTTTATCACATAGAACTTTATTTGTGACTACCCAAATGTTATTCGGTAGTTTATGTATGTGCACATGCACCAATAATGTTGTTGCCTCACCTGGTATCTTACATTGTATTTCTAGCGCTACATTTTCTGTTTACTATATATAGGCTTTGTTTGTTTGTATGTAGCAGCTTACTCAATTTATCTATAGTCAGCACAGTTTTTTTTTTATTTTTCAAATCTGGTAGTTTTCCTAGGGTCATTTTTTTCGTTCTCGTATGTTATTTAACATTTGCCTATAATTCATCTTTAATTCACCTTTCTGAAGCTTTGCTATAGTAAATTTTAGGGCTCACCATGCATGGGGTTTGCACTTGCTGCTCTTAAAAGGTTTTCCTGAGCACAACAGTAGTGATCCTGAAGCATCTTGGTAAGGTACGTCACTAGCCCTAGTGCAGACAGAGGTACATGTTCTGAAAGCAGCAATGATGCATCTGGTCTGAATCGGAGCACAAAGAAAAATACATTACAATATGAAAGTTTCCTCAACTTCACCTTACATTTAAAACATTAACAGCAGTGCAGGGAAGAAACAAACATTATGGTGTAGCAACCAGTGTTGATTTCATAGACAAAAACATTTTAGTAGAATAAATGAATTCTATTTTAATCGACTAAAATGGAATTTTAGTCAAAAGAATAAAATTTAATTGAAATTTGACTTCAAAATTAACACGGGTCTGTAGTGCATGTTCATACCTCAATACCATAAATAACATATGAAATTTTTCACTCCAGCAGTATATAATGAGCTTGGAAATTGTAGAGGAATGTTAAAGAGGAAGTAAACCCTCAAAAAAACAAACACACTACAAGACCAAGGCATAATGAGCTAGTATGCATAATTATGTATTACTTAACTCCGATCAAAGCCCTCGAGGTGGTTCACATCTAACACTCCGGCCAACGACACGTCGTCCCGGAGTTACTGGGTATCGCGGCTCCAGCGCTGTGACTGGCCGCAGCCGCAATAACGTACGGGTGCCGCCCCCATCACCAATTTATCCTCATGTGTTGGGATTTTTTTTTTTAATTATAATTTTTTTGTACACTCCAATGTTTTCCTGTAAATACCTTTGTAGCGCCGTGCTGGGGGGCGTGACCGGAAGATGGTGGAGTAGAGTCAGACAAGCTCCACAGCTCCGCTCCTCCACCCGACTCATGATGACAGAGGGATAGCGGCTGCAATCCCCAGAGAAGCCCCAGAGAATCGGGGATACCACAGCGCTGCAGATCAGATAGGAGGTGAACTTGTTGTGGGGGGGGAGGTTGGGGCCAGAGAGGAGGGATTTAGAGCGAGGTCCGCTACTTCTGGCTCCCCTAACTATGGGCACCTTTGGAGGGATGTCTAGGGGGGCGCTGTGGGTGGGCTGGATGAAGGATCAGGGAAAGTAGGGAAAGTAGTATATGTCGATCTGAAAGTGGCCCCCTCTAGAATAGGTTGGTATTTTTGAAAGGGGATTCTGCAGTGGGTGGGGTTATATTAGTTATATGGGGTGTTCTCTTCTCTCACTCCTATAAAAGTAGGCCATTTTGACCAGATTCAAATCCTGGATGTTTTTTTCTTCCCTACCCTATCTAACCTGTCCCGCTTTGGATTATATGGACTAAGATAGGGGAACGAGGGAGAGATAATTAATTGAGAAGAAGTGTGAAGGAGAAGGGTAGTGGGGAAATAAGGGGGGAAATAAATAAATAGAAAATGTGGGTTTGAACGGGGGTGTAGATAGGAGTGAGAGAAGACAACAAGCAGTCTCTGGGAGAGGCAGAGATTGAACTAGAGTCGGGGGGGGGGGGGGAGTAGGAGGAGATGAGGTGGAGCCACCTGACCGGTCTTGTTACTTCCCCTATAGTAGGTATACACCCACAGTGGTGATTGGAGAAAGGATCCAGTCCAGGGTGTTTTTTTCCCTGTTAGGGACATAGAAGGGGGGGTGGGGGATAGATTAAGGGAGGGAGGGAGGGGGGTTGGGGGGGTCCCCCTTTTTTTTTTTCTTCCTCCCTGGTTTCTCTCTAGTTCTCATCCTCTGTTCTCTTCTACCTACCAGATCCCTATCTGAAATTGGAGATGGAGGCATTAAGAGTAACGTCATTAAATGCTAAAGGATTAAATATCCCAGAAAAGCGCAGGATGATGTTGAAAGACCTAAGGAATTGGGGGACAGATGTTGCATACGTGCAAGAGACCCACTTCAGGGCAGGGGACCTACCATTTTTACAGAATAGATTCTTCCCATGCGTATACCATGCGATGAATCAGGAGGCAAAGTCTAAGGGAGTCTCGATTCTGATATCCAACCGGGTGGCCTGGAGGCTTCAAGATAAATATTCAGACCCCAATGGTAGGTTTCTTTTCCTGAAAGGGAACATAGGAGAGGTCAAAGTGACCCTGGCCACTATGTATGTACCAAACAATAATCAGGACGTATTTCTTAGAAGAACCCTAACAGAGCTCAGAGATTTTGCAGAGGGTAAATTAATAGTGGGGGGGGACTTCAACATCACGCTTGATCCTAGATTAGACACTTCCTCGGGGATATCATCAATCCCAGGGAATATTAGAAGGGGGATAATAAAGAAACTACACGAAGCGCAGCTAGTAGATGCCTGGAGGATATTACACCCAGATGAAAAAGACTACACCTTCTTCTCAAACCCGCACCAGAGATATTCTCGAATTGATCTTTTCCTGATCCCCCACTATTTGATTACAGCAGTTAAGGATATAACAATTGGAAACATAACGTGGTCAGACCACGCCCCGATTAGTCTGTGTATCTCCCTCTCCAGTGCAGTATTCACGCAAGATAGAATTTGGCGGTTGAATGAAAGTTTGCTACATAACCCAGAGGTAAAAAAAGATGTGGAAAAGGAGATTGTGGCATACTTTCAGGTCAACGATACACCAGGGAGTGACCCAGGAATGGTGTGGGAGGCCCACAAGACAGTCATTAGGGGAATCCTGATAAAACATGGATCATACTTGAAAAAAAAACGGGAGAAACAGATCAGGGAAATACTACTGGAGATCCAGAGACTGGAACTCCAACATAAAAAAACACAATTACCTACAGTAGGAAGGGAATTAGGTCAATTAAGAAGACAGATTGCAGAGATTATGCGATTTAAAGCCAAAGCCACTATACAAAGAGGTAAAAAGGTGAATTACGAGCTGGGGGATAAATGCAGTAAACTACTGGCAGGGAAACTGAAGGAAAAGAACAGGGCAATTTATGTACCGCAAATTAAAGAAGAAGGAGGACAGTTAGTAAAAAAACCAAGAGAAATAGCCCAGAGATTTAGAGAGTTTTATTCCTCACTATATAACCTACCTCCAGTAGACAATACAAAGGGGGGGATAAAAGAATATCTCTCTGACGCAGGAATGCTTAGACTGCCATCCCCAGCTCGGGAGTGTCTAGAGAGCCCTATTACCACTATGGAGGTTGAGGAAACCCTTAAAAAAGTAAAATCGGGGAAAGCCCCAGGGCCGGACGGTTTCCCAATAAGCTACTATAAAGAATTTCCCACGATTCTAACAGGGCAGATGTCAAAATTTTACAATGAGTTGGGCTGTGCTGCGGCATTCCCTCCGGATGCACTCTTAGCCCACATTACCGTGATCCCTAAAGACGGGAAGGATCCGGCGGAATGCGGCAGCTACAGGCCAATTTCATTGTTGAATGCGGACTTAAAACTCTTTTCAAAAATTATTGCCTCTAGACTCCAACCATGGATAACACAGTTAGTAGATCTAGACCAGGTAGGGTTCGTCCCTGGACGCGAGGCCAGGGACAACACGATTAAAACTCTTAACCTGGTGCACTGGGCTGGAGAAAAAAAAATTCCCTGTGTATTCCTGAATACCGATGCCGAAAAGGCTTTTGATAGGGTGAATTGGCGGTTTTTGGAAGAAGTGCTGAGACAGGTGGGTTTGGGAAATCGGATGGTCAGATGGATTATGAGCGTCTACACAAACCCACGGGCCTCAGTAAGAGTAAACGGCGTAATATCACGTCCCTTCAAGATTTCGAACGGAACAAGACAGGGGTGTCCCCTGTCGCCACTGTTGTTCGCTCTCACATTGGAACCACTATTAAATAAAATCCGGCAAAATCCGGATATTCAGGGGCTACAGATGGGAGAGCGGACACATAAAGTGGCAGCATACGCAGACGACCTGCTCTTTGCAGTGATTAACCCCCACGTGTCATTACCCAACCTAATAAGAGAAATTGAGATGTATGGAAGACTATCTAATCTGAAAATAAATAATAACAAATCAGAAGCAATGAGCATTGAGGTTCCAAGCCAAATGGGAGAGGTACTAAAAAAGAACTATAAGTTTAAATGGGATAAGGCCTTAAAATATCTGGGGACACACATTGCATCGGACATAAGAAGCACTTATAGATTGAATTTCCCCCCACTATATAATGAAATAAGAGCACTCCTAGACAAATGGGGACTCGGGATGCACTCGTGGTTTGGGAGGGGAAGTATAGTTAAAATGTGTATTTTACCAAAGGTGCTGTATTTGTTTCAGGCCTTGCCAATCTCCATCCCAGCAGTTTTTCTTAGACAGGTAAACGCCTTATTCATGAAGTTTATATGGGCAGGGAAGCGAGCCAGAATTAAAAGAGATCTGCTGAGAATGCCAAAGGCTTCTGGGGGGATGGCAGTCCCAAATATAGTTAAATACTATAGAGCAGCACATTTAACAAGGCTGGTAGACTGGTGCAGGCACAGGGAGGGTAAACGTTGGGTGGAAATAGAGCAATATGTTAGCCCGGTTCCTTTGAATAGAGCACCGTGGTGCTATGAAGCACTCCCGGGGGACCTTAGGAGACATCCTATAATAGGGACTACCCTACGAATTTCAGCCAAAATATGCAGAAATAAGAAACTTTCTCCAGGTAAATCACCACTATTACCTATAATAGGAAATCCAAATTTCCCACCTGGGATGGAGAGGGGCACAGTCGGGAAGTTTAGAGAGAAAGGCCTTAATCAGGCCTCAGATTTTGTGTTAGGGGGTTCATGGCCCTCCATAGGGGAGCTAATGAGGGTGGGTGGCCCATTTGAGCTTAGGATGTGGCAAGCATTGCAGGTTGGCCATTTCCTGAGATCTTTGGGCCAAGCAATAGAATTTCAAAGACAACTGACGGCACTGGATAGAAGCTGTAGCGGGGTGGAGCCACTCTCTGGAGTGCTATCCAAAATGTATGGGTTTCTGAACACACCCCCAGAAGAATATGTGATGCCGAGCATTAGTAAGTGGGAGAGGGACTTGGGGAGAAGTTTCAGCCCAGACCAGCATAAGCAAATAATCGCCCGGGCTCTTAACACTTCAAGATGCTCGAAAACCCAAGAAGCCAACTATAAGCTTCTTACCCAGTGGTATTATACCCCAGAAAGGCTACATAAATTTGATAACGAAGTAGAGGAAAACTGCTGGAGATGTGGGGAGGAACAAGGAACGCTTTTACATGTGTTTTGGTCATGCCGAAAGGTCAGACAGTACTGGGAAGAAGTGCGGAGAATCACCCAAAAATTTACTGAAGATCTGATTCCAGATGACCCTGCCTTCTTCTTGCTGCATGTATCACAGATGACGGAGCAGAAGTATAGGAAGTCGGTAGTGTGTCATCTGGTTAATACAGCAAGGGCGGGTATTACCTTGAGGTGGAGGGACCCAAGGCCCCCCTCTATCGCGGGATGGCTTAATCGGACCCAGGAGGTAGGAGCAATGGAAGACCTGGTTCTTTCTGCTCATAATAAGAGGGCGCAATATAAAGAAACCTGGTCAAATTGGAATCAATTTATAAGAACAGAGGAGGGGAAGAGACTTATGGTGGAGGAATGAGGGAGGAGGCTTTCAGGGGGGAACCCGGGATTGAGGAAGGGAAGAAAAAAGAAGAAGAATATTTTTTTTTTTTTTTTTTTTTTTGAGGGGTGGAGATGGAGGGAGGGGAGGGGTGGGTTGGTTTTTTTTTTTTGGGTGGGGGGTGGGGGGACTGGGGAGTACTTTAAGAGAGTGAGGAAATGGGAAGGATGGGTGTATCGACCAACATTGGGTAGATGATGAAATAGGAGGAATTGGTAATTTGATTTGTATATGTATGTATATCTGCTATAAGATGTTGTATACTACTTGTTTTCCTTTTTCTTTATTGAAAACAAAAATAAAAGATAAGTAAAAAAAAAAAATACCTTTGTAGCAATGTTTTCATAATAAGAGCACCAGCTTCTGCCAGGGGTACTCGTGGGCTGCAAAGGTATTTTTGGCCAAGCTCAAACAGTGAGGTAGTTACGGAACCTGGGGTAGGCAGGAAAAATCTAACCAGCAAGTCAGATGCCATGTCTCGGATCTGTGAATGATAGGAATAAAAGGATACATTTAAATATATAAAATTAGACATTTTAAACTACATATTACAAATAAGCAGATCATTTGGTCACAACAAAGGATACCAGAATAGTGATGTCAGCTAAAAGTGGGGTTTTGTATCTAGGATTTATTCAAGCTTCCCATTGTATTTCAAAGAAACAAATAAAAACAGGCTGAGCATAAAACACCATTGCCAGACAAAATAGTATTCATGAAAAAAAGCTGAACTGTATGGCAAATATATATAATAAATAAAAACACACTTTTAATTCCATAAAAAATTCCTTGAAAAATATTAGAAGTGGTTGTAAACCCGTTACAACCACTTTTACCTACAGATAAGCATCAATTTAGGCTTACCTGTAGGTGCTTGAAATATCTCCCAAACCTCCACGGTTTAGGAGATATTCGCCTTAGAAGCTGGCACCAAAATGATCGGCGATGTACCCCATACTCATTCACCTAGGGTGGGGGGCCCCTTATTAAAGGGTGCTCCCGGATTCCGATAAGCTCCCCTCCCGCAGACCCCGACAACCAACGGCCAAGGTTGTCGGGCAGAGGCCCTGTCCTCATCAACATGGGGACAGGTGCTTTGGGGTGAGGGGGTCACAGGGCGCCTCCCTGCCCCTAAGCACCTAGACTCCCATGTTGGGGGCATGCGGCCTGGCACGGTTAAGGAGGGGGGGCATTCGCTCGTCCCCACCCCTTTTTCTGACCAGCCTGCTGCTCGGATACGGGTCTGCTATGGATTTTGGGGGAACCTCACGCCGTTTTTTTGGGGTACAGGGGTTTGCCTTAAAATCCATAGCAGACACAAGGGCCTGGTATGCTCCTGTAGGGGGAACCCATGCCGGTATTTATTTGAAATTTGGCGTGGAGTTCCCCCTCAGGATTGGTATTGGCAGGGATCCCAGTCAAATCCCTGTTTAATATCGTGCCGTGGCTAAACGCAACAGCAGCCAAAAGCACTGTACAAATGCAGCTGACTGCTGTGCCTGGAGTCTTGAATTCCAGCAAAGCATAAACATGCTTTTATCTGCGGCAAAACAGCCATCCGTGTAAAAGGGGCCTAAGGCCTAAGTTAGGTTTTAGCAGCATACGCTTGTAAATATATGTGGAACAAGGCGGCACTGGCTAGCTGGTAAAGCTTGATGGGAAATGTTGGTATTGTGTGTATATACTGTACATATCATTCAGGATTTATATAGCGCCAAAAGTATACGCAAAGATTTACAACATGAGGGCAGACAGTACAATTACAATACAATTTAACCCTGTAGCAATTTGAGGGCCTTGCTTGAGGGAGGGTCAAGAGATAAAAAAAGTATTACCATATCATATATTATATATATATATATATATATATAACTGTTTTGTGCTATTATTAACCTGACAGAAGTAAGCTTTTTGCACAGGAAGCAAAGCATTTTTAATACAAGTTATGGATATCTGAAGTTAGCAAGCAAGAAAATAAGGAAACAAGTGAAAAAATACATTTCTGCTGTATAACCGGTGTGGCAATACCTCATTAGTGCTGTCCTGCATGCATCCTAACAGTGCATACATGCTACGTGTTGACAGGAAATTCCAGCATCCTCTCTGCTGCGCATATTGTAGCAATAGCGAAAAGTCTTCTGTAAAGACAGTGGATATTTAAGAAAACTGGATTCTGACAATTTATGGAAACTGCATTATAAAATGTAATTTACAGTTTACAAATAAAGTGAATATAGATAGGCTATTTGAAATGGTAGGTAGGGGTGTAAGAAAGTGGCCAAAACAAAGTTATCTACTGGGCTTTTACGTGAAAAAAAAAAAACAGCAGGTGGGAGGGACCTTCTTGTAAAGGCCTGAATTTACTCAGCAGTCATATAAAAGTATGTTATAAAATGAATACGGTATATACAATAAATATTACCCTTCTTATTTATACCTATGGTCAGAAAATTTTCCCCTCTCAGGGGTCACTTACGTGGGGGTTGTCCTTTCTTTTTCTCAGGGCTCCAGCAATCAGTACAGCATTCTAGCAGAGAGCAGAGGCTGAGCAGAGAACTGCATCTTCGTTGGTAGTTTCCAGCAGCGGACATTGATGATACACTTAGCTGAAAAAGCCATTCTGTAAAGTCTAAGAATTGAAGAGATAAGACAAAACATTTTTTAATGTTTAAAAAAAACACAAGACATTTGAACTGATTTACTAGTTAAAAACCTACGTTTAAAGTGTGCGACTATTCAATTTATTATACAATTATGAGAAAAGCAAAATTCCTTTTCAAGTGAACAGGAGCTTGCTTTTCACATGACTGGATAACGGTAAGTAAATATTCACAATTTGTTAGGCAAGATTCTCATCTCCTTTAGTAAATAAGACTCACCATCTGCACCTGTACATGTTTTATCTCAAACCAACATCTTCGAGCCTTTAGAGCCGGTTCAGACTGCGGCGGCACGATTTCGGGGGCAACTCGGCAAGACATCCTGAAGACAACTTCAGAGGTGACTTGCAAAATGACTTCTGTATAGAAGTCAATGCAAGTCGCCCCCTAAGTCGTAGCGACTTGCGTCGCTCCTATTAGAACGGTTCTATTGAATAAAATGGGATGCGACTTGTCAGGCGGCTGAGTCGCCTGACGAGACGCCCCAGTGTGAACCGGCTCTTACAAAAGCATCAAACACGACAAAATAAAAAGTTACAAATCTGTTTCATATTATATTTAATAACATATTTTATACATATATTGTACACCTCTACATGCATTGAAATACTCGAAATACATTTAAGGTTAAACTAACTAACACCCTACACCAGTGGTCTCAAAGTACCGGCCCGAGGGCCATGTGCGGCCCGCGGACCGGTTAAAAATGGCCCGCAGGCAGGGCGGGGGGGGGGGGTGCCGCGGAAGTGGGGGAAGTAGATTTCCTTCACATGCAGAGTAGCGCAGGAAGCGTCTCTGTCATAAGTTCAGCTGCTCCCCGACCGCCCCCCTCGTCCAATCACATTTGCTTGTGATATCACCTGGGATGGACGAGAAGAGAGGGGGGGCCGCCAGGGGGGCGAGGAGCAGCTGCAGCGTGAGACAGAGAAGTGAACTTATGACAGACACTTCCAGCGCTACTCTGCATGTGAAGAAAAAAAGACAGGTAAACGCTGACCTGTACCCCATGTACCCCGATGTGCGCCCCATGTCCCCCGATGTGCGCCCCATGCACCCCGATGTGCGACCCATGCACCCTGATGTGCCTTAATGCGCCCCATGTACCCTGATTGTGCTCTGATGCGCCCCATGTGCTCTGATGCGCCCCATGTACCCTGATGTGCCCCATGTACCCTGTCCTGATGTGCTATGCCCCGATATGCCCTGTCCTGATGTGCCATGCCCTGTACCCTGATGTGGCCTGTTGTGCTGTGCTCTGATGTGCTGTGCCCTGTACCCTGATGTGCGCTGTGCCCTGTACCCTGATGTGCGCTGTGCCCTGATGTGCGCTGTGCCCTGTACCCTGATATGCGCTGTGCTCTGTGACCTGATGTGCTGTGTCCTGATGGTGAGTGGTCAGTGTGTAGTGTAGTGGTCAGTGGGGTGTGTAGTGGTCAGTGGGGTGTGTAGTGGTCGGTGTGCAGTGTAGTGGTCGGTGTGCAGTGTAGTGGTCGGTGTGCAGTGTAGTGGTCGGTGTGCAGTGTAGTGGTCGGTGTGCAGTGTAGTGGTCGGTGTGCAGTGTAGTGGTCGGTGTGCAGTGTAGTGGTCAGGGTTAATAATGCATCCACTGACACCAGTGCTGGGGGTAAAAATGCGTCCGCTCACACCAGTGCTGGGGGTTAATAATGCGGTCGGTGTGCAGTGTAGTGGTCGGTGTGCAGTGTAGTGGTCAGGGTTAATAATGCATCCACTGACACCAGTGCTGGGGGTAAAAATGCGTCCGCTCACACCAGTTCTGGGGGTTAATAATGCGTTCGCTGACACCAGTACTGTTGTTTTTGAAGTTTGAATGCGGCCACCCATGGGATATGAAAACTTGTCTTGTGGCCCTCAGGTAATTTGAGTTTGAGACCCCTGCCCTACACCCTCTCAGTACCCACTGTACTTAACTCCATGGGTGATAAAGCTGTCAGTGCCCACGCAGCCAGTGTAGTGGTCTGGGGGTTTGAAATCCCTGCTCCTCTCCCCCACAGAAACACGACACATGCAGTAATTTTATGATCATTAAATAATTGCCATTTTCTGATGGTATTCTCTTTATACAGCTGGTAACTAGGGCATTTGGGCAATTAGGCCGCTTGCACATGAGAAGACTGATCAGGTCCACCTGTCAGTTTTTCAGGTGGAACCAATCGGACCGTCCATTACACTCTATGGAGCAGCGAGTGTCAAAGAACATGTGTCTGTTGACACCTGCCGACATCTGATCCTGTCCACTAAAACAGACAAAGTCTGCTTGCTCAGTGGGGATCAGCGGACAGATTCCTCACTGAGCAGGCATACTCAGTCTTGTCCATGTCTATTCTGCTTATGCAGAGGGGACACAGACATAGCTCACTCTCCTCGATGGGCGGTAGAATGGAAATGGACCTCCTGCCTGTTTACACTTGATGGCCATCCGATCTGCTAGATGGATAAGGAATGGATCCCCATTCGTTTGTTTTTAGCGGATAGGATCAGATCGTCCGATCGGGTCTGCCTAAAAAAAAAAAAAAAAAAAAAGCGGACATGTCAAAGGGGCCTTAGAATTGTGTAAAACACATCCTGGCTAAAGGGTTAAAGGGATTGTAAAGTCTAGATTGTGTTTGTTTTGTTTTTTTAAACATTATACTTACCTCCTCTGTGCAGTTGGTTTTGCATAGACCAGTCTGGATCCTCCTCTTCTCAAATACCTCTTTGCTGCTCCTGGCCCCTCCCTCACATCGAGTGCCCCCCCAGTCAGCAGCTTCCTATGGGGGCATTCAGACACAGCTCACCGACCCACCCCCCGCTCTCCCGATTGGCTGACTAAATGATTGACAGCCGAAAGAGTCAATAGTGTCACTGCTGTGTGTCAGCCAATCAGGAGGAATGCCCCAGAGGGCCTAGACACTGGTAGACAATCGATGGCAAGAGATTAGGCTCAGGTAAGTAATAAGGGGGTGCTGATGAGGCCACTAAACACAAAAGGTTTTTTAACTTAATGCAATAAGATAAAAAACCTTCTGCCTTTACAACCCCTTTAGGCAACCCTTATGCGATGTGAGCAAACGCAGATTTAAAAAATATGGCCCTAGTACAGAACAGTTGTGAATATAGACAGATAAGCACTGGTAGATCTAAAAACAGAAAAAGTGAAGGGATTTGTTCACACCTATTGTCTGTGAAAGATTTTCCCCCTGACTCTTTCCTCTGCGCAGTGATGACATAGCTGCATCTCTAAGCCTTTCTAGGGCCTTGCGCACAGCTGCCTGCAGTTGCTGTCGGAAGCCTGGGCTGTCACAACCCATGTTAAAAGGGAGATATTTCTTCAGTAGCTGCAGTTCCTCAAGGGAAGGGGGTTGATTACTTCTTGGGCTGCAGCACAGGAAGACAAATGCGCTTAGACGCACTCCATCATCAGCAGATTCCAGGCACAACTGTAGCTTTTCTTCTACACCTATTACCGCACCCAAGACTGTTTTCTTAGCACGTACAATGCTGATCCAGGCACGCAGCTGACGAGGGCGACAGCCACCAAGCTGTTTAGCCAGCAAATTAAATGATTCAGTAAAGGTGCGCAAGGTACAGGGAAGAAGATGTGTAGCAGTGTTGCTCTGTAGGCTGCAGTCTGTAGAACACAAAGCATCACTAAGAGGTAGGAGCCAAATCTGCGCCCAATGCTTAGCCAGCTCCTCCTCATTGGTCAAACCCTCTTGAATCCATTCCTCTCTCTGAAGAATCATAACTGTGCGATATGTCTCTGCAGCAGGAGGAGAGAGGTAGTTTGTTGCCAGACAGTAGAACAAGTGGCCCGGTAGCAGAGGGTAGAGAGCTAATGTCTGAAAGAAAGACAAATTAATAAGACATTGTTAAATTACAAAACGATGCTCATTTGTATTAGATCGTAATGTAAAGACTAATAAAAACCCTTGTGATCATTACTAAAAAATAAAAAAAGCTTTTTTTCTTGGGAGAGTGCATGTGATCAGCACAAGGCTAATCAGCACTGGCCAGACAGGTCAGGGGTCCTATAGACTCATAGGACAGTCAGAAGAGAATGAAAAATCCTCCTACAAGCTTTAACCAGACACTGATAGAAGTTACAAGACTGCTATATGCTGCCGATGAGAAAAGGAATTTAGCAGCCCAATATGTTAAAACATTTTTACAGTTCAGTTTTATTGTGTATTGCTTTTACAACCATTTAAAAGTTGCCCCCCCCCCCCCCAAAGAAAAGAGAATTACCTATTGACTTGGTAATCGAAAAACTCAAAACAGAAAGTCCCCATCTCTCACAACCCATTTGCAGACTACAGTGGGACCCCAATCACAAAAATGACTTACAGACCCAAACTACAAAAATAATGTGGCCACAGGGAACTCATATCTTAATGAGACACATCATAAAGGTCATCTGCTGCCACCATAGGAACTGACCTTCTTAGACCCCAAGAAAGGCAGCAGAGCGCAGAGTGGAGGGTATCTTGACCGAGCCTGCCAAGATATTTCTCTGATCTTCATCATCACATCCTGCAGCAGAGTTTCCTCAGATAATCCCGAGAGCTGACACTCTGCACGATTAATGTGAAAAAAGTGCTGAAAGCAGCTGAGCATGAGAGCAGGCATACCATCATCCTGTGAAATAGAAAGAAAAAGATTTGTATGGGACAAAACACCCAACCATTCACATGTTGTGGCCCTAAATTCTGATGCAACTTTTGTGGGCACCCAAGCATTAGTCTGCTATTGTTCCAGGAACTTCCACCATGTGCTTCTTACGTAGAACTCTATTGAATAATATAGTTTCTTACTTTCTCAGAAACCTAAAAATGAATTTGGTGGACCTTATTTGTACCAAGTGCTACAGCACATATTAGGTCAAAACAGTATGTGACTACCAAAATAATGTAGTATATAGTTGTTTTTATAAGTTTACATGCCCTGGCAGAATTTTTGATTTCTTGGCCATTTTTCAGAGAATATGAAAAACACAAAAACTTTTCTTTCACTTGCGGTTAGTGTTTGGCTGAAGCCATTTATTATCAAATCATCTCTTTTTAAATCATAATGAAAACAGAAACTATCCAAATGGCCCTAATCAAAAGTTGACATACCCCAGTTAATACCGTGTATTGCCCCCTTTAACATCAATGACAGCTTGAAGTCATTTGTGGTATTTGTGGATGAGGCTCTTTATCTTCTCAGATGGTAAAGCTGCCCATTCCTCTTGGCAAAAAGCATCCAGTTCCTGTAAGTTCTTGAGCTGTCTTGCATGAATTGCACATTTGAGATCTCCCCAGAGTGTCTCAATGATATTGATGTCAGGAGACTGAGATGGCCACTCCAGAACTTTCACTTTATTTTGCTGTAACCAATGACAGGTCAACTTGGCCTTATGTTTTGGATCATTGTCATGTTGGAATGTCCAAGTAGGTCCCATGCGCAGCTTCCTGGCTGATGAACGCAAAATGTACCTCCAGTATTTTTTGATAACAGATCTTGCCATCAAAATTTGATGTACCTTTGTAGCTCACACCTCCGTACCTTTCATCATAGGCCTTGTTGTCTCCTCTACAAATGTAGCGTTCTATGGTTGTGGCCAAAAAGCTACATTTTGGTCTCAGCGCTCCAAATGACTTTGTGCCAGAAGGTTCGAGGCTAGTCTCTCTGCTGTTTGTTGTATTGTAAGCGGGATACTTTGTGGCATTTGCAATGGCTTTCTTCTTTTTTTTTTTTTATTGTTTGTTTATTTATTCAGAACAGAAAACTGGTCCACACGAACCGCAACAGTAACAATACATAATAGTACATAAAGGGTTAACACCGACTCCAGTGTTCATAAACATGAATGCAGACGTTCAGTACCATGCGTCGCTTGAAGCCTGCGGGTAGGTGGCACAGAAAATTTCTTTAACCCACATCTAACTGCACCCACAGATAACACTGCTCCTGCGGGACCCCCGGTAAGGGCCCCATCTTACTAAGGTGCAACAATAAGGCAGCAGTCCGCGAGCCCAGTCCACTGATTTTTCCTATTTCCAGAGACAAATAAGTGAGAGGAAAGGAAGAGGGAAGAGAGAGAAGGTCGAAGATATAAGAAGATAGAAGAGGGAGAAGGTGGAGGGGGGGGGGGGGTAGGGGAGCCACGAGCATGTTCAGTCAGCAGAGCAATGGCTTTCTTCTTGCGACTAGACCACGCAGCCCATCTTTCTTTCAAGTGCCTCCTTATTGTGCATCTTGAAACAGCCAGACCACGTTTTCAGAGAGTCGTGTATTTCACCTGAAGTTATTTGTGGGTTTTTTTTGCATCCCGAATAATTTTTCTGTCAGTTGTGGCTGAAATTTTAGTTGGTCTACCTTGCCATGGTTTGTTTTCAACAGAACCCTTAATTTATCCACTTCCTGATTAGAGTTTGAACACTGCTGATTGGCAGTCTCAATTTCTTGGATATCTTTTTATATCCCTTTCCTGTTTTATACAGTCTTGTATACTTTTGCTTTCCCCATGACTCAGAATCTAGAAACTTCAGTGCAGCACTGCATGAAAAATGCAAGGGTCTTTCAGGAGTTCAGAAAATCATTGACCTTTTATACACACACACTAATTACAAGCAAACAGATCACAGGTGAGGATGGTTACCTTAATTAGCAATTCAAACCCCTTTGTGTCAACTTGTGCATATTATCAGGCCAAAATCACCAGGGTATGTAAACCTTTGATCAGGGTCATTTGGGTAGTTTGTTGTTATTATGATTTAAAAAGAGTAAACACAGTTGGTTGATAATAAATAGCTTCAGCCAAACACCAACCATTTTTTTGTGTCATCATTCATATACTTTGAAAAATGACCAAGAAATCAAATTCTGCCAGGGTATGTAAACTTATGAGCACAACTGTATGAATGGGTAAGAGAAACAGTGGACATTCTAGAACCCCACACTATCTTGAAGACGAAAAGCAAAGCTGAACATGTTAAAAAACTAAATATAATGTGTGTGTGTGTGTATATATATATATATATATATATATATATATACACACACACACACACACGGAGGTGTGGGAGGAGCTGTATTTGTTTTCACAGAGAACCCCTTTGGTGGATACATTCACTGGTACGGTCACTTCATTGAGGACATTCTGATGGTGTTGAATGGAAATGAGAACATCCTTGGCAACTTTTTGTCTTACGTTAATGACAATAAATATAATCTCCATTTTACCAGTAGAGATCACCCTTGCAGGGAAATGCTGATACTTGGGATTTTGTGGCCAAGATATATCGCAAGCCATGCTCAGGTAACACCACATTGTTTTCCACTCCATTAGATCACATGGTCGAGAAAAAATTGTTTAAATTGTGTCCGGTTTTACAGAATGGAGTATCGAAGGCTAGATGGCTAGCTAGCAAGAAGAATAGCGCAGATCTTTTGAGAGGTGATAGGAATAGGATTATAAACAAATAATCCGAGTTGAATATCAGGCAATTACATTTGTGACCACCTTTTCCAAAGAGTATCGTTATTTGTTCATATAATTAGGAAGAATCTTCCAATATTATATTCAGACAAGCAGCAAAGAGAGTGCAGATTTTCAAATTGCTGAACACCCACCTTAGCCACTCTTCACTCGAAGTTATTTTAGCGCCTTTGAACAGGCTCAACCTTCCTGTTCGAGTTCCTTTCCATGCAGTATGGGTAACTGTAGGTATTGTCATTTTAACCTATGTACCAGAACGTTTGCGTCTGCAGTCAGAGTCAATCAGGTTGTTTGTACTTCTTGCAATAAGTAGGGTGTACAACCCGATCAACGAGAACCTGAATAGAGGAACATTTTTGTAACTCCGGCAACCCAAGATGCCTCTAGTCATTTTGAAAAAGAAACATGGGGGGGGGGGGGCTGCTCTTTCAGATTTTATGGGATTGCAGATTATTGGAGTGAGAGGCAAAGTTTTTTTAAATTGCAGACTAGGGTCCCACAGAGATTAATCCTCAAGTGGGACATAGATCTGCACCTCCATTAATTCCTCTCTCTCTGAATTTTTACTATCACTCCCTCGTTGTCTTGGTGGTGGGATTTCCATACACCTTATTTTGAGTGTAAGGGTAGCAGCACCACATTTCTTTACTATAAACCACAGAATTACCTTTTTCAACAGGAAAATACTGGTTTTGTTTAACATTATACTGTAGTTTACAGAGGAACACAAAGTAAGAAAAAAGGGATTTTTAAATACAGCTTACCTGTAAAATCCTTTTCTTGGAGTACATCACGGGACACAGAGCGGCATATTCATTACTATGTGGGTTATATGGAGTACCTTCAGGTGTGGACACTGGCAATCTCAAACAGGAAGTCCCCTCCCTATATAACCCCCTCCCCTAGAGGGAGTCCCTCAGTTTTGTAGCAAGCAGTATGCCTCCCAAAATGGTCACCCAAAAGAGGGGTGGGAGCTCTGTGTCCCGTGATGTACTCCAAGAAAAGGATTTTACAGGTAAGCTGTATTTAAAAATCCCTTTTTCTTTCTCGTACATCACGGGACACAGAGCGGCATATTCATTACTATGTGGGATGTCCGAAAGCAATGCTTTAATGAGGGGAGGGAGACATCTTCCAAAGAAGGATTTAATTTAGAGGTAAACTCAAATAATTCCAACTTAGTCAAGAAAAAACTTTTTTTTTTTTTTTTTCACAACCAAGGGTGCTTCTGATCCCGAGGATCTCAAACTGCAGCCTGTAGTACTGCCTGTCCAAAGGCAGAATCTGCATTCCTTCTTACGTCTAGTTGATAAAACTTTGTAAACGTGTGGACTGACGACCACGTCGCTGCCTTGCATATCTGAGCCATAGAGATCTGATGGTGTGCTGCCCAGGAGGCGCCCATGGCCCTGGTAGAATGGGCCTTTACCGACAAAGGAGGAGGCAACCTCTTCAAACCGTAGGCTTGAATGATTAATTGTCTAATCCATCTCGAGATGGTGGATTTTGCAGCTGCCTGCCCCTTCTTGGGGCCATATGGTAGAACGAACAACACATCTGTTTTCCGGATCTTTTCTGTAGCTTTAAGATAGGCCTTCATGGCCCGGACAATATCCAAGGTATGCAGCAACCCCTCCTTTCTAGATGTGGGTTTTGGAAAGAAGGATGGAAGTACCAAATCCTGGTTCAAGTGAAATTTGGATATAACCTTTGGTAGAAAGGAAGGATGGGGCCGGAGAACTGCCCTGTCCTTATGCAGAACGAGATATGGTTCCTTACACGATAATGCTGCTAATTCTGACACTCTCCTGGCCGAAACTATGGCGACCAAGAAAACCAACTTTCTTGTCAGTAAGACTAAAGGAATCTCAGCCAACGGCTCAAAGGGTTGTCTCTGTAAAGTGGACAGGACAAGATTTAAGTCCCATGGACAAATTGGTGACTTGACAGGAGGATTAATACGCAAGACCCCCTGTAAGAAGGTCTTTACCAGCGAGTGGGTGGCCAGCGGCCTCTGAAACCACACTGACAGAGCTGAGATCTGTCCCTTGATTGTGCTTAGTGCCAGGCCTTTATCCACTCCTAGCTGGAGAAAACGTAACACCCTATCAATAGTATATTTGCGGTAATTCCATCTTTTGGATTCACACCAGCCTACGTAGTTCCTCCACACCCTGTAATAAATCACCCTGGAGACCGGCTTTCTAGCCCTAATCAGGGTAGGAATTACCTGCCTAGACAGACCTCTACCCCTGAGAATCAGGGATTCAGCCTCCAGGCCGTCAAATTTAGACGCTGTAATGTAGGGTGGAGGATCGGGCCTTGTGAGAGTAGGTCTGGTTGTAGAGGAAGAGTCCAAGGGTCTCCCACTGCCATCTTCAGGACTAGTGAGTACCAAGTCCTCCGGGGCCAAGCCGGAGCTACTAGAATGACTGGCTTGTGCTCCACTCTGATCCTGCGCAACAGGCGAGGAAGTAACTGTAGCGGAGGGAATGCATATAGAAGTTTGAATTGATGCCAAGGGCAAACCAACGCATCGGTTCCGCAGGCCATAGGGTCCCTCGCTCGAGACACGAATCTGTCTAGTTTCTTGTTGAACCTGGATGCCATTATATCTACGTCCGGCATTCCCCACCTCTGGCAGATTGTCTGAAAGACCTGGGGATGCAGAGACCACTCCCCTGGCAACAGACTCTGGCGACTTAAGAAGTCTGCCTGCAGGTTGTCCACTCCGGGAATGAATATCGCCGAAATGCAGGGTACATGAACCTCTGCCCACTGAAAAATCAAGCTCACCTCCCTCTGAGCGGCCTGACTCCTGGTTCCCCCTTGGTGGTTTATGTATGCCACCGCCGTGGCATTGTCTGACTGGATTCTCACCGGGAACCCCTTTAATCTGGAGGTCCATGCCAGAAGGGCTAGGCGAGCAGCTCTGATCTCCAAGATATTGATGGGGAGCTGCCTCTCTGCTTTCACCCAAGTTCCCTGGCGAGAGAACCCCTCGAAGACCGCCCCCCAGCCTGCCAGGCTGGCGTCTGTGGTAACTACCTTCCAGACAACAGGGCTGAAGGATTTTCCCTTTAGAAGATTCTGGGGGTTCAACCACCAGGCCAGGCTTTGTCGGACCCTTGATGATAGCGTCAAAGGGGACTCTAAGGCATGTGCCCTCTTGCCCCAGGCTGCTAGAATGGCTGCCTGTAGGACGCGAGTGTGGATCTGAGCGTATGGTACTGCCTCGAACGTGGCCACTAGCTTGCCTAGTACTCGCATACACAGGCGAATAGTTGTTTTTTTCTTGTTTAGAACCAACTGAACCAACCCCTTGATAGCCTCGATCTTTACCAGGGGCAGGAACACCCTTTGCTGTTCTGTGTCTAACCTCATGCCGAGGTATTCCAACTGCTTTGTAGGCTGGAACGCTGACTTTCCCCGGTTTAGGACCCAGCCGAATTCTTCGAGGTACCGAACCGTGAGGTTTACTGCCTTTTGCAGACCCGGCCGTGAGTGATCTATGATTAAAAGGTCGTCCAAGTATGCTAGGACTGTGACCCCCTGGATCCTTAAATTGGCCAGAACTGGGGCTAGGATCTTCGTGAATACCCGGGGGGCCGTGGCCAGCCCGAAGGGGAGCGCCCTGAATTGGAAGTGTCGCTGCCCCACCGCGAAGCGTAAAAATCTTTGATGCAACTGAAAGATTGGTACATGAAGGTAAGCATCCTTTATGTCTATGGAGGCCAGAAAATCGTCCTTCTGAAGCGCGGCGGCTGCTGACCGGATGGATTCCATCCGGAAGGAACGAACCCTTAGGTAACCGTTTAACCTCTTTAGGTCCAAGATTGGCCTGACATCGCCGTTGGGCTTTGGTATGACAAAGAGATTGGAATAGAAACCTAGCCCTTGCTCTTGGGCTGGCACCTCTATTATTACGTCCTGGCAAAGCAGGTGATCCAAAGCTGCCAGCATTGAGGCCTTCCTTGCTGGATCCCTTGGTAGCCTTGATTCTTGAAAATGAGGCGGAGGATACCTTAGCAACTCCAGTCTGTAACCTGTGGTTACAGATGCCCGGACCCATTTGTCGGGGATCTTGGCTTCCCAAACTTCTGAGAAGAAACGAAGCCTTCCCCCCACCCGCGAGAGTGGGGGCGCCCCTTCATAAGGCAGACTTAGGGGCTGTCTTTGTCGGCTTGCGATACCATGGCCTCTTACTCCCAGGGGCCTGTCCCTGTGATCTACTGTTAACGTTGGATCGTGCAGGCGGCCGTCGATACTGCCTGGAATTTGAGGGCCCCGAGACAGGAAAGAGCTGCCTTTTAAATGTAGGACCCCGGAATGTCTTTTTGACCGGTAAAAGGGTACTCTTGCCATTTGAAATAGTCTGAATATATTTATCCAGATCCTCTCCGAAGAGTCGTCCTCCATGGAAGGGAAACCCTGCCAGAAGCTTTTTGCATGGGGGCTCCGCCGCCCAGTTCTTCAACCATAAGAGCCTTCTCATGTGCACCAAAAATAGTGATAAACGAGAGGCCTGCTGGATGGAATCTTTTATAGCATCTACAGCAAAACACAGAGCTCTGGGAATGTCAGAAAACTCTTCTGCTTGTTGGGTAGGCATGTCCTTTAACATTTCCTTTGTCTGGTCCTTTAACGCCTGACAAACACCAATCGCAGCCACAGCTGGCTGCACCACTGCTCCTGCCGTAGCAAAGGATGCTTTTAAAAGTGTCTCTAACCTTTTATCAACCGGATCTTTTAACATATGTATGTTTTCCACCGGGCAAGTTAGTGATTTATTCACACATGAGATGGCTGCATCCACCACTGGGAGCCTCCACCTCTTGGAGAATTTTTCCTCCATGGGGTAAATGACCGCAAATCTTTTCGGTGGCAGAAAAATCCTGTCCGGCCGTACCCAATCCCGAAAGATCAATTCCTCCAAGAGAGGATGGACCGGAAAAACTGCGTTGCTTAACGGAGCTTTCAAAGAGCCCAGAGAGGATACCGGAGGAACCTGAGGCTCTGGCAATGGTAAACTAAATGCCGAGCGGACCATGTCCGTCAAAGACTGTACCCACAGTCTTTCTGTCTGGGAGTCTGAAAATGGTTCCTCAGAGGCAGATCCCTCAATCCCTGAACCCTCTTGGTTCAGGTCTAGTTGATCCTCCTGTGATTCTAATTCCTCCGGAGAGAGAATCTCAGCATCTGAGGATACACCTCTTGGTGATGGGGATCTAACCCGTTTCTTACCAGGAATAGCTCTAGCGATCAATGCTGCTATTCTCTCTTCTAGCCCCCCTAGGGATACGGCTAGCATCTCCTCTGTGATAAACACAGGGCTGGGCTGATCTGGGCCAGCCTCCGCACCAGATCCCCCTAATGGCTCATCCAAGGCGCTCTTTATGTTAATAAGTTGCGGGGAAAGTATCGGCATATCATCAGAATCAGAAGGGGAACCCCTTTGTTTTTTGGTCTTTTTTGTACCCTTTGACCCCGAACCTTTGGAAGCCATAATACAAAATCGAGGGACTCCGCCCACACAACCGACTGTAGTGGCCAGGAGTACAAAACCAGAGTTTAGGGGACAATAGATCACTAATGCCCAAAAACTGATGGGATCCCGTATGTTTTTTTTTTTTTTTTTTTTAAATATATATTATATATTTTCTTTTTACAACATACAGTGACCCCAAACTTAGTTTGCCAGCCTCCAACCTGCTGCAAAAAGGGGAATTTTTTGGCTTAACAAAAAAGGCATTGGAACAAAGTCCAGCATGTACTACCCCTCTTCCGCCACCGGGAGTCACTGTTCTGCCGCTCTGCGTCCTCTCCTTCTGAAAATCAGCCTCAGACTGAGCACTGACAATGCCTGCTGTCTATAACAGCACAAAGGCGCGCCTCCTGTATGACGCCGCAGGCACGCCCCCCCCCGCCCTCCTGTCTGAACGGCGCGAAAAAAGTCTATAAGACGTGCGCGCGCGTGCGTATGCCGGAAACAGGAGGAACATGGAGGAGCCGCGCTGCTGGAGATCCAGGAACGCAGAAACAGGCGGCAGATTTAAACCCCCGGCCAGGTAGGACTCTCCAAAGGCCCCTAGGGATCCTTACTAGCCCTAGGAAGAAAACAGCAGGTTTAGCTAGCAACACATTTTTAGACAGGGGAACCTAGTGATGGGGGAGAAAGGGTGTCATCCTGTCTCTCTCAGACATAGTAAACAAGGTTGCCCATGCAGAGCATACTTAGGCTATCCCCCCTTTTAGGTTACCCCGGAGAGCCTGCTGTCGAACCAAGTCCCGCAGGCTCCCCCTTACCTGCTCCATGCAGCAGGATGTTTGTCCAGCAAACTGATCCAATCTTCTCCCATCTCCGTGGGTAGCGTAGTAGACCTTCAGGCCCTGGGGTCCTATGAAGGTACCCACTGTCCTGGACCTATATAGCACCCTGGCAAGCAGGAACTTATGGTTTTTTACAAACTCCAAGTCCTGGGCCCAGGGTCCAGCCCTCCAAAGAGGAGCATTATAGGCAAAACCCCACGGCTTGGGGCCCGGGTACTGTCCACTTTGGCACTGAGGCTCCTTGGACAGATCCGGTTAGCCCGCCCTTAATCCCAAGGATGTGGAGCAAAGCTATTCCGTGACCAACACCTAAGACACTGGCGAAAAAAAACTGAGGGACTCCCTCTAGGGGAGGGGGTTATATAGGGAGGGGACTTCCTGTTTGAGATTGCCAGTGTCCACACCTGAAGGTACTCCATATAACCCACATAGTAATGAATATGCCGCTCTGTGTCCCGTGATGTACGAGAAAGAAATCACAATACTGGCCACAAAATGGCACATTGTCTGCTATGAATTAAAGCAAGTCTTTATTGGAACATATGGGCTACCACTGCTTGCCTCTTTCCAAAAAAAGACTGTGTGGATGCAACAAGCATGCAGCAAGTGAAGCCAAAACACCCGATATGCATTAACTGTTCCATGTCGGCAACACAAAGTCCTGAATTACTGCATCCACACATTAGGAAAGTCAGGAGGTTACCTATGGCAGCCTCTAGGACAGATATATGAGGTAATTGCCACTTTTGCAGCCAAAGTGGGGTAACACCTACTTTATATTTGTCATATATTCACATCACATAACTTAAAAAAAAAAAAAAAAAAAACACCCTACCTTCTCCTTTGTTACATAATGCTTACTTAAACTCTATGAAGGGGCGGGGGAGTTGCGTTTGCCATAAATATCCCTGTATGTACTGTGCTGGCAGATTTCGTCATCACTTAACTAGATGCGCAAGACTGTCTGTCCTAACAAAGATTTGTTGCTCAGTCTTGTCCCCCAGCCTGTCTCTCATGTCCACGTTCTATTGTTTTGAAATAATGGCAAACTGTCCATAGGCATTCTAAATAGAATTCTGTTCCAAAGAAATAGCTTAAAAAGGCAGGAAATCTTTTTAGGTATGCTGCATGAATGGCAACAGAGGGGGGTTCTCAACTTTCACTGCAAAGGTGGAAATACACTTAAAAAGTGTTTGATCACTCTTTAATAGTCAGTCTTCAAATGTACAGGTTTCACTTTCTGCATTTCTTCTGACATTTGTTACCATCAGTGTATTAATACACTGATCATTACAAGGGAAGCCTCAACTAGTTGTATCACCTTAAAAACTGAAAATAAGGCCATCTTACAAGGACCCTGTTGTCACACAATTCATAACAACAACAAAAAAATAAAAATAATCTAAATTACTATATGTGCATTTTATATACTTTATTCATAATTACCAGTAAACGCCTCTCTCACATAGACTGCTGTTTGGTGCTGCAACCGTGGCTGTAATATCAGCCTGAGCAGGGCTCAGAGCGGTCACTCATGTGACACTCTATAGTTCTTAACCCTTTTACCATCGAGGAACCCCTGGCAAAAAAGGTTTGAGATCTCGAGGAACCCCTAAAATAATGTTTACATCTACAGCTTGCTGAACATTGGTATGATCAGCGAGCTCTTGATAACAGAAATTATTTGTAGAAATAGCATTAAATATTAAAACGTACCCATTTAATGTGAAACTTGTGCTTTTTTTCTGCAGAGATGATACATTCTGGGTCCAACTTGAGATACACAATGTGTGGAGGGCAGAGTAGAGAGGCTCAGGAGAGCACACTACATGAGGTGGAAGCAGGGCACATTGCATGGGACAGGGCACATTGCATGGGACAGACTGTTGGGCACATTGTGGGGGACACATCTGGGCACACTACAGTACCGGCTTTCTTCTTCTGGCTCCAGCTCTCATAACTTCTCCAGTGGTCCGCTGTTCCCCGCAAGCCCCTCCTCCTATCCTGTCCACCCCAAATTATGTCACATACAGCCACTCGAGAAAGACAGGAGGGGAGGAGGGGCTGGCAAGGTACAGCACACTACAGCCAATAGTATGCCAGCCACTTCCCTGCATCCATGTGATACTCCTGTCAGCTGCTTGTGACCGACAGATCACCATGGAACCCTAGTTAAGAAAACACTGCCCAGGGCCGGTGATCTGCCAATATGGTTCCTGTAAGGACTGCGCAGGCGCAATCCTTGCCGACGGAAACCTCTGAACCTCGGCCGGGACCAGAGCGACGTGGAATTTGAGGAAAGTGGCCAGCTCCGCTCGCTCGGCCTCCTGGCTCTTTTTTTAACATCCTCCAATCCACGGGGGTGTTGAGGAATGAGCCTGGATGCCGGCCGAGGTTTGGAGATTTCCGTCGGCAAGGATTGCGACTGCGCAGTCCTTACAGGAACCGTCTGGATAGGGGAACCATACCGACAAGTCACCGGGACAAGGAGTAGGCAGGAGAGGAGGAGCAGTTTGGCATGTTCGCCCTGGGCACTGGATGAACTTGTCCCAGCACTGACACTGCCCATTTGCCCCTCCCCAGACAGCTAAACAAATGGTTTTGTAGGGAGGCGAGGAAGGATCAGAGGAGCTGAGCCATCACAGAGAGTAATTAGAAACTCCCAGAAGAAGAGAGGGCTGTGCTGGGAAATGAACTCTTCCTGGATGAGTACATTTTCTAGCAGGTTCAAAGGCTCATTGCAACATAATTTATGGAAAGAGGGGAAAAAAAAAAATCTCACTACAGGTAAGCATTTAAAATACATGACTTTTATGTTCTCTTACACTTAATAGTTAGTAACAGGGTCTATTTAAGCTTAGGCCAAAAGTTTATATTTCACTACACCCATTAATACATTGAAAATTACAGGTACAAACAGGTGCTAATGTTACTTGGTGGCAGCAACAGCAAAAAGGGCATTTTTTTAAACCTATACATCTAGGCTACATCAGGTATCATTGTGGTCTTTGAGGTCCCAGCAGTGTATGTGGCTAGCATGACAAAATCTTTGTAAGACTGAATTTATTACCTGTATGTCAGCTCCAAGCCACAGAAGTCTGGTCACAACAGAGGTGGTGTCTGTCTCGTCTTTCACCAGAAGCTTTCCTCTGATTTTGTGAAGAGTAGTGGTTTGCTTGCACACACATTGCAACCAGAGGCAAAACACTGCATTCATGAAAAAAAAAACACATAAGTGCAAGTTGCGACCTTAACATTAAAGTATTTATCCATTTAAATATTTACCTTGAAAACTGTAGTACTGCTCAGTATGTCCTTCACATAGAGAGTCTATGGCAGGAAGAAGGCACTCCAACATAGTCAAGTCCTGTGAAGACAATACATATACTATATATTAACCCTTACACATACCCACTGAAGTAACTAGCTCTTCTGATTGGCTGACCGATTTTGATTGACAGCCGGAGGAGCCAATGGTGCCGCTGCTTTGTCTCAGACAATTAGGAGTGTCCTAATTTGCTGAGGGGGATCGACATCGCTGGAGAGAGGAGGGGCTCAGGTAGGTAATTAGGGGGTGTGCTGCTACACACAGAAGGTTTTTTATCTTAATGCATAGAATGTATTAAGATAAAAAAAAAAAAAAAAACTCTGCCTTTACAACTCCTTTAAAAAGGCCAGAGAAGTGTAGGTTTACATTTATTAAACCTTGCTCCTGCACTGCCCCTTATGCATACGCCTCTACTCAACAGTTAACATATTAAAACATGCATTACACATTATATGCAAATCAGAATCATCATCTATTCTCATTGTCCCCAAAGAAAAATATTTGCAGTACTGTCTGGAGGCACTTAAAGTGGTACTAAACTCTAATTGTTAATTTATGCCTACAGGTTCCAAAATGGAAAATCAAGATTTTTTTTGCTTAGAATAAAGATCACGATTCTCTCAATTCTCATGGCGTAAAATCTTTTACATTTATAAAAAAAAAAAAAGTAATTTTTTTTCAAATAAATTGCAGTTAAAAAGAACGCTGTGCAAATACAGTGCAACATAAAATATTGCAACAACCGCCATTTTATTCTCTAGGGTCTCTACAATAATAATAATAAAAAAAAAAAAGTATGTATGCGTATGTTATTATTATTTTATTTTATTATTATTTTATTATTTTCATGTCAAAGATCCTGAAACCCTGTGTCAAGATCGCAATGGAAAAAGATTGCTATAACGATTCTTGACGATTAATCGTGCAGCTCTATTACAGGTACAATAAAGGTCTCATAAATGTGCACCGTTAAGCAGATATTTATTGCAGTAGCAACTGGTAACGTCACCAGCGCACTGTGATTTCAATGGACAGCATGCCGTGTATTGAGAGCGCTGCACTGTGGGTGTGATTCCTGCGCACATGCGCAGGAATGACGTTATCGTGGCTCAGCATTAAAATGGCAGAGCCTGCAAACCTAGAAGACTGAAGCCTTGTCAGCGGTGACAGCATGCTGCTGGAGAGATGTTTTAAAAATAATGCAAGTCTCTTATAATTTTCTAGTATGCGATGCGTAATAGCACATTATGGTCTTCATTTGCAGGGGGAAATTTTATTGTTTTGTGGTTTACTACCGCTTTAACCACTTAAGCTCTGGACCATTTGGCTGGCCAAAGACCAAAATCACTTTTTGTGATTCGGCACTGCGTTGCTTTAACTGACAATTGCGCGGTTGTTCGACAAAATTTACATCCTTTTTTTTGGTGGGATAGGATCACGGTTTTTATTTTTTGCACTATAAACAAAAATAGAGCAACAATTTTGAAAGAAAAAAATTAATAAAAAGCAATATTTTGTACTTTTTGCTATAATAAATATCCCCCTTTTTTCATAACTTTAAAAAACAAACAAACAAAAAAAAAACAAAAAAAAAAAAAACACAATAAGCATATATTGATTGGTTATATATTGATTATAGCATCTACAAAATCGGGGATAGTTTTATGGCATTTTTTTTTTTTTAACAGTATTGGTAGCGATTTTTACGTGACTGTGACTTTATGGTGGACACATCGGACACTTGACATATTTTTGAGACCAGTAATTTTTACAGAGATCAGTGTTATAAAAAGGCACAGATTACTGTGAAAATTACATGGGTAGTGAAGGGGTTAACCACCAAGTGGCGCTGAATGGGTTAAGTGTGTCCTATAGAGTGATTTTAACTGTTAGGGGGAGGAGCTACCAGTGACATCACTGATCACTATTCCCGATCACAGGGAACATTTGATCAGTGACATGTCACTAAACAGAACAGAGGAAATGCCTTATTTACAAAGGCATCCTCCTATTCTGCCTTTGCAGACTGCAATCGTGGGCCGCCTGGGAACATTGAGTTCCCTGGACCCGCAAGTGCACTCACTGCTGGGCGGCAAATTTAAAGGGACATACAGGTACGCCCATTTGTCTGCCTGGGCCATTGTGCAGACATAAATGTGCGTGCGTTGGTCGCTAAGCAGTTAATGTAGGAATGTCCCAGCTTTTTATTATTATATCCAGGCGCCCATATTTTGTGCCTTCTCTTGTGGACTGCTCTCTCCCTATTGGCCTGGTTCAATTTCCACGCTCGTCAGCCCAGATATGTCATACCTCCAACTCAGTGTTCTACATCCACTAGAATAGCTCACATGAACTAACAGACTGGTAAGTACAGTTGGATAAGAAACATATCTCTCTGTGCCTTCCTATGACACATTGAGATTTGTTTACAGCAGAAGCACTAAAGCCCAAATTCTTAGATGTAATTTTGCTGCTTGCTCCTTTCCTGTGCAGATAAGCAGCAGTACCAATGAAAAAAGTATACAGATTTTAAATAATGTTATTAAACTGTGAACTGTAAGAAGCCACATTACTTTATTGTTGGTTGATAAAAGTATAAGGCAATAAATACAAGGCTGCTGTTACCTGGCAAGGAGAATGCAAGGCACAGGTAAGAAGGTTTTCACGACCACAATTGAGGAGCCCCCGTAACAGTGCAAGCAGCCCTAGTTTATCCACAGGGGGGTGAGGGAGAGACACATGTAGCATTCCAAACTGCACATCACCATAGCCTGTAAAGTAAACATAATTAGGTGACTCCACCGCCCAACATAATGTACATTTCCGTTAACAGGTGACTTAAAGTGGAGTTCCACCCTATTTTACAACATGTTCTTAAAAGAGAACTATGGGAGGGGGTTTCTAGTTATACTTACCTCAGTGGTTGCAGCATCAGTACCCCAGGGTCTCTGAAATTGAGAACCGAGCCACCGAACACATACTAGCTCATTATGAATTACTTACCCGAGATCGAAGCCCCCGAAGCAGTCCTCGATCACCTCCTCCACCATCTCTCCCAGAGTGAGTTCGGGTATCGCTGGTCCGGCGCTGTGACTGGACAGTGATGACGTCACCCCCGCAATGCGTGCGGGAGCCGATAGTGACGGCGCGATCACCGTCACCGACGGCACGCTCAGTGCACATGCTCAGTTGTCTACAGTGCGCATGCGCCGTAGACATCGGTGCCCCTTTTTTGAAAAATATCTCCTTAGCCGTATAGGTTAAGGAGATATTTCTTGGACCTACAAGTAAGCCTTAATCTAGGCTTACCTGTAGGTTAAAGAAGTGGTCTGTTTAAGAGTTTACAACCACTTTAATAAATGTAAAGTTATGCACTTGGGGGCTAAAAATATGCATCATACCTACCAAGGGGAGGAGGGGGCAGACAACAACTGGGGGAGGTAAACAAAAAACTGCGCTATTAAACAATATCACTAAATAACCTAGGGGAGGGCAGCGGCTGTCGTGGGATGACAAATAGAGATAAAAACAAAAAGCAAAGCTGCGCCCCTAAAATGACATAACAGTATAGCAAGGGTTAATCAAAATCCATAATCCATTGGAGTGGGGCCACTAGTATTGAGTCCATGGAACAAAGTTCATAGACAGATTATGTCCTTTAGATTCAACCTCGATCTTTCACAGACTGTATCACATAAATAAATTCACCCAGTGACTGATTTAGATTAATGTGTGATCCCTTCACCAATAAATGGATGGCCGCTTACCAGAAGGCAAGCCACATAGACGGTCGGCTATAGCCCAGCCGCGGCCTTGTAAACCAGGAAGTGGTGGTCAGAGAAGATCCGACGGGACACTAATCGGTCTCACTTGCAGACATCCGGGGAAGGAAATAAAAAATGTGCACCATAGTGTGACTCCGTATAGATAATAAAATATTTAATAAAATAGATACATACAACGATGTAAAAACAGAATGTAAATAAAGGTGCCGGCCAGCAATCAATGGGAACCCTTCCCTCTAGAGCGCGGTGACGTTACTACGTATACCCCCAGACGTGTTTCGTCATCAACGGACGTTGTCAATGGGATCCCATGCTGTTTTTACATTGTTGTATGCGAGTACATCTATTTTATTAAATATTTTATTATCTATACAGAGTCACACTATGGTGCACATTTTTTATTTCCTTCCCCGGATGTCTGCAAGTGTCACCGATTAGTGTCCTGTCGGATCTTCTCTGACCACCACTTCCTGGTTTACAAGGCCGCGGCTAGGCTATAGCCGACCATCTATGTGGCTTGCCTTCTGGTAAGCGGCCATCCATTTATTGGTGAAGGGATCACACATTAATCTACATCAGTCACTGGGTGAATTTATTTATGTGATACAGTCTGTGAAAGAACGAGGTTGAATCTAAAGGACATAATCTCTCTATGAACTTTGTTCCATGGACTCAATACTAGTGGCCCACTCCAATGGATTATGGATTTTGATTAACCCTTGCCATACTGTTATGTCATTTTAAGGGCGCAGATTTGCTTTTTGTTTTTATAACAACTGGGGGAGTCAATGGTGGAGAAGGATTTGGGGTTTCTGGTAGATCATAAGTTTAACCACTTGGTTACTGCCCCATAGTCAAAAGATGTCATGTTTTTAAAGATGGATATCTCGGTAACGGCAGCAGCTGTGTTGGGATACAAGTGAGGGAAAAATCGCCCCCACCCGTCCCCATAGCTCTGCTGGGCGGAAGTGACGTCAAAAGGTCAGTCCCACCCAGCGTCTTAAAGAAACTTTTTTTTCTGCTATTTGAAAAAATTACAGTTTATTTTTTTGCATTGAAGTCTAAATATGAGATCTGAGGTCTTTTTGACCCCAGATCTCATATTTAAGAGGACCTGTCATGCTTTTTTCTATTACAAACGATGTTTACATCCCTTGTAATAGGAATAAAAGTGATATTTTTTTTTATTTTTTTTTTATTTCAGTGTAAAAAATTATAAACAAAATAAAAATAAAGAAGAAAACAAAACAAATTTTTTTTTTAAAACGCCCGGTCCCGACGAGCTCGCGCACAGAAGCGAACACATACGCGAGTAGCGCCCGCATATGAAAACTGTGTTCAAACCACACAAGTGAGATATCGCCGCGATCGTTAGAGCGAGAGCAATAATTCTAGCCCTAGACCTCCTCTGTCACTCAAAAATGTTTTAAAGGGTAAAAGTTTGACGCCATGCCACGAGCGGGCACAATTTTTAAGCGTGACATGTTGGGTATCATTTTACTTAGTGTAACATTATCTTTCACAATATATAAAAAAATTGGGCAAAATTTATTGCCGTCTTATTTAATTCAAAGAAGTGTTTTTTTTTCCAAAAAAGTGCGCTTGTAAGACCGCTGCGCCAATACGGTGTGACAAAAAGTATTGTAATGACTGCCATTTTATTCTCTAGGGTGTTTATATATATATATATATATATATATATATATATATATATATATATATATATATATATATATATGTTTGGGGGTTTTAAGTAATTTTCTAGCAAAAGAAACTGTTTTAGTCTCGTAAACACCGAATCTGAAAAACAGGCTCGGGGCTCAAGTGGTTAATAACATGCAATGCCAAGCTGTGGTTGCTAAGGATAGTAAAATCCTTTCTTGTAATAAAAGAGGTATGGACTCCAGAGGAAGAGACATAAATGTTGTCCATGTACAAATCATTAGTAAGACCTCATCTAGAATATACAGTTCAGTTTTGGGAAGCAGTTCACAAAAATACTAAAATCGGGGGAACTGGAGAAAGTATAAAGAATGGCAACCAAACTGATAAGAGGAATGAGGAAAGATTAGCTGAACTAAACTTGTATAATAACGTAAGTGGTCCATATAGTTGAACCAGAACTTGGTGTGGAGCTATTCACTTTGAGGTTATTATAGGAGGACAAGGGGGCACTCAAAGTCTGGGAGAAAAAGATTTAAGCCCCACGATAAGAATATCGGACAAATGTTTATCCTTTTTTTTTTTTTTCTCCATGCTAGTCTCATATTGAAGTTACGAAAGACAGAATACAAATTCGAAAGTGATGTAATGCATTCTTTCATTTCCAAGCATGCATGGTTTTAGTCACACAATTTCTTTTGTACAAATACCATTCTAATTAACACGAAAATTGCTCGTTATTGTAGGAGAAAAAAAAAATCCGTTAATGTCCCTTCGGATAATTTTGCATTAACTGTCGTGATCAGCTCTTGAAAGCTGTGTACCAACGATTAGGACGATCGTTCCGAAAGCAGTAATTTTCATCCGATTTTCTGCTTCTACGAGCCATTAACCTCCAATCATGGAAAGGCTTCTTCACAGTAAGAGCTGTGAAAATGTGAAATAGACCTCAAGAACTAGTTCTGGCCAGCTCAGTAGAGCTGTTTAAAAAAACAGTTGGTTGCAATTCCTAAAATGCACAAATTATAACTAGATGCAAATGTTTATAGGTAATACCAAGGGTAGTTGATTCAGGAAATATCGGATTACCTCCTCAGAAAGGAACTTTACCCCAGCTGAAGAAAATTAGCTTCTTCTTTGTTTTTTTACCCCCCTATGGATCAACTGTGGGTATAGGATTGTGACTATATGAAAATGTTCTATTTGTTTTTCTCTTTAGTTTGACCTAGGTGGCCCTTTTTAAACCTGACCAAGGCTGACCACACAAAACAATCTGATTGCACAATCTCCTTTAGCTCTACCATGGACTACATAGTGTAGGGGCTACCCGATTTGAAACTAATTGTACAATCAAAAATGTATAGTGTATGGCCAGCATAACTGTATGCAACCAGTCTACAAACAGAATGAGAAGGCCAAGAAATCATGCAAAGTCAGAAGGGTGAAGCTTAAAATGTAGTAGCAGCAAAACCATATTGCTCAACCTGGCCTACTAGCGATATTAAAAAAAGGTAAAAAAAATTAAATTATGACGAACTCACCATGTGTCATCTGCTGTATAAGGTTCATGGCAGCTTGAGCGGCAGACTCCACGATTGGCCCTGTATTTGCAAGAAAGGCCACAGCTGTCCCTGCCAACAGCCTGACATCTCGACTAAAATTCTAGAAGAGGAGAACATTAGTTACTAGGCATCAGCAGCCTAGTCAAAGCCAGTAAAAACAAACTAGGTTAGAGATTTGTAAAAAACATACACCTGCCCATCTAGGACTAGAGAGGTAATTCAATTACAAATGCATTAAGTATATTTGTACTCTATTCCAAAGTCACTCAGTTAATTTTCAATTAACTTTGTAAAAAAAAAAAAAAGTCTTAATTTAATTTGGCTCAGCCACTTCGGTTTATTCCAAGTATCAGTATTGTGTCTGGAAAGTGTGGCTCAGAGGGGAACACCAAGCAAAAATCAATTTTCTTTGGCAAACTGAGTAAAATAAACCCTCCTATAGGCTTGTATTGCTGTGTTTTAGGGGAAGTTCTAGTTTAAAAAGGTGGGCTCCATTTATATATACAGCTAAAAGCACAGGGCTGGCAAGGGTGGGACAGATTTTTGTTTGCTGAAAATTGACTTTCACTCACAGGTCTCTTCCCCATTCATACCTTGTGGCTGGACAGTGAAGGAGATACTGTACATCACTGTGATTAGTCCATTCTCCCGTCTCCTATCAACATGTTTCTTGCACTGCAACACAACCAGCTGGCTCCTTGTGCTGCTTCTCCCTTCCACTTTCTGAGCTCCGGTATACAGTAGGCTAAAGCAGCCAGAGAGTATACAATTTTTTCTCCTTCCACCACAGGTAGAAATAAAATGTGATTCCCAATCAACACATTTAGCAGTGGTGGGGGGGGGGGGGGGTTGTAGGGATGGGAATACCTCCCAGAGTGCTATTGTGTTCTGCCAGCAGGGAGCCTTACGTGTCGGCCGAATTCTATGGTCACTGCTGAAACAACCAGCCTGCCCATAGATTAGTCAAATTTCGGCCTGTTAAATTTCAACCGGTCCCTACTGAACCGGCCAAGATTCGTTTCATATATGGCTGGCTTAATTCAAGACACATGCAGACATGTTTACACTGCATGCACTAAAAATACATAGATAATTCAAAGATTTCAGACTTGGACTAGTGTGTGTCTTCTCAATCTGCTTTAAAAATTTCACAACATATGTCTTCATTACAGATCACCAACTAATCACGGGATGTTCCAGAGTATTTACCGATTGTGAACACAATTTTTGGCTGACTGGTTTGTGTAAGTGTCTAAACCTGCATTGTTTGCCAGCAATATTAATTACCTGGTTTGTAACTATATGAAGAATGGATTCCAGAATGCTTTCAAGAGGGTTCGGGATATCGGCAGATTTCCAAATGAATGGACTAACATTCTCTGCTACTTCCCTAAACAGCTGAAGGCACAACTATAAGAAAACACATATGGTTTAAAAACAAAATAGAAAAACACAAAAAGACAATTACGTAAGTTATCACATTTTTTTTTTTTCATCATTTACAATTCCTTAAGATTTCTCCCCAAAAACAAAATTAATAAAAAAAAAAAAAAGAAGAATTGGCAGATTTGGAGGAAGCAGAGAGCAATATAAGGTAGAGCTGCATTCGTTTTTTTTTTACCCAATTTTTTTTAAACTTATTTTCACCTGGTGATCCTGCCAGCAACACTGGTTTCCCCCTGTGCTAGGGTGACAATGCTCTCTCACCTCACTGGTAGCTATTGATAAATAGCAATCATACCCTAGTACCGGACTACATCAGCATAAAACATAGGTGGATGTGTTTTGTTCTGGAACAATGATAACCGATAACAGTCAGCAGAGGCATAGAGCAAGCAGAGTTATCAGTTCACAGGACCTGTACCGATCAAAGGGTATTTTTGTTTTGGACTTACAGAACAGATACAACATATGCTTTTAATGATTTAACAGACAAAAATTCAGCAAATAAGACAGGATTACTGTTAGGGTTTAATGTACTTATATATTCTGATGCACAAATACAGTGGCAAGAAAAATTTACATTAATCTTATCCTCATCTAAAAGGCACAAAGATAGACAAGTACAATGTGCTTAAGATGAGAACACAATTCTAATTTGTCGTGGCCTGATTGAACACACTCATTAAACATTGCTGGAGGTAAATGTAACCCTTGACGTTAATAGCTGATTGAACCTCCTTTGGCAGCAATGGCTTTAAGCTTTTTGGTATCTCTGCATCAGAGCTGTATAACGTTAAGGAGCATTTTTTGACCATTCCTCTTTACATCTTCATCTCAAGCACATTTGTGTCTGGTATGAACAGCTCTTTTGAGGTCATGCCACAGGATCTTTACAGGGTTAAGGTCTGGCATCTTGACAGATTTTATTTTTCTGAAGACAGTCTGTGCTAAATTTACTTTGATGCTTGAGGTCATTGTCCTGATGCACCACCTACTACTACTAAGCTTCAGCTGGTGGACCGCCACCGTGACATTATCCTGTAGGATATTTTGGTAAACTTGGAAATTCATTTTCTTTTCAATGATGGCAAGTGGTCCAGGCCGTGAGACATCGAAACAAGCCCAAATCATGATTTTCCCATACTTCACTGTTTGGATGTTGGTAAGCTGTGCCCTTTTTGCACCATTCACAGTGTTGAGTACTCTTCCCAAACATTTTTACTTTTGTTTTATCAGTCCACAAAACATTCAGTAGCGCTGCAGTTTGACAAGGTGCTCTTCAGCTAACTTCAGGTGCAAAGCAATATTTTTTTGGGGGTATAGCGGCTTCCTCCGTGGTGTTCTAAAATGGACACCCTGCCTGTTCAAAGACTTACTGTATTTATTGGCGTATTACACTCACTTTTCTACACTGGAAATAGAGGGTAAACTGTGCCTGTGTGTTATACGCAGGGGGCTGTGGAAAGTTATTTTCCTGAAACTTCCCTCATAGGCCTCGTACACACGATCAAATCTGTCTGCTGGAAACGGTCTGCTAGACCGTCCCAGCAGACAGATTCGATCGTGTGTACGGCCGAGCCGACGGATTTGGCCACCCGACAGATTTCAAAGCATGCTTTGAAATCTATCGGGTGGCAATCCGTCCGCCCGACATGTCTGCTGGTTAGTACACTTACCAGCAGACATGTCGTCTCGCACCGCCGCCGAATGGATTCGGCGCATGCGCGGAAGTGTTACTTCCTGGTGCGGTGACGTGGCGGCGTCAACGTCACCGCCACGTCATCGACACGTCAGCCCGCCGTCTGCTGGCGGGGATTTTGGTTTGCTCGTGTGTACACGCGAGCAAACCAAAATCCTAACAAACAGATTTGTTCAAATCGGTCGGTCCGACCGATTTGAACAAATAGATTGCCTCGTGTGTACGAGGCCTTAAAGTTAGGGTGCGTGTTATACGCCGATAAATAGGGTACATATGGTAGACTCAAGGACAGGGATGTTTGCCAGTTCCAGTGATGTCTTCAAGCCTTTAGCTGCTCCTTGGGGGTTGGAGGGCCTCTTTACCTGCCTGAGGAATCTGTGTTGTGCCTTGAAAATCATTTTGGCTGGGCGCCCACTTCCAGGAAGAGTAGCCACAGTCCTAAACTGTCTCCATTTATAGACATTTGTCTGTCAACTAATGGAAGCCTACACTTGAGATTGCTTTGTATCACTTTCCAGCCTTATGCAGATCAACTATTCTTGATCGTAGGTCTTCAGAGAGCTCCCTTTTGCAAGGCATGGTTCATATCAGCTGATACTTCCTATGAACAGCAAAATGTTTGAGGCTGGGTTCACACTTGTTCCGACAACGCTCCTACACTGGGAGCTCATGTAGCATGACGTGTGAAAATCAATGTTTCCCTATGAGAGCTGTCTTAACTGGTCCTACACAAGTCGGTCCGACTTTGAAACTACTCCCTGTACTACTTTGGTCCTACATTGATCCTACTTCAGCCCATTGAATATCATTGAAGTAGGACCAAAGTAGGAGCCCTGTCCTAACCATCCGACTTTTGCCATCTGACATGTGATTACAGCACCAGTAAAAGAAATTTATCTCACTCTGGGATTGTTTTGATTGGTCAAAGAACAAGTCAAGTCTATCACAAAGTAGGACCAAAGTAGTATCCTGTTCATGAAAGTAGGATGGATGTAGGACCAATGTAGGATGAATGTAGGATCAATGTAGGACAAATGTCGCAGAGCAAAGTAGGATGAAAGTTGTGTAGTGTAGTGTGAACCCAGCCTCAGGGTCTTATCAAAGTAGCTCTAACCCACACATCCAAACTAATTTCATTAATTGGACCCTATGTGTGCAAACTACTGACTCCAATTAACTTTCATTGAATTAATTAGTCTGTGGGTGCAATTACTTTTCTCTCCAGCACTGTGTTAAATGAAGACATGAAAAATTGGAATGGTTTGTGTGTCAGCGTAAGCACATTGTGTGTGTCTACTGTTGTGACATAGACGAGGATCAGATCATACTATATTTCATGCCACATTACTGCAGAACACAGTTAATTCCAAGGTGTTCATTCTTGCCACTGTATAGCTAGAAAAGTTATTGTACCAAATCCTTAATCTTACTTTCACTGAAAGATGAGTGTGTTCAGCACTTTGTGAGACATGATCGTTAACCACTGCAGACAAAGTTGCAGAGACTTTTGAAAGCAAGACAGGTAGGTGCTGGGTAAAATAAGCCCGTCCCGGTTGGCTTCCTTCCAAATACATACAAACTGAGGAAAGAAATGAAAACAGTCAAAATGACATACATACAGCACCCTATGGTGAATTCCAATTTAAAGGAAGGATGGGTGAGATTGGGATTAAAACAAACAAGTAATAGATGAACACCACCATGCAACAGGGACAAGTACCTGCCTGCAGATCTCCAACATGCAGCACCTGTGATTAATTATATAAATACAGTTTTAGATGCTTTTTAGTATACATACACACACATATAAACTGTATACAATAGTAGCAAAAAACATAAAAATAAAGTGACATTAAAAAGTTTGGTTTTTATTTAAAAAACAAACATGTTATACTTGCTTGCTCTGTGCAGTGGTTTTGCACAGAGCAGCCCTGATGATCCTCCTAGGGTCCCACGCCGAAGCTCCAGGCCTCTCTCTCCTTTAACACAGAACACAGCTTGGCCTCGTCCCCGTTCTCTACTTATTGGCTCACTGGCTGTGATTGACAGTACCAGGAGCTAATGGCTACCGCTGCTGTCTTAACTAATGAGGGAGAGACCAAGGCTCTCTCGTGCACATTGCTGGATCGAGATGGGGCTCAGGTAAGTATTGGGGGGGGGGGGGCTGCTGCATACAGAAGGAGAAAAAAAAAAAGCCTATTGGTTTATTCATTATACTTCATTGGAATTTAGATACTGATGGATCTTTTTTTGTACTTCCATTATAAATGTGTATAACTTAGAAATTGCCTTATTCTCTTTATTCTTTATTTTTTAAACAACCTTGAGCCTGTACAACCACTTCATATATTTTTTTGTGCTTGTATTTATTAAATTCAAGTGTAAATCAAAAGTTTTCTTCCATTTGGGGTAGAGGAGAAAATGGTTTTTCCCTGGACTTCTTGTCCTTCAGAGATAACAGAAAGTGCAAAACAAATTCTGTAATGTGAAGGAAATCCCCTAAAATGTTCCTTCTATACCTTTTTGGGGGCAACCGAAATTTGTGTTTCTCCCTCCTCTGGTACACTTTAGGGAGAAACTTCACCACCCTGCCAATAAAAAAAATGTCACTCTTCTTCCCCCTCACTGTTGGTGCGCTTTTATTACTGTGATAATATATTTACAAACCCAGCGGATCAAGTATTGTAATTTTCTCATCCACTGTTCTACTACAGGTCCTGTCTCACGCTGCCATCTTTTTTAATGCCATGGGGAGCTGCCTGTTCCTGCTTCTTGTAGCTGGCCCCCAATGCCACAGTCTCAGATTTCAGACATGTACACACAGAGATCTGGTGCCATGTCTGTTTTAATGTTGTTCTCAGTATAGTGTAATGTAATGCTTACTGGGATACCAGGGGACATTACTTTCTACCATTTATAGAACAGCATTTAAACATACAAGGTATCAGATCTCTGTCTGCACATGTGCGAAATCTGGTGCCACATCCGTCATGAATAGTGGAAAATAATGCCTCATTGATATGTACTGTATCCAAGGAGGTTGCAGGAAGAGAATGAAATGTCCCTCCTGCCACCTAGGTAGGGCTGGGACAGGTTCAGCAGAGAGAGAGGGGGGGGATTGGAATGCTGCAAAGTATTTTTTAGTCCACTTTAAATACATCTAAGCTTTACACAGCTGCAAAAACATATGTGATTAACCACTTAAGGACCGCCTCCTGCACATATATGTCCGCAGAATTTGCACGCCTGGGCACAGGTGGCGCGCCACCTGGTCCGAAGCTCCGTGACTGCGCCCACAGGACCAGATTGCCGCCGGTGTCCCGCGATCGATCACAGGAGCTGAAGAACGGGGAGAGGTGTGTGTAAACACACCTTCTCTGTGGCAGAGACACTGATCGTCTGTTCCCCGATATAGGGGACGATCAGTGATGTCATGCCTACAGCCACACCCCCCTACATTAAGAATCACTCCCTTAGGGCACACTTAACCCCTTAGCGCCACCTAGTGGTTCACCCCTTCACTGCCATTGTCATTTTCACAGTAATCAGTGCATTTTTATTGCACTTTTCGCTGTAAAAATGACAATGGTCCCGAAAATGTGTCAAAAGTGTCCGATGTGTCCGCCATAATGTCGCATGTCACGAAAAAAAAAAAAACACTAATCGCCGCCATTACTAGTAAAATAATTATTATTATTATTAATAAAAATGCCATAAAACTATCCCCTATTTTGTAAATGCTATAACTTTTGCGCAAACCAATCAAAGGCTTATTGCGATCGGCCTAAACTGAAGAAAAAAACGTTTTTTATATATTTTTTAGTGATATTTACTATAGCAAAAAGTAAAAAAATATTGCTTTTTTTCAAAATTGTCACTATTTTTGTTTATAGCACAAAAAATAAAGACCGCAGAGGTGATCAAATACCACCAAAATAAAGCTCTATTTGTGGGGGAAAAAAAAAGGACGCCAATTTTGTTCGGGAGCCACATCGCACGACCGCGCAATAGTCAGTTAAAGCGACAGTGCGGAATCGCAAAAAGGGGCAAGGTCCCTAACCTGCATAATGGTCCGGGTCTTAAGTGGTTAATATGTGACTGCTCTCTGAATTCACCTATTTTTGCACACCTTCAGCGCCTCACCTTTATATTCTCCAAAATGGACATCAGTAATAGTTCTCTCTGCTGTGTTACTAGACATGGTCTTATCTGAGACATCTTCAATACCATCTGAAAAAAAAAAAAAAAAAAACAGAGCATATGCAAAATTAGTATTTTTATTCTATGAGTAGCGACACCTACACATACATCACTTGTATTTTTTCATATTCATACCTTAGGAAAATCATTTTTACACACACACTTTTTTTCTCCAATAATAAATTGTGTGTTAATATCACAATCATGTCCACATCACTACCCTACCCTGGAAAGTGCAAAATATCTTCCCTATAATGACATATAATGTTTTAGCTATACCTACAAGAGGGACCAGCCTGAAGTGATCCAGCAGGACTTCATTTTCTGGCTAAAGTTCTCACTGAGCTCTGTAGCTGTAGGCCAAGAATCTTGTCCTTAAAGTTCACAGCAAAATCAATAATTCATTAAAGTTATTCAGCCCTCTCCTCCCAGAGGAGCAGGGTGAGAGGAGTTGGCCTAAACAATGATTTTGGGGTTGTACTTTATATTTTAAGTATGAATTGTTCAAAAGTGCCTACAGTTACAAAGACCAGTGAGGGTTCAATTTAAAGTTAATTTACATCTTGTTGAAAACATGCAAATATTTGAATGTTCATAGACTGGCCATGGGTTCACTTTAAAGTGCTTGTAAATCTCTGACGTGAAATATGAACAAAGCATCCCTCTAGTGCAGTGGTTCTCAACCTTTCTAGTGCCGTGACCCCTTGATAATATTTCCCAAGTTGTGGGGACCTTTAACAGTAAAATTATTTTCGTATCGTGGGCTGTCAGCACCCAAGGCAAGACAAGTAATTTGCACCCTTAACCCACAGGCATTTAGCGCTCCCTGAGTCCCTTCCACTTGTATTAAAACCCCTCAGCCCTGGTTCACACTGGTGCGTTTTGACATGCGATTTGGCATGTCAAATCGCATGTCAAAACGGCGGATTTTGCCGCAAATTGCCGGCAATGGCAGTGTCCTAATCGGTGCAACGCTGCATCTGCGGCATTGCACCGATTTCAAAAAGTAATCTCTGTACTACTTTTTGCGATTTCAGCCTGCGATTTACATTGACATCTGTGCAGAAACCTGCACAGATGTCTCTGAAATCGCAGCTGAAATCAGGACTGCCAGCGGGAGTGAAATCGTGCAAGTTCAGCTGAACTCTCACGGCTTTACTCCCGCAGCCCAGTGTGAACCTGGGCTTATGGTACATTTTAGGAATTTTAGGATGTACCACTCTCTTTGTTCTCCTCCTTTTCCCTTTTATCGCTCTATCCTAATTTATTGTTTTTTCCCCATTCCTCTCCCTAGCTGTATTTCTTGTTCTTTCTCTACCTTTTTATTTGTTCCACCCCTCCTTTTCTCTCCCTTTCACGTACTTTCTATTTGTATTCCTTCTCTTACTCCTTGGGGGGGGGGGTGTATGAGCAGACTAGATGCTCTTGAACAAGGTCACCTGCTGATCTGAGAACGGTTGTGAGGACTTTTAATGGCAACTATAATCACAGATAGTGTTACTCACTGTGCCTCCAACTTTGTAGCATCTCGTAGCAGTGGCACCTATGCCGGAATCAGGAGATTCTTTCCTCCAGCCCCTCCCACTTCACATTCCTCACCAATCACCTGACCTCTAGCCTCACTCCCCCACCCATGCCGTGAACTGAATGGGCGGCTGCGATGAGGCTTTGTGGGTGGGCTCCAAGAACAGCCCTGCTGGGTGGCCACAAAAAGGCAGGGAGAGCATTGCGGGCTTCAGGAACAGCCCAGGATTCGGGGACCCCTGGTAAATCACCATTTGACCCCCAGGTTAAGAACCACTGCTCTAGTGTGTCCCCATGACTAAGCTCCAGGGTGCAGAGTTTAATGCGTTGGGGGTGTGGCCTGGTTCGAGTCCAGGCTGAGGTTGCCACTTCATTCATCCCTGTAGGACACCATAAATGTGCAACTTCCAAGGGCTTCTCTCATTTCACTCTGCTACCTCTTTACTCTGCCATCAGTATGAGTAAACCTCTGAAAGGGTTTTCCTATAACCAAGAGATAAAAAGGTGGCATGGGAGAGTGCTCCAGCACACAGCATGTGATAGACAGCCTCAGCTCTGTTCCTATGTACTGTGTGATGGGGGATGTTGCCCTTTCCTCTAATCAGCTCCCACTGAACTCTGCAGAGTAACTTCAGCTCCCTGCCCCCTGCTTTCTGAAAGCTCAGACAAGCTGTATAAGTTCTGGACTTTGAATGGCTGTAGAGAAGAGGGGCTGCAGATAAACATGTACAACTTGTAGGAGAATTTGTTTCATCTGTGTGTATCATCTGAGGCTAGGCACATGACAGAGTTTGCAACCACTTTAAGCCGCTCATTGATCCAATTATATATTTGCTTTTTCTACTGACAGGTTGTTGAAATAATAAAACTTGGAGTCTCACCTTCTCAAGTCTCAAGAATAAAGTGGAGCTGTTGCAAGAATCCATCTGACAGGCAAAGATGCAGCAGAGTAATGGTAGGAAATTTTCCTCACTGAGGTCTCCCAAAGCCTGCATTGCACCTTCCAGACCATGGTTAGCTTCATCAAGATACTTTTCTTTACAGCGCTTTGCTGAAGCCCTAGAAAAGGAGCAAATTTGTCATGATTGGTCTGGAAATCTCATGCAAAAATAGTAAATACTGTGTAACATTTACTGTAAAACAATTATAAAATGTATATTAATTCCTTTCACTAAAAGTTGTTTAAACTTTTGTTTGGATTAAATATATGTTTGGACTGCTGCTGCCAGAACCTGAAATGTTATGTCAAAATTCTACTTTCATCACCGCGCTGTCCTAGAGTCCTGCCAAAAACTCCAAAAGTTGTATAGTATATGTAGCAATATGGACTACAGCCGTAAAGTACAGCGATCCTCCAGTATTTCTATGCATCACATGTCCCTCTAGTGATCAGTGTTATCGCTTCTCGGCCTTTTGGCTACGATCAATTGTAGTATCTGTTCTTATCAGTTGTCAGAGGAGCGCTGAAGCACCTCCTACATGGGGCGGGATGCAATCCAATGACGTCATTGCACCTGGAAGGATGGTTTCAGCAGTGACTTTACTGTGCTGCCCGACAGATACTGGGGGCCGGCCCATGATTGAGTCTGAGCCATCTGGAAGGGTGCTTCTGGTGAGGGTGGGTGGCTGCACTTGGTCTTTTTTGCCAGGTTCTAGTCTGGCCTTCTGGCTGGCTGGTGTAAGTGCTATCTCTGTCAGCGATCCGGTAGGAGGAAGAGCTGGTAATGCCCTGGGATGAGATGGGGTAGTACCATGCAAAACCGCCAGCTTGACGGGGGCGTTTTAAAAAGGGCTAGTATTGGTGGTGGCTGCTACTGGAGTGGCAGTTCTCCCTAAGAAAACCTTGAAGGGCTCTCTAGCTGACAGGGGTGGAGGGCTGCACTGGCCGGTCGGGGGTTGGATTTGGAATAGAAAAGCCTATGGTGCATGTGCCCCTGGAGTGGCAGTCCAGGGGTGTCTGAAAATCACTGTGAGTGAGGGTCACTTTGATTTAAAGACACCATAGCACCTGCCTCCTGGGCCGGGCCTTTTGGATAGGACCGGAGGATTCTTTTTTATTCCTGGCCGGAGGGCCTGGTCATTGTTGAACACAACGACCACTTCTTTCACTCTCCTCTTCACTATCCCTTTCCCCCACTTTATTTTATTTAAGCCTGTTTGTCACGTTTTTGTCCTTTTTTTGTTTGTGCATATTATTTGTTCACTGTGTGATTAGTAGGGTGCCGATTCTCGGACCAGCCCTTAACGTATTGGGAGTGGGTGGACATGGCCTTCTGGCTTAGTTCACCTGCTCTCATGGGGTCTCCCTTCGGGGGAGCCCAACCTAGTTCTGGGAGGGTTCTGTTTCGGCAGTCCCTCCAAGGAAGTTGGGTCAGGGTCGGCTTTGGTTGCTCGGACCACAGTACCTTAGTCCCCGTCTGGAGCCTAACGCCCCCGGGGGATCAGGGTTTGGGTCCTTTTTCACAGGAGGACCACTTGACGTTGCACCCGTCTGCACGTTTCTGTGACCACTCTTTATGTGTGTGCACATTTTTTCTGCACCGGGTGAAGTTTTTGGGTGTGTTCACACGCCACAGGCTTTTAAAAAAAAAAAAAAAAAAAAGGCCCGGATGTGTATACCACTCAATTGGCTCTCTCCCAATCCTCCAACTATACCGGACTGGTTTACCGTATACAAAAGACGATGGAGATGGAGGAACTGATCCACCAAGCCAACGACACCCCCTCTAAATTCTCAGGGCCTGCTGAACCCACTTTACCTCGTCTGACGAATACAGGAGTATTGTGTCCTGATAGCGCTGACTGTGGTCTCCGCATGGCCACAACCTCGTAGAGCTGTGGCAGACTCCCTTCTCTTACCCGAAGACTCCCTCCCACTCCCTTCTGTCAGTAAGTTATCTGTACCGAACGTACAGACTGTGTTAGTCTTCCCTTCCTACAGATGACCCCAGCTCCCCAAGGTGTCAACCCTGGAAGTATAGGTTTATGATGTTCTCAGTTTTTCATTATAGATTTTACACTTAGCACCATGACTTCATTGGCGGCTACGACCGCCTTTACCTTAAGAGTCCATTTGTTGCCGATTTGGTTTCTAATCTTTATTTGCATGTTTTTCTGTTAAATATCTCCTAGCGGCTGCGCCCGCACTTGTTCATGTTTAATGGATATTCAAGCTGTTAATGTACTGTATTGTGCAATTTCGAATAAACATTTTCTTGAAAAAAGAAAAAAAAAGTGTTATCAGGCAAAATATCTGTGAGCCAAACAAAAGGGATTGTGGGACGAGTAGTTCCTCAGACTGATAATTGCTTCACGCGATTATGCACCTGGACTGCATATCCCGGGGATCTTTGCTACCTTCAGAAAGATTGCTGGGAGTAGCTATAAAAGAAGCAAAGGCCAGCACAGAGTTCTCTTTCTCCTGGGCCTGACGTGAGACGGACTTCTCCGTACATGGAGAGAGGGGTCGCGGCCTACCACGTGGTATAACACACTCCAACCCGTACCGGAGGGGCCTAGCTCTGACATTCATTCAGCACCACTTGTCACCAGCCAGTCGATGTACCAAACTTCACATCAGGAGATCAAGACGGCGGATCTGCTGCATCAGTGTCGCTACACAAGATACTATCCGGAAGACCTGGTCGTTGGCAAGAGGGAAATCGCCCAGCCTTTTCACTGGCACACTTCCCATGGACATCTTTACCTTAGGAATACTTTACTGAACCTATTCTGAATACTGTGCTTAGACATCTTTAGCCTTCTTCGCTACTAGAAACCTATTGTTTCATTCTAATTCTGGCTTCACCAACCTTGAATAAAAACAGGAATTCGGCCTTCACTAGCTGCATGCTTACTTTATTTCTCTTAACTGCTACATAGTGAAACAAGGATCAAGACGACATCCCTCACTTTATAAAAAATAAAAATAAAATCTGCATCACCATTTCTCACTTTCCTAATCTCAATGTAAAAATCTCGCAGGTCCTGGGGCACGCAGCTGTTTTTAGTAAGGACACTTTGATACATCTGGTACAAAGTGAACTATTGGCTCATTTTATTTTTCCCTTATACAAACTTTGAATGGCACAAATTGTCCTGGCACCCCAAGTGCCACATTTGGATTCAATCAAGAGGCATCATTGTGTGAGCGTTAAAAGATGAAAATTGGCCTGGGCAGGAAAGGCTTTGAAAGTGCCCAGTTAACCACTTAAGGACCCCTTCACGCCTATATACGTCAGCAGAATGGCACGGCTGGGCACATCCACATACCTGTATGTGGCCCTTTAAGCCCAGCCGTGGGGTCGCGGGCACATGCACGCGACTTGGTCTGAAGCTCCGTGACCGCGGGACTCAAACGCCGCTGGAGTCCGGCGATCGGTCCCCGGAACTGAAGAACGGGGAGAGCCGTGTGTAAACACAGCTTCCCCGTTCTTCACTGTGGCGCCCGCATTGATTGTGTGTTCCCTTACAAAGGGAATCACAATCAATGACGTTACACCTACAGCCACACCCCCCTACAGTTAGTAACACAAATGAGGTCACACATAACTCCTTCAGCACCCCCTAGTGGTTAACTCCCAAACTGCAATTGTCATTTTCACAGTAAACAATGCATTTTTTGCTGTGAAAATGACAATGGTCCCAAAAATGTGTCAAAATTGTCTGAAGTGTCCGCAATAATGTCACAGTCATAATAAAAAAATAAATTAAAAAAAAAACGCTGTTTGCCGCCTTTAGTAGTAAAAAATAAATAATTAATAAAAATGCAATAAAACTATCCCTTATTTTGTAAACGCTATAAATTTTGCGCAAACCAACCGATAAATGCTTATTGCAAATTTTTTTTTTTACCAAAAATAGGTAGAAGAATACGTATCAACCTAAACTGAGGAAAAAAAAAAGTTTATGTATTTTTGGGGGGTATTATAGCAAAATGTAAAAAATATTGAATTTTTTTTAAAAATTGTCGCTCTGATTTTTTTTTAGCGCAAAAATTAAAAACCGCAGAGGTGATCAAATACCACAAAAAGAAAGCTCTATTTGTGGGAAAAAAAGGATTTCAATTTTGTTTGGGAGCCACGTCGCACAACCGCGCAATTGTCAGTTAAAGCGACGCAGTGCCGAATCGCAAAACCTGGCCGGGTCCTTTAGCTGCCTAAAGGTCTGGGCCTTAAGTGGTTAAACACGTGTGAAAGGACTGAGTACAATTCTCACAGGTTTTCAAGTCCCTCTCCACTCTTTCCAAAATGAAAAGTTTTGCTTTCAGTTCTACTTCAATAGTTCCCCGATTCAGTCCCAGGAAGCTGAAATCTGATGTGTAACATTACCCGCTGCACTTTATCTACTGATCTTTTCAGGCCCCACTCACACCTATGCAGGTGTGACAGCAGTTTTGTGGATCACGCTTGGACCCCTTTCACACTGAGGCCCTTTTCAGGCACTTTCACACACAAAAAAAAATAAAACCTATTTCCATTAAAATCAATGAATGCTTTCACACTGGGGCAGGGCGGTGAAAAAAAACGCCCCTCTCCATCTAAATGAATTGAAAGCGCCCAAAAAGCTCTTCAAAAGCATCTGAAAAGGTCTTCAAAACCGCTCAGTGTTTTACTGGCAGTTTAGAGGAGCCTCAGTGTGAAAGGGGTCTTATGGCCCATACACACGATCCGAATATCGGACGAAAACGATCGTCCGATGATGGATCGTACGATTTTCGGATCGTGTGTACACTACTTTCGACAGCCGATCACGACCGTTCATCCGATTAAATTCGATCGGACAAGCGCGAACATTTTTCTCGTCCGATTTTCGTTTAGTCAGTACAGCCGTCGTCCGACAATACAATACAAATACATTACAACACGTGACATCACTTCCGATCGTTTTTTTCTATCGTACAAGAATTTTCGTGAGTTTAAAAACCTATTTTATTTTACTCGCGATTATTAAGCGAAAAAAGTCGTACGATCCGTCGGCTGATATTCGGATCGTGTGTATGAGCCATAAGGGCAGCTTGGGGGGGGGGGGGGGGGACACACACAGAAGTGCATGCTGCTTTTTACAAATCGTAGCACACCAAAATGCATGACACTTTATCACGCACTTTGTGTGCCCATTATGGGGGTGCTGTCTGCCTGCAGAAATACTATGCGGTTTTTATGCATTGTGTGATTTTGAACGCTTTCCCACAGCGCACAAATGTGAAGCTAGCCTTAATGGATAAATGTGACTTGTTCAAATGATTTGTAGTAAGTCCTGCTGATTGCCTTCTATAGAATTAGTGATGTCTATGGAAGCTTGCATCTCACACAGCAGCTAGATACAGTATATGTGTAATAAGAACACAGGGTGAGCAGGGAATGGTGCTACACGACACTGACTGACCATTACTCACTTTACAAAGTCCTCGAGCTTTAATGCCACCAAAGAGACTGAACGGAGCCCCAGGTCCTGGTAGAAGCTGACACACTTGCCCACATCCCTCATTATCTCCATACACGTGTGCCAAGGAAGCTGCCATCAGCTGTAACCCACTACGTCATTCCCTGGCTACATACAGCAGGACGGTCACACACAGCGCCACCTGGTGGTGAGGAGGAATACTGTTCCTCTTTCAGATTTAACAGTAGAGGCTTTGTGCAGTTGTGTTTAGAGGGATGTTCCAGGCATTTTTAATGTTTATTAAAAAAGTGTAACTGCTGGCTTTTAATAAACATGCACTCGCCTGCTCCACGTTCCAGCGACGCGCCGGCCGGGGGCTCCGCTCCTCTCCCCCCCTCTCCGGCCGGCATCCTCATTGTTACTGTGGGCACCAGGCCATGACAGCTTTCGGCTTCACGGCCGGGCACTCACTGCGCATGCGCGAGCTGCGCTATCTGATTGGACAGGCCATCGCCTGGACACGTGTCCCAGGCGATCGCCTACAGGGAGGGGGCCGCCAAAAGGCGATATGATGTATCGCCTTAGCGGCCCCTCGGCAGAAGGAGGAAGTGGGACAGGATGTCCCACTCCTCCTGAAGCCCCCACTCCGTCCCCCCAAAAAAAATTACATGCCAAATGTGGCACGTAAGGGGGTGAGGAGTGGATTAACTGGAAGTTCAACTTTTGAAAGAAACTTCGCTTTAAGGCGAAATTCCACCCAAAAATGCAACATCCACTTTAAGTGCAGATGACCCCCTGACATGCCACATTTGGCATGTCATTTTTTTTGTGGGGGGAGGAGGATGTTCTCTTTTTAGGGGCATCCAACTCCCACTTCCTCCCTGCAATCTTCTGGAACACGTCATTGCCCGGCAAATCACAGCGCACACAGCTCGCACACACGCAGTGCGTGCCCCATAAGGATGCCGGCGCCGTGGAGAGGAGCGGAGCTTCATTTGTCTGCATCTCTGACCGGTGGGACAGATGAGTGTCCAATTATTAAAAGTCAGCAGCTACACTTTTTGAAAAAAAAAAATCTGCTTTAAAGTGTTAGTAAACCCAGGACTCTGCATTCACTATATCTGGTCTCCCTCAGTACACAGAACATGGTAATGCAATAATTTTAGTAAACTGACTTCTATCAGTGTCTGGTTAAAGCTTGTAGGATAGGGTGACCAGATATCCCCAGTTTCAGGGGACAGTCCCCTGATTGAGGACATTGTCCCTGGATCCAGTCTGTCCCTGGTTGTGTCCCCAGATTGGATTTAATAGGGGGCAGGGGCAATTTCAAAGACAATAAGTGCAGAATTAAAATAAAAAAAATTAGAATTACAAAACTCCCCCCCCCCCCCTACTGCGCCATGCCTACTAGCATAGGGGGTTTGTATTTTTCCTATTATCTGAGCCCCTTTCTGATGATCATGTGCTGGTCGGAGGGGAGGGAATATTTATTCAGCTTCGCTCGCATGTTCTTCTGCCTTGGCTCAAATTCCGGCCAGCCACCTGCCTATATCCTTGCCTTCCCTGGCAGAATGATCTTTCTCCGCTTCCCACCCAGTAGTAGTTGGGGCCCTAAGAGTAAGACTTGAGAGGCTGTGAGGCGGGTGGCGATGGGTAGAGAGTCGCAGAGTGCCGCCATTACTAGTAAAGAAAAACATGTCCCCGGATTTCATTTTAAAAATCTGGTCACCTTATTGTAGGAGGCGTTTTCATTGTCCTCTGACTGTCCTATCGGGCTGCAGGACCCCTGACCCTCTGTCAGAAAAAGTGCTGATTGGCCCTGTGCTGTCCATAGCTCCCAACTGTCCCTGATTTTGAGGAGCTAAATTGGAAAAAAAAAGTCCTTCTTTCTTCCTCATTTGACCCTCATTCTGGTATGATCTACTGTATATACTGTAGTTGCATAAAAAAGCACTATTTATCTATTAAAAAGTGTTTTACAATGCTCAAAATTTCATCCAATTTCTAAATTGCTTCATTTGTAAATTTCAAAAGCAAATATTAACCACTTCAGCCCTGGAAGAATTTAGCCCCTTCCTGACCAGAGCACTTTTTGCGATTCAGCACTGCGTCACTTTAACTGACAATTGCGCGGTCGTGCGACGTGGCTCCCAAACAAAATTGAAGTATTTTTTTCCCCACAAATATAGCTTTCTTTTGGTGGTAGTTGATCATCTCTGCGTTTTTTTTTTTGCGCTATAAACAAAAGAAGACCGACGATTTTGAAAAAAAACACAATATTTTTTACTTTTTAATTTAATAAATATCACAATTTTATTTCCTCAGTTTAAATCGAAATATAGGCGTATATTGATTGGTTTGCGCAAAAGTTATAGCGTCTACAAAAAAGAGGATAGATTTATTGCATTTTTATTTATTATTTTTTTTTACTAGTAATGGCAGCAATCTGCAATTTTTTTTTGTGACTGTGACATTGCAACGGATATATCGGACACTTTTTGACACATTTTTGGAAACCATTCACATTTATACAGCGATTAGTGCTATAAAACTGCACTGATTACTGTGTAAATGTGACTGGCAGGGAAGGGGTTAACACTTAGGGGGCGCTGAAGGGGTTAAATGTGTTCCCTGGGAGTGGTTCTAACTGTAGGGGTAGGGGACCTACAAGGGAAGGAGACCGATCGGTGTTCTTTTGTACTGGGAACCAGTGGCGGCTGGTGCTCAAAGTTTTTTTTGAGGGGGGCACAAAAAAGAAAAGAAAAAAATTGCAACCACTGTGCCATGCCATCAAACGCAGCCACTGTGCCATGCCATCAAATGCAGTCACTATGCCATGCTATCAAACGCAGCCACTGTGCCATCAATTCGAACCACTGTGCCATGCCATCAAACGCAGTCACTGTGCAATGCCATCAAATGCAGCCACTTTGCCATGCCATCAAATGCAGTCACTGGTCAATGCCATCAAACGCAGCCACTGTGCAATGCCATCAAACACAGTCACTATGCCATGCCATCAAAACGCAGCCACTGTGCCATCAATTCGCACCACTGTGCCATGCCATCAAACACACCCACTGTGCCATGCTATCAAACGCACCCACTGTGGCATGCCATCAAACGCAGTCGCTATGCCATGCCATCAAAACGCAGCCACTGTGCCATCAATTCGCACCACTGTGCCATGGCATCAAACGCAGTCACTGTGCAATGCCATCAAACGCAGCTACTGTGCCATGCCATCAAACGCAGTCACTGTGCCATGCCATCAAATGCAGCCACTGTGCCATGCCATCAAATGCAGCCACTGTACCATGCCATCAAATGCAGCCACTGTGCCATTCCATCAAACGCAGTCACTGTGCCATGCCATCAAACGCAGTCACTGTGCCATGCCATAAACACGCAGCCAGTGTGCCATCAATTTGCACCACTGTGCTGTGCCATCAAACGCAGTCACTGTGCCATGCCATCAAACGCAGTCACTGTGCCATGCCATCAAAACGCAGCCAGTGTGCCATCAATTCGCACCACTGTGCCATGCCATCAAACGCAGTTACTGTGCCATGCCATCAAACGCAGCCACTGTGCCATGCCATCAAACGCAGTCACTGTGCAATGCCATCAAATGCAGCCACGGTGCCATGCCATCAAACGCAACCACTGTGCCATCAATTTGCACCACTGTGCCATGCCATCAAACGCAGTCACTGTGCAATGCCATCAAATGCAGCCACTGTGCCATGCCATCAAACGCACCCACTGTGCCCCTCAATTGTCGCCACTGTGCCAATTGTCACCACTGTGCCCTTTAATTGTCACCACTCACTGTGCCCTTTAATTGTCACCACTCACTGTGCCCTTTAATTGTCACCACTGTCTGTGCCTATTGTCGCCGCTGTGCCCTGTAAAATACACTTATCTTACTCCTCCAACGTCCCTCGATTTCTTCTCCCGCCCTCGATGATGCTTCAGCCAATCATGTTACCGATAACCAGAACCGGTGACCTGATTGGCTGAGACGGCCGTCAGTCTTATCCAAGGAACGCACCCCGTACGTTCCCTGGATAAAGCATCCGGGACCCGAAGGCTGTACTCGGAAAGCCTATTAGAGCCGCTGGCTCTGATAGGCACTTCCGCACAGCCAACCAGCGGCCGTTATTCAGGTGGTCGGCGCTCAATGTCCGGCCACCTGAATAGGCCAGCGGCAGCTGGTGGAAACAATTACAGTGGCTTGCGAGAGCCAGAGGGGGCAGCGCCCTCTATGGACGAATACTGACTACCAGTTAGTATTACAGGACCGGTAGTAAAAACGAAATTTTAAGGGGAAAAAAAAAATCTTAAAGGGCCCGTTTTTGTTTTTTTTTTACTACAGGAGGGGGGAGTCCTATGCCTACATAGGCAGGTATCCCTCGTTCCCATCTCAGAAATTTAGGAGATTTGCTGATTATATGTACTCTCCCAAGAAAAAAAAACTCTCTAGCAATGCACACCATACTCAGCATGTGCAGCCTTACTCTTAGCCTCTGTTCTATCAGCAGATAGATTGGGGACAGTGGAAAGGAGTGTGACCTAGGGAATCCCAGGGGTCGCGACCCGGATCCAGCTGCGGTGAAGGCCATCCCCACCACCAGGGGCTCTGGTGAGCACAAAGCTGGGTCTTAGACTCCAGGCCCTGGGCGATCTTGGGTTCTGCTCTGATAGCAGCAGTTGGCTATAGTGTTCAGACCCAGCTTTGTGTTCACCAGAGCCCCTAGTGGTGGGGATGGCCTTCGCATCCAGGTTGCGACCCCTGGGATCCCCTAGGTCACACTCCGCAGGGAGAGAGGGGAAGCAGCAAGCAGGACAACAGTAGTGATGGGTAAGCTGAGGTCAGGGCAACAGGGGTAACCGAGGGACAGGCAAAAGGTCAGGGGCACAGGCAAACAGGAGGAGTCAGGGACAAGCCAAAAACAGTACACAGTTAGGTAATCGTAGCACACTGCAGACAGGAACTTAAGCAAACTACACTGTTGAACAGCACTGCAGGCCTGTAGTGAAACAGTTAATATAGACTTCCTGGGATGGCCTGGGTGGGGCCATACAGGAAGGAGATGAAATAAGAAGGTAACCAGAACAGGGTCAGGCCTCTTAATGGACAGATGAAAGACAGGTAAGCTGCCAGACTATTGCATATCCATGACAGTGGTGGACACAGCGGGTGACAAATCCTGCCGGAGTGTGGGTCATGAGGCGCGATCCTGAGGGAAATGTCATATGATGTCCTCCCAGGATAAAAGGGCTCCCATTTGGCCATCGTATTACAATAGGCCAAGTAAAAAGGGTTGAAAAGATTCAGTTGTTTTTAATTGCTTGGTAGTAAGAGACTGGGGCATTGTTTAAAGCAGTTGTTAAAAAAAAAAAACCCTGCAAGGCAATGGCATAAAGTGCTAGTATACATCACATACTAGCACATTATAAAATACTCACCTTAGATGACCTCACTCCCGCGCATGTGTGCCGATGTATCCAGCACAGGGTCTAAATGTATGGCACTGTAAGCCGGACCTTTAGAGCACATGCCGTGATGTCATTGGCTGCATGCATGCTGAATATCTCCTAAACTGTACAAGTTTAGGAGATATTCACAGTACCTACAGGTAAGCCTTATTATAGGCTTACTTGTAGGTACAAGTGGTAGTACAGAATTTACTACCACTTTAAAGCGGATGTCCGCTGAAATAAATGAAATAAATAATAAAAATATTAAAAGTCAGCAGCTACAAATACTGCAGCTGCTGACTTTTAATATCCGCACACTTACCTGTCCTGGAGTCCAGCGCCGTCCGCAGCAGAGGACGAGCGATCGCTGCCATCCTCGATGAGGGAACCATGAAGTGAAGCGCTCCGGCTTCATTGCCTGGTTCCCTATGGCGCATGTGCGAGTTGCGCTGCGCCTGCTGATTGTCTCCCGCTGTGCTCTGGGAGCCGAATGTTCCCAGAGCACAATGGGGGGGACGGGGGACGGGAGGTGACGTCCTGCCCGCAGACTGTAGCCGGAAGTGGGTGCAAATACCTGTCTTTAGACAGGTTTCTGCACCCCCCTCCCACTGAAAAGGTGTCAAATCACTTTAGGGTGGAGCTCCGTTTTAAGAGCTTGTCCACTCCACACTATCAGGGGCATTCAGACACCATATGAAATTACAACAAGGCACAGCACTGAAAGTGTTAGGCCTTGTTCATAGAGAACAATCTGTGCCCTGTGCAGGGCTGTGTTTACAGGCAAGGGAATGCGCAGGTTGTCTGCAAGCATCCCCGTGCCTGTGTAGCCAGGGCCGCCAATAGGGGGGAACACCAGTCCTCCTGTAGAGGGCCTTGTCACCCAGGGGAGCCCAGAAATGGAAGGGGAACAGTTTGGGGGAGTGATTACAGGAACGATAAACTATGCTGCTTTCCCTGCAACTGAAAGACTTTTTTTTCCCCCTCTCCCTCCCGCTGGCATTCAGCTACTGGAGGAAGAGACACAGTGCATAGTCCCTATAATTGCCCGGCTACACCAATCCTTCCCCCTGTCCTGCTTACATCTGATATCATTGCCTCATGTCCTGTCCCCCCCCCCAAGCAGCTCCTCTCCTGCCAGGCACTGCAGGTACTCAGATATGTCAGTTGTCAGGACTGAGAGCGGGAAAAGGGGCCAATAGATTTATTTTTCTGAATGGGCGCAGTGAAAGATCAGTAGTGATCGCTCCTGTGTCCATTTATAACTGAGCATGGTAAACTCTGTTTACTATGCTTCGGTTTATGAATGAACAAGAGCCTCTTTCTCCTGTCCATTCATCTTCAATACTAAGGCTGCAAAGAAAGAAATTAGAATTTGCATCCTAAATTCCTTTCTTTGTCTCCAAGGTGAGATTTTAGGGGTATGTTTAGACAGTAAGGGCCAGATTCTCAAAAGAGATACGACGGTGTATCGCAGGAAACACCATCGTATCTCTGTTTTTTTACCTGGGTATCTATGCGTCTGATTCATAGAATCACTTATGCATAGATACAGTGAAGATCCGACAGGTGTAAAACACTTACACCGTCATATGCCATGTTAAGTATGGCATCGGGACAGCATCGTCTTTTTCCGTCGTTTCCGTCGTTTTAATAAGTCGTTCGCGAATAGGGATTTACGTAAACGACGCTCACGTCGGTTTCATTCACGTTTTCTGATGGAGCATGCGCACTGGGCTATTTTTGCGCACTGGGCTATTTTTGCGGCCGGCGCATGCACAGTTCGATTGACGCAGGGGCGCGCTTAATTTAAATACAAGTCGCCCCCTTTGAATTACGCGGCCTTACGCCGGGCCGTTTACACTACGCAGCTGCAACTTACTGAGCAAGTGCTTTCAGTGGCGTCACTAGGGTTGGTGTCACCTGGTGCCGTAAAACATGGTGTCACCCCCCCCCCCCCCTCGTCTAGGCTGCCTAGCACCATGCAGGCAGTGCACAGTCACGGGGCGCACTCCAAACCAGCCCCTGTAAATGATAGTATAGGGCGGTATAGTGGCAGGTTAGGGTAGAATATGGTGGTATAGTAACAGGTTGGTGTGGTATATGGCAGGTTAAGGTGGTACAGGGCAGGTTAAGGTAGTATGGGGCAGGTTGGGGTGTTATAGGGCAAGTTAGGGTGGCATAGGGCAGGTTGGGGTGGTATTGGGCAAGTTAGGGTGGTACAGGAAAATGAGGGTGGGGAAGGGCAGGTTGGGGTGGTATAAGACAGGTTGGGGTGGAATAGGGCAAGATGGGGTGGCACAGGGCAGGCTGGGTGGTATAGGGCAGGTTGGGGTGACACAGGGCAGGCTGGGGTGGTATACAGCAGGCTGGGGTGGCACAGGGCAGACTGGGGTGGTATGGGACAGGCTGGGGTGGTATGGGGCAGGCTGGTGTTGCACTGGGCAGGCTGGGGTGGTACACAGCAGGCTGGGTGGTATGGGGCAGGCTGGGGTGGCACAGGACAGGCTGGGGTGGTATACAGCAGGCTGGGGTGGCACAGGGCAGACTGGGGTGGTATGGGGCAGGCTGGTATGGCACAGGGCAGGCTGGGGTGGTATACAGCAGGCTGGGGTAGCACAGGGCAGGCTGGGGTGGTACTCAGCAGGGTGGGTGGCACAGGGTAGGCTGGGGTGGTATACAGCAGGCTGGGGAGGCACAGGGCACACTGGGGTGGTATGGGGCAGGCTGAGGTGGTATGGGGCAGGCTGGTATGACACTGGGCAGGCTGGGGTGGCACACAGCAGGCTGGGGTGGTATACAGCAGGCTGGTCTAGTGGGGGAAGGGGGTGGCTGGACACAGCTATATTATATATTTACCACCTTGCACCCCCCCCCCTTTTGTTATCAGACTAGCACAGCACAAGATGCCAGACACTGTTTCAGAGTCATCCCACACTATCTCTCAGACAGCCTGCCAGTACCATGGCTACCCCCCTACCTAACCTTGGGCTCAGGCCGGAGGTGGACACCATGAAACCCCCTCGCAAGCTGAGTGTCACCCTTTACTAGTTAACTTCCCTCCCGCCTGTACTGTACTCACACATGTTCCGGGAGTCTGGAGAGGAGACGAGGACAGCATCACAGCATGCAGCCACGCCGGCTCCTTCTCCACTCTCCCCGCACATTGCATTGAGCAGAGGAGATCCCGGAAGGGAAGGAGGAAGCCGCGGCACCAGTCTGAGCTGGGTATAGCCATATGTGTGGGGACGGTCGGACCCCGGGCACCCAGTCTGCTTCTGCCTTACTCCCTCCTCCCCCACTCTCCCTGCACATCGCATTGAGCAGAGGAGATCCCGGAAGGGAAGGAAGAAGCCGCGGCGCCCCTCTCAATGTGGCGCCAGTCTGAGCCGGGTGTTACCCCCTGGCGGGTGTCACCCGGGTTCGGGCCGCACCCCCATAGCAACGACACAGGCGCTGGGCATGTCAGCAAAAAAAAAAAAATTAAAAAAAAATTTTTTTTTTTTTTTTTAAATTTGTTTTTAAAATTTCGGGATGGTGTCACCCCTCTAAGGGTGTCACCCGGGTGCGGACTGCACCCCCCTAGCAACGCCTCTGAGTGCTTTGGGAATACGGCACTTGCTCTGTTAAATTGCGGCGGCGTAGTGTAAATGGCTTACGCTACGCCGTCGGCCAATGTATGTGAATCTGGCCCTATTGGTGGAGTTGGGGTCTGTCAGTGGGGAGCAGGTATTTTATGAGGGCACAACTTCTCAGGCTATTATCATAGGCAATATAGAGAGAATACAGAATAGCATGGCTTGCATTTTTATCAGAGGAGAAAAAGAGGGGATCAGGGAGTCCGCTCATGTAAAAGGGGCCTTAATTTTGTCTATCTTTTAGGTTAGCCTACAATCTTCAGGTGCTTTTCTATGTCCAGTAAAAATGTTTACTGGAGAATTATAGCCAAAACTCTGGATCAGAGGAGTGCACTTCTGTGACCCGCTTTCAGCTGATGGTGACCTAAAATGCTGCTGGTTGACATCACTGAGCTGGTCTAGGCTCTTAAACCATCCTGACAGAATGGTTGGGCTTCTGGGCATGTGTCTGGCCAGCCGCTGGTTCATCTTCTCAGTGAGCCACTGAGAGCCTGAGCCAGCTGCTCCCTCCCTTCACCAGCCCAGCGCTAAAGAGAGCACTGGATTGACATAGTAAAGTGCTGGTGAATGACACTCACTGCTCTCTGTTCATTGTGGAGAGGAGAACTGAGCTATCAGCAGTCTTTGATCATTCACTTCCAATGCTGCATCTGTCCCCCGCCAGCTCAGCAGTAAGATCGATGCTGCATCTACTTAGGCGAGTATACATTTTTTTTTGTAAACCCTTTTTTCTCTTGTTAAAAAAAGTATGTGTTTTTCCTCTAAACTTATACCTATTGCTTTAAAGGGGTTGTAAAGGTTCACCTTTTATTTTCTAAATAGGTTCCTTTAAGCTTGTGTATTGTTGGTTCACTTACCTTTTCCTTCTATTTCCCTTCTAAATGTTTTTTTTCTTTGTTTAAATTTCTCACTTCCTGTTTCTCCTCAGTAAGCTTTCCACCATCATCCGAGCGGTGGAAAGTCATTTAAAACAGCTTACTGAACACCTTACTGAGGAGGAACAGGAAGTGAGAAATTCAGACAAAGAAAACAAAGAAAAAAAACATTTAGAAGGTAAATCGAAGGAAAAGATAAGTGAACCAACAATGCACTGGCTTAAAGGAACCTATTTAGAAAATAAAAAACAAACCTTTACTACCCCTTTAATGTATAGAACAGGGGTGGCAAACACAAGGCCCGCGGGCCGATTTCCGGCCCTTCAGGCCATTTTATGTGGCCCTCATCCCTCTCCTGCCCTCCTCCAGACCCTTACATTCTGCTTTCAAGCAATGCATCTAGCTTCTTCCCAGCAGCAGCATAAGGAATGGGGGGTGCACTGTGATGTATGGAAGAGTGGGGGACTCTACTTCTGATGGTAGGGGGGCTTTTAACATCTAATGTAATGGGAGAGGATGTGCTGGACATCTAATCTTGCAGATACAACCGGCCCTTTTGAGGGCAATCATAATGCTGATGCGGCCCCCCGATTAAATTGAGTTTGACACCCCTGGTATAGAAGGAGTTGCCATCTGTTAGAGCTCATTCACACTAATCTTTTCCTCTAAAATGCATTTTACAGGGAACTTGAATGCAACATGTGCAATACACAATAAGTATGTTCATGATAATATCATTCCAGTTTAACTTCCTGGCATACCTGATGTAGCACCCTGATGTTTAGGCAGGGTTGCTATTAAATTTATTTGCCAAGTGATAGTTGCCTTGGCCAATTGATCAGAGGTCAATTGATTTTGCCCTAATTCTGGAATTGCTGTACTTCTCTCTTCTGTCACTAGATGGCCGGGTTTCTGGTAACATTAGATAAGACAAGGGCATTGTAAGGACAGATTAGGAGTGAATGGGGTATCTCAGCCAGTGGGCATGGATTTTCTTGGATCCCTTGGCCTGCTGGGAGAACCTATTTAGTTGGGTGGAGTCAGGGTTCTTTGTGACCTGGACGGCTGTCTTGGTGGACGTGTGACGTATTGCCCTGGGCTGCTAGGCCAGAAGCCTAAGGCCAATCCTGGGGACATCTGACTGCTAGGTTATCTGAGAGCCTATCCAGAAGTAGTGCAGGGTTGGGACTGCGTGCTTGCAATCCAACAAGAACTGACCGTTCCACCAGCTGGGGAACCAATCATGGTCTGAGGTAGAGGGGAAGCTGTGGCCACAAAGTGACCATCCACCTTGCTACCCGAGACCATTGTGAGTAAACTGAGGCCAGTACCAGAGCAGACTTCTCGCCAGCCATGGACGTTGAAGAAGTGGGAAAGCATCAGCGAGTGCCTAGTCAGGGACCCAGCAGGACAGTAGAGGTGACCCTTGTGGAGTGCCAAGCCAAGGACCTAATGTGTCAGAAGGGGTGAAGCTTGAGGAGTATCTGTGAGTGCCAAGCCAGGGACCCAGCAGTGAAGCAGGGGTGACGCTTGAGGAAGAAACTGAGTGCTACAGCGAAAGAGCTCAGAGGATCCAGTGGCTAGTGGATCTGAAGTCTAGTAAGAGAGACTGGGAGCTTGTTGAGTGAAGACCCACAGTGAGTAAGTGTGGGGTAAAGAGAACTGTTCGTGTTGCAGATAGTTGAATTCATTTACAGTTAGTAATAGCAACAGATTGTTGCTATAGGAGACAGCAGTCCTACCTATACAGAAGTGCTGTCCAGCTGGAAGCCTTTACCTGTATAGTTGTCTACCTATAGAAGTCTCTGAGTCTGCCAATTAACATGGCATCAACCTAAGGGTGTCCTGGCCCTAATCCTCTCTCCCACAGTTTTGTTTAAAAAGAGAATAAATCTCTTTGCATTCAAAAGGTGTCTGGTGCCCACCTGTTCCCACCATGCCTTGTAACCCACTCTACAATAAAGGGTCTCAGCTGTCCCTAATGCTGGAGATCACCATTGGGCTTCAGGGGCCCCGGGACTTTGCTACATAACATTTACATTGTAAAATGTGTCAAAACACTGATGTGCCTTGCGTTGTACAGGACTACGTATTCATTTTTATGCAGCACTGCAATGTCAAGCATTATTGTGGTGGCATTTAAATGAATATGGGCAGTGCAGATTTCGAAACCTAGAATTAGGAATGGGCTACCCGAAGTAGCAGTGATAACGTGTTCACAGATCTCTGTATTTTGGGGCTTAATATATTTCACGGGCCACGTTAGTTATATGATTACGGATTTTAAAAACTGTGTATGTGTGGAGATACCAGATTTCACCTGTTGTAAAATCATTTACTAGTCAATATTATGTCAGATGTTAAACCCTTGTAAAGTCTCATATCATATATTTTTAAAATAATGTATAATGAAAAGGGTCAGAAAACTCATATACCATAAAAAAAAAATGTTTTTAGAATGCAACACACACTTACATATTTTTTATAGCAATTTTAATAGTGTTAATTAAGGATACCAGGTGTAGCACCTGTGTACTTCCAAATACCGGTGCTATTTAAAATGTAAGGGATAATCAGAGAGTAAGTGACTCTGATTTCAATTATAATTGTTTAGTAGGGTCTCTGTTTCATCTTGGCTGTGCAGCCTGTTCTGTGGGCTTCTGTTGTGCCTGGGGTGTTGTTCCACCCCAGGACGATAGGTGGCAGCAGTGGAGTCAGGACTTGGGTGCTCTTTCCCAGCAGCCAATCAGGAGGGAGTTTCCTCGCTGGGCATGCTGAGAGAGGGTACATATGAGGCAGACGCCATTTTTGGAGGAGCTTCTTCGAGTGTGGCACCCAGCTTTAGGGTGACTGCATCACCGCGCCCCTAGCGATATGGCCTACCTGGATGGAGCGTGTGTGCCACGCGGTGTTCCTGGTTCCTGGGCCAAGTGGGCCCGGAACATTCAAGCAGTACGGGGACTCTGTGATCGACTGGGTTCCCACTTTTGAAGATCCCAAGCGAGTGTAGCTGTTTGGTGGGAAGTCCGTCTGAGGAGCGCCAATGAGAGGCTGGCGGTCCAATAGGATTCCGATTAACCACCGGGGATCGAGGTTACCGGACACTGGGTAATAAAGAGCACATATAAAAAAGACATTCCCTTGCGGACATTCCTTTACTGCTGCTGTATGCAACATTCACCCCTAGACATTTCACAAGAGCCATGAGGTAACATGCCATCCCATTAATTCTCAGCAGCCCCTCCGGGGGTATCGCTACACAGGTCCTTTAGGTCTGGTATGTACAGTATATTAAAGGGAACCCTGTGACAGGCGTAGGGGTCCTGCTCAAAATCCATACCAGACCTCTCGGGTCTGGTATGGATTTTAAGGGGAACCCCACCCAAAAATTCAAAAACAAATAGCATACGGGTCCCCCCAAAAATCCATACCAGACCCTTATCCAAGAACGCAACCTGGCAGGCCGCAGGAAAAGACGGGGACGAGAGAGCGCCCCCCCTCCTTAACCGCACCAGTCCACGTGACCTCAACATGGGGAGGATGCTTTGGAGTCTGGACCCCAAAGCACCTTGTCTCCATGTTGATGGGGACAAGGGCCTCATCCCCACAACCCTTGCCCAGTGGTTGTGGGGATCTGTGGGTGGGGGGCTTATCAGAGTCTCAGCCCCCCTATGTGAATTGGTAACGGGTACATTGTACCCCTACCATGTCACCCAAAAAAAGTGTAAAAAAAGGTAAAAAAAAACAAGAAAAATAAAAAAGTCCAGAGATGTAATCCATCTGGAGCCGATGAGCGGAAAAAAACAGATGCGCCTGCATAGGAGATTCCTGCCAAATGACGCATCTTTCGCTTTGACAGCTCTTATACAGCTGAGGGCGGGGCCACCTGGTTTACGTACACGGTGACCCCGCCCGACTCTGATGCCACAGGTTTCCCTTGCCATTAGAGAGGGTGGGGTCACTCGTTTACGTCACTGGGTGGCCCCGCCCTCAGCTATATAAGAGCTGTTAAAGCGAGAGAAGCGTCATAGGAGAGGTGAGAAAAGCTACAAATAGGCCTGAGCAAATTACTGCCTAGCAGAGCTAAATCTTCTAGACAACTCTGATGACAGGGTGGCTACATAAATAAGCTTGGATGAAATGAATGTATATGTAGAACCTCTAAACAATTTCAAAATGAAGATTAGAGTGACATGGGGTTGATCTTTATAAGGAACAAAGCATTATAAATTTGAATTCACTTCGGAAGCAATTTGCCAGCAGCGTATGTTGTTGTGGAATACATGCATAATAAAGAAAATTTAAAAATATAATTATTTCAATAAATGGCTTTGATATTGTACACATCCAAAGAGTGATGTTTGTGCTCACACATAATAATCAAATACTGTACTAAAATCATTTGATGTTCGTAAAAAGCAAGAACACATTTCTTATCATCAGATTCTCAAAAGTGTTTCTGACACATTACATGACTTCACATCATTCCTGTTTTGCTGGAATATTACAATGATCTTATCAAAGTAAACAGCTCCTAACCTAATCCTGCCCCCTCTCTCTGGCTTTTATTACCCTGAGATAACTCAAATCCCTTTGATAGATCTGTTTCTAAATCCCTTAATTCCTTATACAAAGGAAGAGACATTTGTTCTATTTCCTTGAGCTGAAATCTGTAAGTAAGTGTGATCTTTGCTCACCTACCATTTGCTGTGTGTGATTAACTCATGCTGAGCTTTGCTATTTTTACCTACGGCCCCCCCCCCCCCCCCCAAGAAGAAATAGTTTTTGACTTCTAATTGGGAAGGTATCATGCAAATAATCAAGCAGGTTATACATTGTGCTACAAGAGTGACATGTTTTAGTGTTCCTTCTTGTAACAAACTGCTAGTGAAGACCTTTCTGGATAGCCTATAGCAGCGCTATTGTTCATAGGTAAGTCATAGAAACATAGAAAAGTGACAGCAGACGTTGCCCACACACGGTCGTTTTAAAAAACTGCTCTAGCAAAGTGCGGTGACGTACAACACGTACGACGGCAGTATAAAGGAGAAGTTCTATGCGGATGACGCCACCCTTTGGGCTGCTTTAGCTGATTTTGTGTTAGTAAAAGACGATTTGCGCTTTTCTGTCTGTTACAGCGTGATGAATGTGCTTGCTCCATTACGAACGGTGGTTTTACCAGGACGAGCGTTCCCGTTTTATAACTTGCTTCTGAGCATGCGTGGGTTTTTCACGTCGTATTAGCCCACACACGATCATTTTTTACAACCCGAAAAATGACAGTTTAAAACGTCGTTAAAAAATGCAGCATGTTCGAAAAAATAATTTGTTGTTTTTTCAGAATCCGAAGAATGATGTGAAGCCCACACACGGTCGTTTTAAAAAACATTTTTTAAAATTGTCTTTTTTCTCAATGCCGAAAAATGATCGTGTGTACGCGGCATGAGTAGTCCATCGAGTCTACCCAATTTGAATTTATTTATTTGCTTTCTTTTTTTTTCTTTTTTTTATTAACTTTGTTGCCTGATTATAGATCTCTGTTTATCCTAAGCATGTTTGAAGCCATTTACTGTTGATTAAAAAAAAAAAAAGAAGGGGGGGGGGGAGAAATTGCGCTAAGATATTAGGTGTAAATAGCTTGACAGGCCAAAAAAATTGCTCTAAATAAAATGTGAAAATTAAAAAATGTATTGGAAGCAGCAAACCTTCTGTAAAATCAACATACAGTGAAAAACATGGAAAAAATATAGTCGCGCTAAACCTATGTGATTACAAATCTTATATATAACCTTGTGAATACATCAACACTTCATATGAAACAACATGTGAATACGCCAATAAAAACGCACTTGTGAATGGCAGAAAAAATTAAGGATGAGAACCATGCATAAATTAATAAATGATCCAAAAGTTATCTCAATAAAGAATCATATAGTGAAGTAAAAATTCATATTTACATAGATTGATCAATGATCAAATAAACAATTCCGTGAATTAAAGTTCATAAATGCTGAAAATAAATAATGTCCATACACCCGTGAAGAAAAAAATCCTTAGTGAAATTCATCCATAGGTAGACTCCTCAGATGTTCAAAAGAGGCTAGTATGAGATCCACCACTAAAATGTAAAAAATGCCTGCTTACCAGAGCTTTGTGACCCCCGTTACAGAGGATCCAGAGAAACTTAGTATGAAAGATACTGCGGGGATACCCGAGATGGATTCCAATCTCAGTCAACACACTCACTGGATGTTCAGTAGATGTCTGACTTATATGTAGTACCATGTGAAAAAACATAATGCTTCCATAGTGTAAAAAAACTTCAAGATTTTATTAAGTATAAAAAGTAGCACACTTACCATTGATGCAACATTAAAAAGCCTTAAAGGAGTTGTAAAGGAAAACATTTTTTTTGCTGAAATGACTGTTTACAGGGTATAGAGACATAGGGCCAGATTCAGGTAGAGTTGCGCTGGAGTAATTCGATATGCGCCGCGTAACTGTGAAGATGCGCCGTCGTTTCTATGTGGCCGTACCCACCAAACTAGATGCGACAGAAAACGGGCCATTTCCGATCGGCTTAACTTTCCGACGCCAGAGTATCGTCAGCGCATAATTTCGATTGGCGCATCAGTCGCGCCTATTGATTTCCCCTGCAAATATGCAAATGAGGGAGATTTCCCGATTCGCGAACGGATTAGCACCATACACCGGCTACATGCGCCGCGCGTATCTCGTCCGTCCGGCGCAAAGTTATTTCTACAAATAGCTGCTTTATCTTTACTCCAGACGGCCTCAGGTCAGCAGGAGAGCAGCTACAGCAGCAGCGTTACCGACGAAACTAGCAAGCTGAACAACCACACTTGCAAGGACAACACCTCTGTGTGCCAACATGCCAGGGGCAGTCGCGGTCCTAGCACTAGTACTGGGTCCCCCGGTACGGAGGAGGCGGGCACGTGAGAGGATATACCGCACACGTATGAGCCTCTTTGGCATGGGGGATGAGGAGGTGTATCGCCTCTTCAGATTCAGCCCAGATGCAATCCTTGAACTAACCACAACCCTGCAGGGTGACATCACCAGCAAGACACACCGCTCACAAGCAGTGCAGCCACTGGTGAAGGTACTGGCAACACTTCATTTCCTTGCAACTGGATCATTCCAGCGTACAAGTGGAGTGGTGGCTGGGATGTCACAGTCCTCCATAAGCAGATGTGTGCACCAGGTTGTCCCTGCAATCCTCAGACGCATATCCAACCAGTTCATCAGACCCACCACTGAGGAGCTGCGGCTGAAGGCAATGATAGATTTCTACAGCATTGCCAGATTCCCACGCACTGTGGGGGCCATTGATTGCACACATGTGGCACTCCAGCCCCCCAGTGCCACAGAGCACATATACCGCAATAGGAAGCATTGGCATTCCATCAACGTACAGGTGATAGCCGATGCCCAACGTCTCATATGGCATGTCCGTGCCAAACACCCCGGGTCCAGCCATGACAGCTTCATATACCGTTAGAGCCCCATCCCAGCGGAATTCGAGCAGAACATGTATGGGGACAGCTGGCTGGTTGGTGAGTGACATGGGTGGCAGGCATGACTATCCCCTCCCATGATGCACACATCACAAGGGGCACATGCATGACTAACATCCTCCTGTCTTTTCCCTTACAGGTGACTCTGCATATGCACTGGGACCCCATCTCATGACTCCTTTCCGGAACCCCCAAACCAGAGGAGAGAGAAAATACAATGAAGCACACATCAAAACCCGTGCAGTGGTGGAGCAAACATTCGGGCTCCTGAAGTCCCGTTTCCGCTGCCTGGATAAGTCCGGGGGGACCCTATTGTATTCCCCTACCTTTGTGTGTCAGATCATCGGTGCATGTTGCATTCTGCACAACTTTGCTATGAGAAAAGGCCTGCAGATTGACATGCGTGATTACCTGACCCCCCAACCAGACAATCCCCCCCCTGCCAGAGGAGAACCAGTCTGCTGATGGAAGAGCAGTCAGGAGGGTCCTCGTCGTAGGCATCTTTGGACAATAAACCAAAACATTGATCACACAGACAATGCATGCATGCACACCACTGATGTCCCTAGATCACACACACCACATGCACATCACATTGGATTAGCCCAAGCCCAAGTCCAGCATGTAGGACTTGGGAGCAGCAATGCCAGCGTCAAAGCCCCAATGATGTCGCTGTCCATTCATACACCTTTCACACGTCATTCATACAGCCGTGGGGTTAACTTCACCACCACGGCCGAGGGTGACACCCCTTACTGGCAGGAGTGCCACCCCCTCACATTCACACACCATTCACAAAAAAAAATATCTCATAACCTGAGCATAATCACAAATAAAATAACTCCTAACTTGAGTATTAATAATAAAATAAAAATCTCATAACCTGAGCATTCCCAAAAAAATAAAAAAAAACTCATGTCATGAGCATCAATCCAAAAAAAAGAAAAGAAAAATTATCTGGGATGCCGGGGGCTTCTTCTGGCGGCCCCTCTCTGGCTCCTCAGCTGCCTGGATGGAGTGGGTGGGGGTGGGGGGGCATCTGGAGGTGGCTGATCCCCGGGTGGGCCACTCCTGGCAGGTGTGGCCTGCCTGCCCTCCAAGGCCACGGCAATCCGGCCGAGATACGCACTGGTCTGGGCCTGCACCCTGAGCTGCTGGGCCTGCATCCTGAGCTGCCGGGTGACCTGATAATGCTGGGCCCGCCGACTCAGCCTCCCCTGGTCCCGGATGGCAGCACTGTTTGCCTGTATGGCTGCAGTGAGGTCCCTTAGCTCACCCTGCACCTCCCCCAGGCTGGTCACCACTGCAGCGCAGTTGCAGCTCACATCCTGCACTGCTGAAGACATCTGGGCCACGGAGCACAGGCTGTCAGCCACTCTGTCCAGGTGCCCAGCAATCTCCCCCATTTGCTGGGTTTGCCTGGCGTGATCCCTCGCCACCTGGTCCTGGACCAGATCAGACACCCCCCTGGTCTTATGGGTGGCCTTCCTGGGGCCAGTAGATGTTTGTCCCCGGGGGGATGGAGTCGCCCTTGAGGGGCTTCCTATAATGGGGGAGGGGATCTGAGAGGGTCCTGCAGAAGAGGAGGATTCCTCTAACAATAAAACAAAGTCCTGCTCTGCCCCAACAGGCTCCTCCTCAACGACCTCTGCATGTGTGGTGTGGGCACTCTCCTCCTCCACCTCGATGTCTTCACCACCCAGGGGCACAGGCACTGCGTGCCGATGGGGGGATGGGGTGGACTGGCCGCCGACAGATGATGGCCCAGCTCCGTCATCTGTGGATGACACAAAGCAGACACATGTTGGTGGTCCCACACACTTGGCACATGTACCCTCCCCCCCACATGCAAAACAACAAATAGGGGATAAAAAACACTTACCTGTCCTGGAGCCTTCCTCCACAGAATCATAGCCTGGTACCCCCTCCAATTGCTCCCTCTCCAGGCAGCGGGCGACCACCTCCTCCTCTGTGGTCAGGCTGACCAGACATGGCGGACCACCACCTGTGCCCCTCTCATGGCTCCTAATGGTGGCCACCTTGCCACGGACCTTGCTCCGCAGGTCGTTTATTTTTTTTTTAATGTCGCCTGCAGTCCGGGTGGAGTACCCTAGCACATTGACCCTGGCAGCAATGGTCTCCAGGATGCCCTGCTTCCTCTCCCGGCTGGTCTTCCTGCTTTTTTTCCCGTGGAGGGAATCATTAAACGTCTCCATAGCCGAGATGATCACAGAGACCTCCTGGGCATTAAAGTTGAGGTTCCTCCTCTCTCTGGGGGTAGCGGGAGCAGCCATGACAGTGCAAAAGTATGTTCCCTGGGGTGGGGGGAAACGGATATACTTTGGCGCCGGAATGGCGTTTCCGCTAGCGCTTTTATACGCGCAACGGAACACATTGCGCTGACGTTTCCCGTGAAGTGGTGCCGATGGAAGTTGTGAGCATGCGCACAAGGGGGCGAGTGGAGCCTCACTTACTGCGCATGCTCCGTGGATGATGCGCTGAACGTAAGCCTCTGCGCTGGGCTCCGCCCATCATTTACATATGATCACACCCACTTCCACTTGCGTCGGGTTACGCCAGCGCATTATCGTTACTCTGACGCAAGTTTACGCGCAACTGCTATGTGAATAACAGTACTTGCGCCGAAAGTGTCGGCGGAGTAACGTAAATGAGAAACGTTACTCCAAAGTAAAGAAGCGCCCATCTACCTGAATCTGGCCCATAATAGTTAACTGATTCCTTTTAAAAATGATTAAAAATTGCTGTGACCTTGTTTGACCCGGAACTTCTTGACGACCTTGTTTGACCCGGAACTTCAGACCTCTTGGCTTACGTAACCTGGATTGCTGCTGTCTCCAGCCCCTGACCCCTGGCCTGAACCTTTGGACTTTCTCTGCCTTCTCCAACCCTTGACCTACGGCTTGTTTCCCGGATTTGTTTCCAGCCCCTGCCCTTGTCTACGAACTCTGAGTTCCAGTCAGTAGTTGCCTACTCTTCAGCTGTCATCAGTGATTTACCTACTCTTCAGCTGTCATCAGTGATTTACCTACTCTTCAACTGTCATCAGTGATTTTCCTGCTCAGCTACTACCCACTCCGGTACCGGTGCCTCCTTGTGCCTTCCCTCCTTTGTTCCCATTCCAAAGGTGATCCGCCCTCAGCATCTCGGCCTTGGTAAGTACGGTTCCTGATACACAGTGGCTGCGTTTTGATGGCATGGCACAGTGGCTGCGTTTTGATGGCATGGCACAGTGGTGACAATTGATGGCACGTGGTTGCGTTTGATGGCATGGCACAGTGGCTGCGTTTGATGGCATGGCACAGTGGCTGCGTTTGATGGGCACAGTGAGGCTGCAATGTTTTGTTTTTTTTGCGCCCCCCCAAAAAAAATTTGAGCACCAGCCGCCACTGGTTAGTAGTTTATTCCAATTATCACTACCCTTCTAGTAAAATACTTGCTAATATTCATTTTGAACGTTCCTCCAGTTAGAGTGGGGTCAAGTACCCATGTTTTTGGCTTCATATTAAAGCGGTGGTTCACCCTAAAACTACTCTGTCCCATCCCATCCAGCATACTGGCGTCAGCGCCAGTATGCTGTTTTTTTTTTTTTTAATTGCTCAACTTACTGTTTAATGAATAATTTCCTTTTTTGTCCACCGCGGGTGAATGGCGCAGCTATGCGCGTCACGCCTTCCGAAAATAGCCGATTTAGGACTCGGCTATTCCTGGCGCTATACGGCGCCTGCGCACAGACCTAGGAGCTGACTGCGCAGGCGCCGTATATATCCGAGTCCTATGGCTATGGAGCGTCACGCCCTCCGAAAAAAGCCGAAATAGGACTCGGCTTTATACGGCGCCTGCGCAGTCAGCTCCTAGGTCTGTACGCAGGCGCCGTATAGCGCCGGGAATAGCCGAGTCCTAAATTGGCTATTTTCGGAAGGCGTGACGCGCATAGCTGCGCCATTCACCTGCGGTGGACAAAAAATAAAATTATTCATTAAACAGTAAGTTGAGCAATTAAAAAAAAACAAAAAAAAAAACAGCATTGATGGATGGGATGGGACAGAGTAGTTTTAGGGTGAACCACCACTTTAAAAAAAAAAGTCCTCCTGAACTTTATTCACCTCCTTAACCACTTTAGGACCACCGCACGACTATATACGTCGACAGAATGGCACGGCTGGGCACATGGAGGTATATATATGTCCTCTTTAAGAGCCCAGTCGTGGATCGCGAGTGACCCAGTCCGAAGCTCCGCGACCGGGTCACAGGAGCTAAAAATGGGGAGAGGTGAGTGTAAACAAACTTTCCCCGTTCTTCTCTGTGGCAGTGTCAGTGATCGTCTGTTCCCTGATATAGGGAATGACGATCAGTGATGTCACACGTCCAGCCTCGCCCCCCTACAGTAAGAAACACACATTAAGTCACACTTAACCCCTACAGCGCCCCCTAGTGGTTAACCCCTTCACTGCCATTGTCATTTTCACACTAATCAGTGCATTTTTATAGCACTTTTCGCTGTAAAAATGACAATGGTCTCAAAATGTGTCAAAAGTGTCCGATGTGTCCGCCATAATGTCACAGTCACGAAAAAAATTGCTGATCATAGCCATTAGTAGTAAAATTGTTTTTAATAAAAATGCCATAAAACTATCCCCTATTTTGTAAACGCTATAAATTTTGTGCAAACCAATCAATATTTTACCAAAAATAGGTAGAAGAATACGTATCGGCCTAAACTGAGGAAAAAAAATGTTATATATTTTTTGGGGATATTATAGCAAAAAGTAAAAAATATTGCATTTTTTTTAAAATTGACACTCTATTTTTGTTTATAGTGCAAAAAATAAAAACCGCAGAGGTGATCAATTACAACCAAAAGAAAGCTCTATTTGTGGGGAAGAAAGGACGTCAATTTTGTTTGGGAGCCACGTCGCACGACCGCGCAATTGTCAGTTAAAGCGACGCAGTGCCGAATTGCAAAAAGGGGCAAGGTCCTTAACCTGCACAATGGTCCGGGTCTTAACCGGTTAATGTATTTAAAGGTTTCATTCATGTCTCTCTATTCCCTTCTTTCCTCTAGACTGTAAATATTAAGTTCCCGAAGTTGCTTTTATCCCCCAAACCTTTCATCACTTTTGTTGCCCTTATCTAGACTTGTTCTATCTTATCAATATCTTTGTGTAAGTGAGGTTTGCAGAACTGAACACAGTATTCTAAATGAGGTCTTACTAAGGATATATATATTGGGGAATCAGGACCTCCTTCCTCCTGCTGGTGATCCCTCTAGTGATGCATCCTAGAATTACAATTGCTTTTCCCACTGCCTGATCACATATTGTATATTAGCCTTTAAAATTAGCACTTTAGATTTCTCCCATAGACTTTAACATGCGAACAGGCAAAGGGTTAGGTTTAGGGATAGGGTTAGGGTTTCCCATTGAAGAATATGGCTAGGACTCAGGAATTGGAACAGGGACCTCCCCCAGAGGTCAAAGGTCAGAAGGCGGGTTCCCAAAGGTCACAGGGTGTGGCTGACCCACCCCCACCAAAGTGTACCGCCTACCCCAACTAAGGCGGGGAATGAACAAGTCGGGGAATGAACAAGTCGGGGAAAAGCGTCTTCACAGCCATATTTTGATTGAATTGCGTCTGCCCAATCTGTTACAGGGAGTGAGGTAGCAAAGATACGCTGGACAGGTAGAGAGGGCATTGCCTCACTGTGTCCCTCCTAATTGCATCCGTTTTTGACTGCATGCATTTTGGCTGTTTTTTTCTATTGAAATTTTGTTTGCTTATGCTTAAATAAAGACATCGTTTTCCGAGGAGTGCGGCGATCCAGGATTTTTTCCTTCATCCCATGCATCCGTGACCATGGTGGTGTACATTAACATCGAGGGAGTTAACTAAAGTTCAGTTGTGTGTTCAAGTAAAGGTACCCCCCAGTGTAAAGTATTAACCCTAGCTAAGATGCCTAGCGTAGTCCAGAATAACCCCCACCCCGGAGTAGCCCTTCTATGTGACCCACATTTGGCAATCAACGAGGTGAGGAACATGGAGGAAGTACCGCCCGTCTACCCCTACAAGGGCACACAACTGACAATAATATATATATATATATATATATATATATATATATATTGTACAGTATAATATATATATATATATTGTACAATATATATATAGAGAGAGAGAGAGAGAGAGAGAGAGAGAGAGAGAGAGAGAAAGAGAGAGAGAGAGAGAGAGAGAGAGAGAGAGATTAGCAATGAGGAGCAAAAAACAGGATTGGAAGATATTCATTGATATTAGGCTAGTTACAGATATAACATCTTATTCATCTGCATTTCCACTGGTCTTATTTAGTCATTAAGCACTGCACAGGGGAGAGGAGTAAGTAAATTAAAGTGTTTGTGTGTGTGTTTTTTTTTTTTTATGCAGCTAAAACTCCAACACTGATTCCTTGGTGCCATTCCCTGCCATGGCTAAACATAGTCCAGCTCTATATTTGAACTTAATATGACAGCTCTGTTTGATCGTACAGGTATTTTAGAGCAGAGCTGAGATGGGATAATTGTTCTGTGTAATCCCTCTCTGTTGTGTAGAAGCAGTTTTGATATCAGACCCTTTCCCAACACACAATGCCCATCACACAATCTCCCTAGCTCCCCAGATGTAAAAAGCTGATTTTTGATTTTTTTTTTTTCCAAGCTCTGGTTGGATTAAGGAGATCTCAGATGCACAACTCACAGTGAACAAAACCGCCTGAGATTAGAGGGCCAGTTATCGTATTCAATGGGGTTTAGCATTTGTGTCCAAGGATTACTGGAGCTTTTTTTTTTCAAATAGTTTGAGTTATAAAGTGGCAGCTTTAGCGGAATGAAATAAAGGTATTTAAAATTACAGAAAAATCAAGCAATGAAAGGAGACACTTTAAGCTAAAAGTATTAAAGGTAACTGGGGTCTCTCTGTGAGTACGCAAGATGAGGTGTTTTATAAAGGAAGGAATCATAGCACTGACAAACGGAGGACAAGAAGCAATGCAGAAACAAACTCCCACCATGGCACCGCCGATCAAGCAAAATGCTAAAAACAAGATTCAGCGACCCTTCTCTATTGAAAGCATCCTATCTCTTCCTTCACCTGAAATAAAACAAAAGATTGACAGTTGTCAGCAGAGATCAGTGTGGGCACAGAACAGGCAAAGCCCATTAACTACTTCTCAGGATGACCAATCTGTGACTGTATGCAGCTGTTGTTGTTGTGTACATTCCCATCACCAATCTGCTGAGGATCCTTCATGGCTTGGTAAGTATTACATTCTATTAAACAGAAAAATACAATTTAGCGGAAACCTGTATTGAAAAAAAATACAAAGGCTGCTATTGCTGAGCTCCTACTAAAAATGCTAGTTGCCTGAATGTCTCTGGTTTTATTGTTTTCTGAGTCCTACCAGGAAGAAACATGCAGCGACATAAGTCAAAATAAGGTGAGTCGCCTGATCTCCATACTTGGTCCAAGTCTTGGCTCAAATTATTAAAGCTTTTTTAAAGTTATTGCTGACCTTCTTCTGAAAATGTTAGTTTCCTGTCTATCTCTAGTTTCTATACATTCTGGGCGAGACTAGGAAGAAGCATGCTACAACAGACATCAAAATAAAGTCAGACTTCTAATCTCCATACTTGTTCCAGGTCCACTTCTTGACTCAAATTATGAAAGCTTTTGGTCAGTTTTGCTGACTTTCTTCTGAAAATGTTAGTTTCCTGACTATCTCTGGTTTCTATACATTCTGGGTGAGACCAGGAAGAAGAATGCTACAACAGACGTCAAAATAAAGTCAGACTTCTAATCTCCATACTTGTTTCAGGTTTTGGTTTTGCTCCATGTCCAGGCCTTGATTCAGTTTATCAAAGTTATTGGTCAGCTATCACTGGTTGCATCCTAAAAATTGTAATTGCCTGACTAGCTCTAGTTTTCTTAGTTTCTAAATCAGACCAGGAAGAGGCATGCAGCAACAGAAGTCAAAATAAGATCAGACACATGATTTCCTTATTTGCACCCAGTTTTGGTCCTATTCCAGGTCCAGGTCTTGACTGCGATTATTTAAGCTATTGATCAGCTATTTCTGGCCTCCATCTGAGAATGCTAGTTGTTTGACTATCTTTAGTTTTTTCAGTTTCTGAATCAGACCAGGAAGAAGCATGCAGCAGCAGAAGTCAAAATAAGGCGAGACACCTGAGCTCCATACTTGTTCCAAATTATTGACTCTATTGGTCAGTTATTGCTGGCCTTTATTTGAAAATGCTAAATGTTTGACTACAAGGTGATGGTCTCACCTGGGGGCATCATTGTTTTCTAGAAACTATTAGATAAGCACCTGAATGACCACAACATACAGGGATATACAATGTACTGACATATAATCACACACATAGGTTGGACTTGATGGACTTGTGTCTTTTTTCAACCTCAACTACTATGTAACTATGTATATATGTAACTTCTAGTTTCATTAATTTCTGGGTCAGACAGAAAAAGAGGTCAAATTAATGTCAGACACCTGATCTCCATACTTGCTCCATGTCTTGGTTTTGTTCCATGCCTAGGTCTTGACTCCGATATTTAAGGGTATTGGTCAACTACCACTGACCTCCTTCTAAAAATGCTAGTTGCCTGACTATTTCTAGTTGTATTACTTTCTGAGTTGGACCAGGATGGAGCACGCAGAGACAGACGTCAAATTAAGGTCAGACACCAGATCTCCATACTTGTTCGAGGTCTTGGCCTTGTTCCAGGTCTTAACAAATTATTACAACTATTGCTCAGTTACTGCTGACCTTCTTCTGAAAATGCTAGGTTGTTGAAGTTATTGGATCATTTAATCATCCAGGTAATTAGCATTTTTAGGAGGGGATCAGCAAAAGCAGCCTATTATCAGTTATTACAAAGATACTTGAAGTAGTTGTTAGGAGTGGTCTTCAGGAATAAAAACAGAATCATCGGTAAGTGTACACACACATCACACATGATGCATGAAAAAACTGTGTATTAACTTTTTTATACAATGCAATTATTTATATGTTTTTTGGAACATCAGTACATTTTCTTACACACTTGTTCTTTTGACCACATTAATTCAGCTACACATATCCACTGGCCCCTCCACGTGCTGCACGCCTTCTCTGAAGATGGGGCAAGACTTGTCCAGAAGACTGCTCCAGGGATAAATGCATTTCCACTTAACCAGCGCCGGACTCGCCGGCATCGTACTATATTTACAGAAGAACAATTAGAGGCTTTAGAGGAAACCTTTCATCATAACCAGTACCCAGATGTGATAGCTCGAGAACAGCTGGCAGGACGAATCCAACTTAGAGAAGAGCGGGTAGAGGTAAGATAAAAGAAAATGCTTATCACTTTCAACATAATATTTAACTGAACAAAAACACGCATGTTTTTAATATCTTTTAGGGAGACTATTGATGAGATACTAGCTCCTGAGTGCCTGGGTACACCAGACATGTTTATTGTTATGTGTTAATATTATGCACTCTTTATTAACAGTGGGTATAGAAAATAATCACCCCCCCCCCCCCTATTTACTAGTGCAACTTATAACACCCAAGTGAAAGATATAACACCAACATGTCAGAACAAAAAAAGTTATAAAACTTTACTGAGTTGGAAAAAGAATCACCCACCTTATTCCAGTATTTTGTTGCTGGACCACATTTTGCTTTAGTCAGTTGGGATATGTCTCTACTAACTTTGCACATTTAGAATTTGCAATATTTGCCCACTCTTCTTTGTAGAACTGCTCAAGTTCAGTTAAATGTGATGGTGACCGTTTGTGGATGGCAGTCTTCAAGTCATTCCACAGATTTTCAATACGGTTTAAGTCTGGGCTCCGACCAAGCCATGCAAGAACGTTCACCCTTTTCTCCTTCAACCATTGTGTGGGAATTTTTGTTGTGTGCTTTGGGTCATTGTAATATTGGAAGGTAAACCTTCTTCCCATTGACCACTGTCTGGCAGAGGGCAGCAGATTTTCCTAAAAATTTGTAGTGCTCCAGTCCCTTCTGAATGCTTTACTGCAGGACTGGTGCTATTTGGATGGTGAGCTGTATTAGATTTCCGCCAGACTATTTGCTATACTTAGGCCACGCACACACGACCAAATACATCTGTTAAAATCGGTCTGACAGACCGATTTGAACAGATTTGTCTGCTGGGCTGTTTTGGTTTGATCGCTGTACACACGATCAAACCAAAATCCCCGCCGGCAGACAGCGCGGTGACGTGGCGATGACGTTGTCGCCGCCACGTCACCGCACCAGGAAGTAAAACACTTCCGTGCATGTGTCGAATACATTTGACGCATGTGCGAGCAGATATGTCTGCTGGTTAGCGTACTAACTAGCAGACATGTCGGACGAACGGGTTCCCAGCAGACAGATTTTAAAGCATGCTTTAAAATCTGTCGGCTGGCCAAATCTGTCTGTCCGCCCGTACACACGATCAAATCAGTCTGCTGAAACGGTCTGGCAGACCGTTTCCAGCAGATAGATTTGATCGTGTGTACGCGGCCTTAAACTTTAAAGCTGATTTCCATGTTCCTATACGAAGATCTGCACTGGCTCTTATGCCGCGTACACACGATAATTTTTCAGCATGTAGAAAAAACAATGTTTTTCCAACTTCATCATTAAAACGACGTTGCCCACACACCATCATTTTTAAAAAATGATCTAGCAAAGCGCGGTGATGTACAACACGTACGACGGCACTATAAAGGGGAAGTAAAAGACGATTCGCGCTTTTCTGTCTGTTACAGCGTGATGAATGTGCTTACTCCATTATAAACGGTAGTTTTACCAGAACAAGCGCTCCCGTCTCATAACTTGCTTCTGAGCATGTGCGGGTTTTTAACGTCGTTTTAGCCCACATTTTTTACAACCTGAAAAAACTACATTGTTTAAAACGATGTTAAAAAATGCAACATGTTCGAATTTTTTTGGTCGTTTTTCAGAACCTGAAAAATTATGTAAAGTCCACACACGATCATTTTAAATGCCGTTTTTTAAAAACAACGGATGCTGAAAAATGATCGTGTGTACGTGGCATCAGCACTGTATAAACTGCATGTAGCTTAAGCTACATACAATACACTGTGCTGGGTTCCAGTTGTGAGACAGAGACTTCCTGTCTCACACTAGAACAATGCAGAGTCTGCTTGAGCGGTGCTTAGCCATTCATAGGCAGCTTTGTATTCTGTGAATAAATCAGAGGAAGCTTTATTATTAATTCACAGAATACAAAGTTTCCTATGAATGGCTGAGCACCGCTCAGACAGACTGACTTGTTCCAGATGTGAGACAGAAAGAGAGAAAAGAGGCAGAATTCACACTCAGTGCCTCAGATTAAGGCAAGTACACACTATAGAAGGATATGCTGTGTTCATTTTTTAAGACGTTTACAACCCCTTTAAATGGATTACAGACAGTAATAAGTTCAATTTCATACCTCCCAACTTTTTGAGATGGGAACGAGGGACGTGTTAACAAAACAAAGTACGTAGGCATAGGACAAGCCAAACTTAATAGAGAATTACATGAATATTAGTTAAACCCACAAATTATTTTTGTTTTACTACTACTATTCCTTTATACTGACTTTTGAAACTTACAAATGCAACAATTTGGATGAAAAGTTTTGCACTGTGAAACATTTTTTGAAAGATAAATAGTGCATTTTATATACAACTATATAGATCAGACCAAAATGAGGGACGAATGAGGAGGAAAGAGGAATAGGACAGTCCCTCGAAATCGGGGATAGTCCCTCGAAATCAGGGACAGTTGGGAGCTACAGTATACATATATGGCCTAAAAATGGACTGAGCTTTATTAGATTGAAAGATAGTTTTTTGCTTGACAGAGGTCCTAGATCATAAACTGGTAATAACATTTCTTTTTTGGACCTTAGGTATGGTTTAAAAACCGCAGAGCAAAGTGGAGGAGGCAAAAAAGAGTCACAGCATCTGTTCTCGTCCTCCAGGGAAAGAAAAACACAGATGACTCTTGCTAGTAGGCAATGCCACGATGTGGAAGTATAAATAAAACCTTTTCTGTTAACTGATATTTTCTACGTTTTAGATCATTGTACATTGTACCAAATATAATAAACATTTACTTGATGTCAATTCTGTTTTCTATGGAATATTAAATGTAAAATATGGATTTTGTGACTCTATTCTGTGTTTTTGTTGCCAAGCACCATATTGATCGCACAGTGGTTTCATTGGTGTGCCTGTGCCCTGGCTGATTACCAAGCAAACTGCTTTAGAATTATAGTAATAAACACCCTGTATACTACATGAAAAAATAATTCAAATTTGTCCTTTTTAAAAAAAAGAGAAATAAATCTAATTATATCATCAAATCTATTTAGGAGTGCAGTCATGATACGACCAATTTAACTGTCATCAATGTGATTGTAAATGTAAATTGTTCATATGTATTAAATGTCTGCAAGCTAATCCCTTAAATTGTTACTAAACCCAGGACCCTGCATTCGCTATACCTGGTCTCCCACAGTACACAGAACATGGAAATACAATAATATATTAGTATTGGATTGTGAGATTTTAATAAAACACACCACCTCCTTTAAATATAACAAAAAAATACCCAAAGAGCAAGAAGTGAGTTTTGAGGAGCAAGAAAGTCAATCAAAATCAAATTTACAAAAAATAAGAAATGTATTATTACATAGATAGTATAAAACTACTTATAAAATTAGGATAATCATTTTATAAGTCGTTTTTTACTATCTATGTAATAATACATTTCTTATTTTTTGTAAATTTGATTTTGATTGACTTCTTGCACCTCAAAACTCCACTTCTTGCTCTTTGGGTATTTCTTGCTATGGAAATACAATAGTTTTAGTAAATATAAACGGCTAAATACCTTTTCTCATCAGCAGTTGGAGCAGTCATGTGACTTCTATCAGTGCCCAACAGAGCACTGGTTAAAGCTTGTAGGAGGAGTTTTCATTCTCCCCTGCTGCAGGACCCCTGACCCTCTGTCTGGACAGTGATAATTGGCCCTGTGCTTATCACATACACTCTCCCAAGAAAAAAAAATCTCTCCAGCAATATACACAAAACTGAGCATGTGCAGCTTGCCCCCAAGGCTCTGTTCTATCAGGTGATGGTTTGGGGACTGTGTAAGGCCGCATACACACGATCAAATCTATCTGCTGGAAACGGTCGGCCCGACCATCCCAGCAGACAGATTTGATCGTGTGTGCGGGCGAGCCGACGGATTTGGCCAGCCGACAGATTTGAAAGCATGCTTTCAAATCTGTCGGCTGGGAACCCGTCGGCCCGATATGTCTGCTGGTTAGTACGCTAACCAGCAGACATATCTTCTCGCACATGCGTCGAATGGATTCGACGCATGCGCGGAAGTAATTCACTTCCTGGTGCGGTGACGTGGCGGCGTCAACGTCACCGCCACGTCACCAACACGTCAGCGTGCCGCCTGCCGGCGGGGATTTTGGTTTGATCGTGTGTACACAATCAAACCAATACATCCCAGCAGACAGATTTGTTCAAATCGGTCTGTCCGACCAATTTGAACAAATCTGTCTGCTCGTGTGTACGGGGCCTAAGGCCTCGTATACACGATCTGAATTTCCGATGGAAAAAGTCAGAAGGACTTTTTCCATCTGAAATTCCGACCGTATGTATGCCCCATTGGAGAAATTCCATCAGAAATTACGATGAATTCCATCGAAGATTACATAGAGAACATGTTCTCTTTTTCTCCAATGTGAGTTTGGTCGGGCTAAAGCCTGAGGCGCCGTACACACGGCCGAGGTTCTCGCTGAAAATCAGCGAGAACCTCGCTGGAATGCACATTCCAGCGAGGACCTCGGCCGTGTGTACGGTCTCGGCGAGCTTCCCGTCGGGAAGCCCGTCGAGCCGAAATAGAGAGCACGCTCTCTATTTCCTCGACGGCCCGCCTGGAAGAATGGCTGGTTGCCATTCCCGACGGGCGGGTCGCCGAATTCGACGGCCGGAACGATGTGTTCTGCCCGAGGTTCTCTGCCGTGTGTACACGGCCTGATAGTGTGTACAGGGCATAACAGCCTTTTTAAACAATGCAGAGGATTAACCCCTTAGGTTCCCCAGTGAGTATAACAAGCATTCTTTACTGCAAATACAGACTGATTGTACTGTTGTGGGTTTGTTAACACTTTGAAGTGGTTGTAAAGACAATTTAGCTGTTTCCACTGTTTCTCAATTAATGTATTAACCACTTAAGACCCAGACCTTTAGGCAGCCAAAGGACCTGGCAAGTTGTTGCGATTCGGCACTGCGTCGCTTTAACTGACAATTGTGCAGTCGTGCGACGTGGCTCCCAAACAAAATTGGCGTCCTTTTTTTCCCACAAATAGAGCTTTCTTTTGGTGGTATTTGATCACCTCTGTGGTTTTTATTTTATTTTTTTACTACTAATGTCGGCGAGTAGCGATTTTTTTCATGACTGCGACATTATGGCGGACACTTCGGCCAATTTTGACACATTTTTGGGGCCATTGTCATTTTCACAGCAAAAAATGCATTAAAAATGCATTGTTTACTGTGAAAATTACAATTGCAGTTTGGGAGTTAACTACAAGGGGGCACTGAAGTGGTTAAGTGTGACCTCATCTCTGTTTCTAACTGTAGGGGGTGTGGCTGTAGGTGTGACATCATTAATTGTGTTTCCCTATAAAAGGGAACACACGATCAATGACGGCGATACAGTGAAGAACAGGGAAGCTGTGTTTACACACAACTCTCCCCGTTCTTCAGCTCCGGGGACCGATCGCGGGACTCCAGCGGCGATCGGGTCCGCGGGTCCCATGGCCGTGCGCGACCCCACAGATACGTGGATGTGCCCAGCCGTGCCATTTTGCCGACATATATTGGCGTAAGGGGGCCTTTAGTGGTTTAAGGTGTTGTAAAGGCAGAAGGTTTTTTACCTTAATGCATTCTATGCATTAAGATAAAAAGCCTTCTGTGTGAGCAAAGGCTGCCCCAGCACCCCCTAATACTTACCTGAGCCCCATCTCTATCCAGCAATGTCCAAAAGTGTCTCTGCCTTCCGTGACTCTCCCTTCTGATTGGCTGGGACATAGCAGCGGCACCATTGGCTCCCGCTGCTGTCAATCAAAGTCAGTTAGGAGAGAGAGGGGGCATGGTCGAATCAGGGCTTTGTGTCTGAATGTACACATAGAGCTGCAGCTCAGTTCGAGTGCCCCAATAGCAGGCTTCTGTCGGATATGCATGCTGGCAAACCAGCAGCCGGCTGACCCCCGATAAGCGCAGTCAGCCAATGGCAGAGAGTGCTGATCTGAGTGTTCTTGTGGGGGGTGTCCCCCTGTCAGAACACAACAGCTCAGTGAGGGATATTGCTGGACTAACCTTGCATGGTTAGTATAGTGGCTCCTGACTGGAGCTGTCAGTTTTTTTTTCCGTACAACCAAACTGTAGTGTGTACCAGGCTATAGTATAAAATAAAAAAGCATAATCTGCTCAAAAGGGGTGTGCCAATATCTGGAGAAAGAATAAAGAGTAAAAAGGTTTAATCAGCGCACAATGCACTTGTTAAATTAATAACTTTATCATAGTGGTATATAATGCGACAGGAAAACATAAGGAATAAAAGTAATTTTTTAATAGAGTGTTCTGTCCACCAGGAAACAAAGTACCTGCAATAAATAGCAAGGAGACTGCTGCATTGATAGCTAATGCTTATCTCTGAATCCAAGCAGTTTTCTGAGATAAGCACCTGCTAGAAGAGGGATGAGAGGCTGACACAACCCCCTCCCTCTGCATTCATTTTGCCAGCACTAAAGTCTGATGCCGCGTACACACGGTCGTTTTTTGCGATGAAAAAATACGTTTTTTGTGAAGTAAAAAACTACGTTTTTGAAACGTCACTTTCAAAGACGATGTTGCATACACACCATCGGTTACGTTCACCACACTTTTCCATTGAAGCTCGCTTCATAACTAGCTTCTGGGCATGCGCGGGTTGAAAAACGTTGTTTTAAACGACGTTTTTGCTACACACGGTGACTTTTTGTGAAACAAAAAACGACGTTTTGAAAAACGACACAAAAAATTCAAGCATGTTGGAATTTTTTTTTGGTCGTTTTTTTTAAGACAAAAAACGACGTTTTGCCCACACACGATCAATTTAAATGACGTTTTAAAAAACAACGTTTTTTTTTCATCGCAAAAAATGACCGTGTGTACGCGGCATTACTACCAGGTAAGATGTGGACCTAGGGAATGGACATAATGTTGTCTACACACGATCATTTTTCGGCTGGTAAAAAACATTGTTTTTAAGAAATGTAATTTAAAACGATCATGTGTGGGCTTCAGAGCATTTTTCGGGTTCTAAAAAACGACAAAAAAAATAAAAATTCGAACATGCTCTATTTTTTTACGACTTTTTAAACAATGAAGTTTTTCGGGTTGTAAAAAATTATCGTGTGTGCGCTTTAACGACGTGAAAAACCTGCGCATGCTTAGAAGCAAGTTATGAGATGGGAGCTCTCGTTCTGGTAAAACTACCATTCGTAATGGAGTAAGCACATTCATCACGCTGTAACAGACAGAAAAGCGCGAATCGTCTTTTACAAACACAAAATCAGCAAAAGCATCCCCAAGGGTGGCGTCATCCGAATAGAACTTCCCCTTTATAGTGCCGTCGTACGTGTTGTACGTGCCCGCACTTTGCTAGAGCATTTTTTTCCACTATCGCGTGTAGGCAACGTTGTTTTAATGATGAAGTTGAAAAAAAAATCGTTTTTTTTCTAGAGGCTGAAAAACTTTGGGCCAGATTCACATACACTTAATATTGCGCTGCGTAATCGGAATACTCTACGCTGCCGTATTTTAACAGGCTCTACACCGAATCCTGGTAGATTTTTGCCCGTACGCTACGGCGGCGTAGTCTATTTCTCGCCGCGTAATCGAAATACGCGATTAGGGGAGTGAAGCATTTAAATTAAGCGCGTCCCCGCGACGATCGAACTGCGCATGCTCCGTTCAGAAATTTCCCGCCGTGCATTGCGCGAAATCACGTCGTTACGTCATTCGTTGTTTGAGTAGCGTCGTTTACGAACATTCCTATTCCCGGACGACTTACGTAAAAAATAATAAAAGACGTCGGAAAACTTAGAAATTCGACGCGGGAACGACGGCCATACTTAACATGGGCTGTCTAATATTAGAGCAGCAAAAAGCTGGTATAGTGTTACGCAAATAAAAGATGACTAAAGGTGCCGTAAGAGCAGGGCTTTTTTTCTGGGGGAACTTGGGGGAACTCAGTTCCACCACCTTTGGCTCAGACCCTTTGGTGCCTGCTCACCACAATCACTTGTAAACACAGAAGTCTGGTTTCTGTGTTTACAAGTGACAACTTTGTAACCCCCTGAACTCTGCACACTGTATGTAATGCAATTCTGGTATTTAATGCCCCTTTAAGACCCTTCTACTGTTTGTGAAATCTGAACGGGTCGTGGTTGAGTTCCTGTACCTATTTTCTGAGAAAAAAAGCTCTGCGTAAGAGATTGCGATTGAAGATCGTAATTTCGGGGATCGCCGGCAAAAGCTCATTTGCATACCCCGACGCGGAAAATGACGGGAAGTCCACCCAGTGGCCGCAATTTTATTGCAGCGTAGATCCGAAGGCGGATGAACACGTAATCCAGTCGAATTGAAGCCCGCAGCCGTCTATTCATGGTTTGAGGTTTTCGACTAGCTAAAAAACGCGCATAATTTGAAATTACTCCAGTCTAACACCAGTTAGACAGGCGTAATGGCTCTCTGAATCTGGCCCTTTGTTTTTTACAACCCGAAAAATTATCGTGTGTATGCGGTATAAAGCTCTAAAATGTCTCCAGTTTTCAGGACTCAGAACAGAACCTTTTAAGATTTTGAGTAAAATTTGGTATTTTTTTCTAAACAATAAGTCATAAACCCAGGAGCCCCACACCATGTGAGGAACTTAGGTAATACATACCACATTCACAATCACAATCCTGTCAGACGGTGCCTCACATACCCTCCCACTCTGAGACTAATGATAAGGAGCACATTTTACCAATATATAGTGGATGCATGACAGTCAATTAGCAGGGGTCTTTTTCTTTTGTGCCTGTGTCCATATGCAAATGCAGCTTGTTCTTAGCTGCATTCTGCTTGCATTTGACATGAGTCTAAGTAAAGTGACTGTGAACTTTGGCCCAGATTCACAGAGCGATTACGCCTGCGCAACAGGAGATGCGCGTGCATAAGTCGAAATGTGCGCGTGCGTTTCGATGCACGGCATCCCCAGAACGAGATACGCAAAAAATCTACTTTTTTTTGTCCCGCGTAATTTCATTACTGGCGCATCCGTCCGCGCAAAAGTGCGCTAGACAGACCATTGATTTGCTAGTCAAATATGCTAATGAGGGACTTACGGGGATCCACAAAAGAACGTTGGGGCAGCGCAGGCGACGCAGTGTGCGCAACAGCAAAATGTCCTGTCTAAAATTAGACCATATAAAAGCTGGTCTAAAAAGAGAAAAAAAGTCTACTTGTTAGATAAAGCAACACTGTTAGTGAGGAGCTCAGCAGTCACACGTGTTGCACAACAATCTGTATGCCAACATGCCAGGGGCATCGTCGCACATAGCTATACTACTGACTTTAGATGAACAAAGAAGGATGAGGGCACGGAGGATGGCACGGAGGATGGCACGGGAGAGGATATACCGCACCCGCATAGACCTGTTTGGCATGAGTGATTCTGAGGTGTTTCGCATCTTCAGATTCACCCCTCATGTCATCCTGGAATTAACCACAACCCTGCAGGAGGACATCACCAGCCGAACACAACGCTCACATGCAGTGCAGCCACTGGTCAAGGTCCTGGCAACACTCCATGTCCTTGCCAGTGGCTCTTTTCAGCGTACAAGTGGAGTGGTGGCTGGGATGTCACAATCCTCCATGAGCAGATGTGTGCACCAGGTTGTCCCTGCAATCCTCAGACGCATGGCCAACCAAATCATCAAACCCACCACTGAGGACCTGCGGCTGAAGGCAATGACAGATTTCTACAGAATTGCCAGATTCCCACGCACTGTGGGGGCCATTGATTGCACACATGTGGCACTCCAGCCCCCCCAGGAGACAGAGCACATGTACCGCAATCGGAAGCATTGGCATTCCATCAATGTACAGGTGTTAGTCGATGCCCAAGGCCTCATATGGCACATCCGTGCCAAACACCCAGGGTCCAGCCATGACAGCTACATCTACAATCAGAGCCCCATCCGAATGGAATTCGAACAGAACGTGTATGGGGACACCTGGCTGGTTGGTGAGTGACATGGGAGTCAGGCATGACTATCCCCTCCCATGATGCACACATCACAAGTGGCACATGCATGACTAACATCCTCCTGTCTTTTCCCTTACAGGTGACTCTGCATATGCACTGGGACCCCATCTCATGACTGCTATCCGGAACCCCCAAACTCCAGGAGAGGAAAGATACAATCAAGCACATGCCCAATGTAACGCCATCTGCGTTCCCCCTATACAGCCACGGCGTTTGTGTGTTCCCCACACATCCGCCGTGCCTCGTGCGCGTCACTTCCGGTGTGCTCTGTTTGCGTTCCACGCTGGAACGCGGAAGTGCGCCCCGGCGTGCGGCGCCTTCTCCCGCGCTGTACGCGCTATTTAAAGCCCCAGGAATGACGGCAGGGTGTTCCACTATTTTGTTGGGCACCTGCCGTCACCTGGGACCCCGCACAGCACCCCAAACACCATCCCTAGGACTGCTGGACCAAGTACAGGGAGGGTTCCTGTCTCCCCCTTGGGATCTGTATACACGCAGGGCTCAGTACCCTGCTTCTGGGACTCCTCCTCAGCTTGACCCTCAAGCCTGGATACACCAACTTCACTACTCTGCTTCCAGGATCCCTTCAGGAAGTGCTCTCTACTGAGGATTAGAGCTAACACCTCAACACCATCATCAGTACCGCAAGTATACTGTGTTGAACTCTGCCATCTGCAAGCAGTCTAGTGTTCAGGGATGCTTCTTTGTTTAAATGCTTTGATTTAAGATTTAATGAATTCTATTAGTTCCCAGTAACTGTATCTCACATAAGTGCCTTGTACTTGAGTTGCTTCTGATAATACTACTTGACACCCATCTATACATGGCTCGATGCTACATGGTCATACCATCCTGCAGTTAGCTTGGATCACCAACTAAGCTATCTTTACTTCCTATGTTTGCTTTTGGTTATATTGAGTACGCTGCCTGTTGGTCGGTTCCTATATAGAGGTTGTGATGAAATAAACCCTTAACTTTCTGTTTACACAAGAAAGTGTGGTTGTGGTTTATCCTGAGAAACCTCACTAGCTGGAACCCCATTAAGTTTAATTAAATATAAAGTGACTGTAACATAATAGTGGAACCCATATAACCTAATGGATCCAGCGGAACTCGCCAATCATTTGGTTGGACTGTCACAGTGTGTCGATACTCTTACCAATACAGTGAACGACCTCCGTTTGGAAAACGAGGCACTCCAGAATCATAACTTTGCTCAACCAAGGGATCGACCTGAACCTAAGGTCTGTACTCCCGAACCTTTTTCAGGAAACAGGAAAAATTTCCGTCAATTTATTAGTTCTTGCCGTCTCATGTTCGAGTTACGCCCCCGAACCTACCATTCTGACAGAATTAGAATTCTTACGTTGATATCATATCTTAAAGGGGAACCTAGAGTTTGGGCTGATGCCTACGTTGAGGAACATGGTGACCTGCTCGGAACTTTCAACACTTTTCTAGACGAAATGTCTCTCCTCTACGAGGACCCTAACAAACAACTAACGGCAGAGAACACCATCAGAAACCTTAAGCAAGGAACGCGGAAGTGCGCCCCGGCGTGCGGCGCCTTCTCCCGCGCTGTACGCGCTATTTAAAGCCCCAGGAATGACGGCAGGGTGTTCCACTATTTTGTTGGGCACCTGCCGTCACCTGGGACCCCGCACAGCACCCCAAACACCATCCCTAGGACTGCTGGACCGAGTACAGGGAGGGTTCCTGTCTCCCCCTTGGGATCTGTATACACGCAGGGCTCAGTACCCTGCTTCTGGGACTCCTCCTCAGCTTGACCCTCAAGCCTGGATACACCAACTTCACTACTCTGCTTCCAGGATCCCTTCAGGAAGTGCTCTCTACTGAGGATTAGAGCTAACACCTCAACACCATCATCAGTACCGCAAGTATACTGTGTTGAACTCTGCCATCTGCAAGCAGTCTAGTGTTCAGGGATGCTTCTTTGTTTAAATGATATGATTTAAGATTTAATGAATTCTATTCGTTCCCAGTAACTGTATCTCACATAAGTGCCTTGTACTTGAGTTGCTTCTGATAATACTACTTGACACCCATCTATACATGGCTCGATGCTACATGGTCATACCATCCTGCAGTTAGCTTGGATCACCAACTAAGCTATCTTTACTTCCTATGTTTGCTTTTGGTTATATTGAGTACGCTGCCTGTTGGTCGGTTCCTATATAGAGGTTGTGATGAAATAAACCCTTAACTTTCTGTTTACACAAGAAAGTGCGGTTGTGGTTTATGCTGAGAAACCTCACTAGCTGGAACCCCATTAAGTTTAATTAAATATAAAGTGACTGTAACACCCAAACACGAGCAGTGGTGGAGCGCACCTTTGGCCTACTAAAGTCACGTTTCCGATGCCTGGATAAGTCTGGGGGTACCCTCTTGTATTCCCCAAACTTCGTGTGCCAGATCATCGGTGCATGTTGCATGCTGCACAACTTCGCAGTAAGAAAGGGCCTGCAGATTGCCCTACGTGATGACCTGACCCCTGAACCAGACAATCCCCCCCTAACCGAGGCTACCCCGTCTTCTGAGGGAAGAGCAACCAGGAGACAACTCACATTGGGCATCTTTGCACGTTAAACACACACATTAATCATGGCACAATGAGAATGCATGCATGCACACCACTGTGGTCCCTAGCACAGACACACCACATCCACATCAAATTGGATTGGCACCAGTCCACCATGCTGGACTTGTGAGCAGCAACGCCACGCCAAGGCTCCAATTATGTCACTGTACATTCATACACCATTCACACGGACCTGGGGATCACTTCTCCCTGGTCCTGGGGAACCCTACTCCACCAAAATTGAGGGTGACACCCCTTTTCCAGCAGGAATGTCACCCCCACATTCAAACAGCATTCACAACACAAAAAAAAAAAAAAAAATACCTGCAAAAGCAAAAAATTTCCAGCAAAAAAAAAAAAAAAAGGGGAAAAAACTAATTATTGCCCCTTGCGTGAGCCACGCCTGGGGCGCCCCCGGCCACGGCCCCGGCCCCGGCTTCTCAGGGGAGACTCATGGGGGAGGGGTAAAACCGGGGAAGGAGGAGCAGTCCCTGATCTCTGCCCACCTGGCGGCCTGCCCTCCAAGGCCACGGCTATTCTGTCCAGGGCAGCACCAAGTGTTGCCGTGTTGGCCTGGATAGCCTGGGTAAGGGCCCTCACATCCTGCCCAACGCCTGCTGATGTCGTCTGCAGTTCGTTTAGGCAGGTTGTGAAAGCCCGGGAGTGGGAGTCCAGGTTCCCCAGCGTATCCTTGATGGAGGACAGGCTCTCCTCCATCCGCACCAATGTCTGGCTGACCTGTCCCAGATGGCGGGTCTGGAGGAACTGGTCCCTTCTCAGAGTGGCGGGCAGGAGATCGGCCACCCCCCTGGTGTTCTGGGATGAAATCCTGCCTCCAGCTGATGCTTGTGGCCGGGGAGAAGGGGAGGCCCTTGTTAGGGGAGCCATGTTGGGGGAGGAGGGGGGGGGGCTCCCCCTTAGGGAGGGCTGCCTGCTGCCAGCCAGAGGGGAAGAGTCCTCAAAAACCAAACGTCCAGTGCCTGACATGGACTCCTCCTCCTCATGATTCTCCTCCTCCTCTTGAACCTCCTCCGCGGACTCCGGCCTTGTTGGGGGGGCCTCATTAGGCTGCTGTCCTGGGGTTGGTGCGGTCAGGCCAGATGGCCCTGCACCCTCCTGCACATCTGTGGATGACACAAAACATTCACAGGTTGGAGGATCCACACACTTGCCACATATTCCCTTTCACCCCCTCCCCCACACATGCTACACACCTGATATTAAAAAAAAAACTTATCTGGCACCACGGGCTCCGGACTTGAGTCAAAGCCGGGCAGGCCCTCAACTTCATGCCGATGAAAGGTCAGGGCCACCGCACGCTCCTCCGCTGTCAGCCTAATACGGCATGGTGGGCCCCCTCCTGTGCCCCTGGCATGGGCATGTATTCTGGCCAGCTTCTGTTTGACCAGACGTCGGAGGTCATTGATTTTTTTGTCAATCCCAGACCGGGTCCGTGTCTCCCCCTGCCCCGCTGAATTGACCTGCTCAGTGATCATATCCAAAATCTCCCTCCTCCTGGCCGGGGTGGTGTTGGCACTGTCTGGGCCGTGGAGGACACGCCCATACTCGCTAATGGCCCGGGCAAGAATTTGTTTTTCCCCAACTGTAAAATTGAGCTTTCTCTTTCTCTCTGTCATACTTCCCAAAAAACTCACTATTACACTATTGTGGCCCCTTTTTGTTTCTCCCTGGCAATCCATTCCGAGGATTCAATCCTGCTCTGCTGCCGATGGGGATCAACAAGTGACCTGACCCTACATCTCCCTCCTAGTGGATAAGCACACGCTATCTGGGGTTCTCTTTTAATTAAGGGGCCACCAGAGTTCTGGTAAGCGGCCATCATTTTCTGCAAGGTGGAGGATCTTCTATCAGCACTTTTTGAATTAGAGTGTCACCCTGTACATCAACATTACTCACATTCCTTGGCACTGGTGTTGATTTTTTCCATTTATAACTGTGAAATCCATTTGTTTTTTTGATTGGATCAATGGACATTCGTCTTTTGACTATCACCTGTGGACACTTATTTTGATTTCTAGTTATTACCTGTGGACACTTATTTTGTTTTGATTTATGTGATGTCAGTAGACTCCCCGCCCTCCTCTACACTCCCCTTGTCAACATGCATTTTTTTCCTGTGTATTCCTTTCACTAATTTCTGCTATGATCACTAACATCCAGTCAAAATCCAGAAAAGTAACCACATGACTTTAGAAAAGGAGTGGGGTTGGGAATTAAAAAAGAATGCCTGTCTCCAGGCTAGTGCATGAGATATGTAAATAACCTGTCTCACAGCAAGGGGGAAGAATGGACTAAGGTTTTTCTCTGTAAGTCCGTTTGATTTCACTGAACAATAAAAGAGGATTGCTCAGAGCTGGATTAACTCTGTGTGGCAAGACTGGGCAGAGATGATAGGAAAACGTATTCTCTACATTGTGACATCAAACAAATAAATACAATTTTTTAGGTTTACATCCTCTGGGAAATAGTTTTCATATGCAGCAAAATCACACTAGTGTCAAAAATGCTAATGAAATGGAAGCTATCCATGTATTAGTGTGTATTTATTTGCTTGTTTCCTCATATTTACTCTTGAAAGCACACTATAAACTGATAGGAACGATCACATTTATTTTACTACCGCAAAAAGCAATATATGTATTATTATAATATGCATTATTAATGACATCTGCCTTTGCTGTCCAAAGGACGTGGGATAACAGTGACGCTGTTTTACATAAGCAGCCTAGCTCTCACCACACATGCGCAGTATGAACTGTCAGTGTTAGATGCTTTGCGCATGGACAGTGTCCTCCAATCCACTTTCAGTTCCGGTGTGAACGACGTGTTGTGCTTCCGGTGATCACTTTGTTGGGTTCGTTGCTTCCTAGTGGTGTCGTTGGGTTATTGTGATCGAGTATGGCTGCATTGGGCCCTGAGTGCTCCCATTCTGGGGCTCTGGTAACCCAAGACCTGACTTCCAGCGTTGTAGCTGTGCCGACCTCGGAGAACACAGAGGAGAAGAAGCCAAAGAAGAAGGTGCTGAGTGAGGAGACGTACATAGAGGTGAGGACCTGGGACAATGCACATTCAGGGATAAGCCTGCTGAATTCAGGAGGAGATAACGATCCCAGATAGACTGATCACATTCACTCCCCACTAATAATTGAAGTGAAATCAAATCTGAAACTAAATGTAAACAATTGTGAGCAGGCAGGCTTTTCATTGCAGAAGATCCATGATATATCATTTATGCAATAAGACACACGTGCCTGCTTCCCAATGAATAAATGCCCCTGCCCAACACACTACAGCAGTGTCAGAATGACCGATTCCTGTGCCCGTTGTTCTGTCCCTTAGGGGACAAAATACATATAGTATCATCCTTGTTCCTGCATGTTTTGTAAGTCTAGCTATGAGGTCAGACAGAATGCCTCCCTTCCCCCTGCGGCTGTAAAATTGGCAAGGAAGTTGCATCTTGATGACTGGTGCTCATCTCTGGCTCCCATCACTTTCCATAGACAAACAGCGACAGGAGGAATATGCGGGGGGGGGGGGGGGGGGGGGGGGGGTGTTTGTCAGCTTCTTGTCCCTCTGCATTTCTCTTGCCTCTGCTTGTCTCCAGCCAAATACTACAGCTGCTGACTTTTAATAATCGGACACTTACCTCTCCCAGGGTCCAGCAATGCGGGGGAACAAAGCCCTGCACGCCCCCCCCCCCCCTCTCCGCGGTGCCGGAATTGTCACTATGGGCACCCGGCTGTGGCTTCACAGCTGGGCACACACTGTGATTGGCGAAGCAATCATTTGGGACCTGTGACGTGTCCCAGATGATTGCGGAGAGGGAGGGGGGAGAGGTGACTTGCTTACGGTCGCCGTGGCGACCTAGGAAGGAAGTGGGAGCTGGAACCCTCTAAAAAGAGGGTTTCCGCTCCCCTCCCCCTCCAAAAAAATGACATGCCAAATGTGGCATGTCCGGAGGTCACCTTTCTTTAAAGTGATGCAAAAATACGAAAGAAATTTGGACAGCCGCACTCCAAAAATGTTCCTTTAATTAAAATCGATCACAAAATGAACACGCCACAGCAAAAATTGGGGTACTACTAGCTATGACTAAGCACTGAAGCTACAGTGCGAAACGTTAGCTTTTGTCCCAATTTTTGCTGTGGCGTGTTCATTTTGTGATCGATTTTAATTAAAGGAACATTTTTGGAGTGCGGCTGTCCAAGTTTCTTTCGTATTTTTGCATTGCTATTGCATTGCCAGCACCCGTGGTTTGGTTTCGGTGAGGAGGCTCTTTGATCACTACTGAGCGGTTACTCTCATTTTCTTTAAAGTGGAGTTCCATTTTTGGGTAGAACTCCACTTTAAGCTAGTGCATTGTTGGTTCACTTACTTTTTCCTTCGATTTCCCTTCTAAATGTTTTTTTCTTTGTCTGAATTTCTTACTTTCTGTTCCTCCTCGGTAAGCTGTTCTGGCTGACTAACCCCCAGCCAGAACGGCTCGGATGATGAGGGCAAGCTTACTGAGGAGAAACAATAAGTGAAAAAATTCGGACAAAGAAAAAAAACATTTAGAAGGGAAATTGAAAGAAAAGGTAAGTGAACCAACAATGCACTAGCTTAAATGAACCTATTTAGAAAATAAAAAATTAACCTTTACAACCCCTTTAAACAGCCATCTCCTTGCTAGCTACATTGTTGGATGGCTGTGGAGAGAGAGGTTCCACCTTGTATGTTCTAGTAGCTAGGCTTACAAAGCATGACGAAACATGAGATAAAGTACTAGATGCACCCCCCCCCCCCAATTAGAAGTGAGAGCTCTTCTTTAATGGTAAGTGATTGCAGTGTTTATAACCCAGTCAAGGAGAGTTTCCCTGGGAACCCACTCAAATGCCTACCCTTTACTTTTGTTACTGTAACATTTCTTATTGTGCTTTATCCTTTTATTGGGATCTTCTTTCTATAATTATTGTTGGCAGATAGTCGAAGATTTTTGTCAAGCCAGAAAGTTACTAGGCCTCTAGAATAATCTCTTGCGGCAAGGTTTATGTAGTCATTATTGTTTGTTTATATCCCCTATAGAATCTGCAGAAAATCATCCAGAGAGATTTCTTTCCTGATGTAGAAAAGCTGCGGGCTCAGAAGGAATACTTGGAGGCAGAAGAGTCTGGAGATCTTGAGAAGATGAGGCAGATAGCTATCAAAATTGGGACATCGGTGAGGATGTCTAGAGATACTCCGTTACCTTGTAAGTAAACCTGACAAACTATTGTAGTTCTTATTCTTACCAGAACATTTATGTCCACACACCTGTAATGATCTGATCTTTCTAAAAAGCAATTAGTGGTTGTAACCCCTCGCCTATACCCAGTGAGGTGACTGGCCTCAGGTGATACAAGGAGATGAAACCAATCCTCCTACATACAGTGCCTTGAAAAAGTATTCCTACCCCCTGACATTTTCCACATTTTGTCATGTTGCAACCAAAAACATAAATGTATTTTATTGGGATTTTATGTAGACCAACACAAAGTGGCACATAATTGTGAAGTGGAAGGAAAATGATAAATGGTTTTCAAAATTTCAAAGTGTGGTGTACATTTGTATTCAGCCCCCCCCAGTCAATACTTTGTAGGACCACCTTTTGATGCAATTACAGCTGCAAGTCTTTTTATGTATGTCTCTACCAGCTTTGCACATCTAGAAAGTGAAATGTTTGCCCATTCATCTTTGCAAAATAGCTCAAGCTCTGTCAGATTGGATGGAGAGAGTCTGTGAACAGCAATTTCTTAGATTCTCAATTGGATTTAGGTCTGAACTTTGACTGGGCCATTCTAACACATGAATATGCTTTGATCTAAACCATTCCATTGTAGCTTTGGCTGTATGTTTAGGGCAGTGTTCGACAATTTCCGGACAACAGGTTGCAATTGCGACTGGAATTAGCAACCTGGCACGAGCTAGGATAACCTGCGTCTCCGTGCACCCCGCCGTGCGATCGCAGAGTGCCGCTCCGGTCAGTAATTGAGGCCACGGCATTGTGGCTTACTGCAGGCCTATGATTCTTTCTGTAGTCTGGCGCCATCTTGTGGTCACCGCTGGTATGACAAGAGACAACCAGCAATACTAATGGGGATTTCTGCCTGTATTTACTGCCCGCCCATCTCCTTCCCAAAGTGGAGAAGAGAAGGAAGTGATTGTGGCCGTCATCTGGCGCTTTTGGCCTAATGGTGAGTGTGGGGGGAGCTGGTTTAAATAGCTTCATATAGCCTTTTTTTATATATTTTTTTTTTTAAGTAAAAACAGTTTTTTTATTTTTTATTAAAATTATTTTATTATTTGTCATCTCCCTGCTTGGCCTCTTTCACATGGGCTGTCTGATCAGGTTCACCTGTCAGTTTTTCAGGCGGACCTGATCGGACCCTTATGCCCCTTTCACATGGTCGGACCGTTCAGGCAAACAGACAGTTTTTCCGGCGGACCTGAACAGGCGCTCCATGCTTCTCTATAGAGCGTCGGATGTCAGCTAAAATCAAAACGGATGGCGATACGTCGCCATCCGTCCATGGTGGATCGGATCAGGTGAGATTTGATGAAAAGGGACATGCAGTCCGTTTTTGTCCGATCTCTCAATAGGAGACAGCAGTGCTGGACAAGCCCCACCCCGCTCACTGAGCAGAGAGGGACCTGTCACCCGCTGGTCAAAAAGTTCTTTGTCCCCCACATGGCTTCTCGCAAACTGAAAACGGGTCTTCTTATGGCTTTGAACGAAAAAAGAAGAGAAAGAAAGGTGCACTAGCCTAGTGTGTTACCGTTGACAATTTAATAAAATAAAATAATAATGGAAAACTACTTACAAAGGAAATGACATAGTAGGCTTATCAACAACGATGTGGTAGATACCCCTCGAACCACACTCCAGAATGGGGGATAGAGGTGTGTCACTGCCGGCTTATGCGTTTTCGAGGCGACAAGGACCTCTTCATCATGCATAAAAAAAAAAACATGTTGTATAAAAATAAAAGAGAGAAAACCTAAATTAAATAGGAATTTGTGCATTTAAGTTAAGAGATGAAGTTCTAGAGTGTGTATAAGACATATACTCGTGCCAATCTTGACCGATTCAAAGATGAACAAAATAATGTGGATCAATTGCCATGTGTGTCTGTTGTGAGACACTACTGAGCTCCAGTGGAATCTGAAAACTCAGTGAGGGAGGAACTCCCCTCTGTACACTGACCTATGGAACTATACAGAGCTGAGGCTGTGAGTCACCTGTTTTGTGCTGTAGGGATGGGAGAGGCGGCCTTCTCCTGGGAGGCTGTTGTGTTGGCTTTGAATCTTATCTGTGACTCATGTAGATAGAAGAAAATAGATATTTCACAGAGGAATGACACTCTGTGCTCTGTATTGAGGCAAGTGCACACTAAAGAGGGATATGCTTTGTTCCTTTTTCATATCTGAGGTTCACAACTACTTTAAATGTTTTGATTAAATCTAACAAATATTGATCTTTTTCAGTAATTGATTCCTTTTTGACTTATTTTTTGAGGTGGAATTGAAGATAAAATAGATGATGTGAGCTGGAAAATGTTTTACAAGTTAATTCTCCTGAAACCTGTAGGGTTTTTAAATACAGGGTCCTGCAGAATCTTGTGCTCCAGTCTTCTCTGCATCACTGGAATATGGATGGCACTTCATGTTTTGATGTACCATGCAGGTCCAACAGCGGCTGCTGGTCTTGCATTGCATTGCATGGCATTCATCTTTTAATAGGAGCATTATTTGTTCTTGAACAAACTGCCCATTTTAAAGCAGAAAATCATAATTTTTACAGCATCTATCTTTGAATTGAACTTGATTCCTTGTTGTGTGGTTTTGACATCGGTTTGATCTGGTCATCTGAATGGATGTCGATCAGATATTTGTATGTATGAACTGCTTTACAGTATACATTTAATATCATTGTAGGGGTATTTAGACATTCATTTTTGCATTAGAGGTTGTAAAGGTTCTTTTTTTTTTATTTTCTAAATGGGTTCCTTTAAGCTAGTGCATTGTTGGTTCACTTACCTTTTCCTTCGATTTCCCTTCTAAATGTTTTTTTCTTTGTCTGAATTTCTCACTTCCTGTTTCTCCTCAGTAAGCTTGCTCCATCATCCGAGCTGTTCTGGCTGTGGGTTAGTCAGCGTGCTCGCCCACCCTTGGGACTACATCCCTGTGGGGAGATGCTAGCGTCTCCCCGCAGGGATGTAGTCCCAAGGGAGGGGGCGAGCACGCTGACTAACCCACAGCCAGAACAGCTCGGATGATGGGGGCAAGCTTACTGAGGAGAAACAGGAAGTGAGAAATTCAGACAAAGAAAAAAACATTTAGAAGGGAAATCGAAGGAAAAGGTAAGTGAACCAACAATGCACTAGCTTAAAGGAACCTATGTAAAAAAATAAAAAATAAATCTTTACAACCCCTTTAAATGCAGTTTTGTATTATGAAAGATGGGCAAACAGGACTGATAATAAATGGTCTCTTATTGTTTTCCCATCTCTTTATCTTTTATTTAAGGCATAAATCATTTCATTTTTGGGTATTGTATGCCATAATAATGACATGTATAATGATTGAAATGTACATCTCCTCCTGCTACGATGCAACAATTTATTTTTAGGTTTGGTTAAAAATGTGATCTTGTATATGAATATTTCATAGTGTTCAGTCCAGACAGAAAGTGGTGCTTTGGGCTCATTTCTCATACAAGCAAATGAGTTTGACTCATAGACTATCAGACAGCTCAGTTTAAGGTTTCAGCCACACAAAGCAAGCCGAAAGGCAGACCCCTCTTTTTGGCTAACCTTTAATTCTAATTTAGCTGTATTGTATTTTTGTAAGTATTAGCAAGTATAACTTTTTCATTAATTTGTACAGTCTAAAAAATGTGTGGTGCAACTTGCTTATGTATTATGTTTGATCTTTAGATGTTACACCCGCCACATTTGAAACACCTGATGGTGGTATTCCTGGTACACCTTCTTTGGCTGCAAAGCACAGAACAGGAGATGAAGGTAAGATGGGCTTAAGCACTATTCTCATGTACTGTATAATTACCAAGGTCCCCATCTCCTGATCCGCTCCATAGACTCTACATGCCTGTCTCATGTTGGAGGTGGGGACATTTGCCACATTTGATGGGCATGTACCACAATACATGGTTTCTGGTTGTGCATTTTCCTCAACTTTGTCACTGTTCATTTTCCTCATCCCCCTGTCCCCATCCATCAATCTTTTCTCTTGTACCAGGCTCCATCTTCTCAGCTAAAAAGGGTTTACTGCACCTCTTTCTAATAGCTGTCAGAAATGTAATAGCCAGGCATTGAAGGTCAGTGGTAGTAGAGGGTCACAATAGTAGAGTGGCTTGCTGAACTCTCTCACAAACTTAAAGGGGTTGTAAAGGAAATTTTTTACCTTAGTGTAGTCCTCCTTCACTTACCTCATCCTTCCATTTTGCTTTTAAATGTCCTTATTTCTTCTGAGAAATCCTCACTTCTGTTCTTCTGTCTGTAACTCACTGCCGTAATGCGAGGCCTTCTTCCTGGTGTGGAGAAAGCCTCTTGAGGGGGGAGGGGGTGAGCAGGCAAGTCAGGACACTCTCTACTTTGCAGATAGAGAAAGGAGCTATGTGTTAGTGGGTGTCCTGACACTCCTGCTCACCCCTCCCCCCCACAAGAGGCTTTCTTCACACCAGGGAAGAGCTGTTGAAGCAATATGTTTTGGAGCAATATCGCAATATGTTTTCTACATTCATTAATGGCTAGCTGGTGTATCTAGATATTCTTTTCGGACTCTCCTCTTTTTCAAACCATTTTCTCCTGACTTAGAAACCCTCACCCTCCCTTTTTTTATTTTTCTATCTGCTTTCTCTTCTGTACATTAATGAGCCCATTTTATTTTATTTTTTTGTCCTTTTAACTTCACTTTTGAATTACTAAGTCAAACTTGGGTGTTTACCCATGATAGCAACACTCCTCTCTTAAGGAAGTACCACATCCCTAATGATTTTAACCACTTACCTACTGTGCACCTACACCCCCTTCCTGCCCAGACAAAATATAAGCTTCCGGCACTGCGTCGCTTTAACTGACAATTGCGCGGTCGTGCGACGTGGCTTCCAAACAAAATTGGCGTCCTTTTTTTCCCACAAATAGAGCTTTCTTTTGGTGGTATTTGATCACCTCTGCGGTTTTTATTTTTTGCGCTATAAACAAAAATAGAGCGTCAATTTTTAAAAAAATGCAATATTTTTTGCTATAATAAATAACCCCAAAAAATATATAAAAAAAATATTTTTTCCCTCAGTTTAGGTCGATCCGTATTCTTCTACATATTTTTGGTAAAAAAAAAATGCAATAAGCGTTTATCGATTGGTTTGCGCAAAATTTATAGCGTTTACAAAATAGGGGATAGTTTATGGATTTTTTTTTTTTTTTTTTACTATTAATGGCGGTGATCTGCGATTTTTTTATTGGGACTGCGACGTTATGGCGGACATTTCGGACACTTTTCTGACATTTTTGGGACCATTTACATTTATACAGTGAAAAATGCTATAAATATGCATTGATTACTGTATAAATGTGACTGGCAGTGAAGGGGTTAACCACTAGGGGGCGGGGAAGGGGTTAAATGTATGTCCTATGAGTGTTCTAACTGTAGGGGGAGGGGGGGGTGACTGGGGGAGGTGACCGATTGTGTCCCTATGTACAAGGGACACAACCGCTCTCCTCTCTCCCTGACAGGGACGTGCAGCTCTGTGTTTACACACAGAGCTGCACGTCCCAGCTCAGTTTCTGAGCAATCGCGTGTGCCCGGCGGCGATCGTTGCCGCCGGGCACTCGCACGGGAGCGGCGGGTGCGGGTGCGCGCGCCGCCGGCGACGCGCGCCCGCCCGCGGCTTTAAAGGGACATCACGTCATATGACGTGATGTCAGAACAATGGAGTCGTCTGCCCGCCGTCATTTGACGGTGGGCAGATGACAAGTGGTTAAAGGGGTTGTAAAGGAAAAAAAATGTTTTCCCTAAATAGCTTTCTTTACCTTAGTGCAGTCCTCCTTCACTTACCTCGTTCTGCGATTTTGCTTTTAAATGTCTTTTTATTTCTTCTGAGAAATCCTCACTTCCTGTTCTTCTGTCTGTAACTCAACACCGTAATGCAAGGCTTTCTCCCTGGTGTGAAGAAAGCCTCTTGTGGGGGGAGGGGGTGAGCAGGAATGTCAGGACACCCACTAACACATAGCTCCCTTCTCTATCTGCAAAGTAGAGAGTGTCCTGACTTGCCTGCTCGCCCCCTCCCCCCTCAAGAGGCTTTCTCTACACCAGGGAGAAAGCCTTGCATTACGGCGGTGAGTTACAGACAGAACAACAGGAAGTGAGGATTTCTCAGAAGAAATAAGGACATTTTAAAAGCAAAATGGAAGGATGAGGTAAGTGAAGGAGGACTGCACTAAGGTAAAGGAAGCTATTTAAGGAAAACATTTTTTTCCTTTACAACCCCTTTAAGTTTGTCATACACCGCACTCTAAGACCCAGGTGGAGATCCCTGCAAAACACGTATAATGTGACTTTAGACCTAAAGCTCTAACACACTTATCCTCCACGGGTCCCTGGCAAAAGATCTATGTCAGATACGCTTTGTTGATTATGTAATGTTGGGTTTTTCCTTTCTCCTATTGCCTCACTCCAACATGGAGCAAATTTGCCTCTTTTTTGTTTTTATTTCGGGAATGTTATCTGGAATTGACTTAATGAAGCTTTTCCTGTGTCTGTACTTTTTTAATTCAAATTAATAAAGTCTTTTTTTTTTTTTTTTTTTATAAATAAGGCCAAAGCATCAGAATCCTAAAAAGTGCTAAGCTCCTCCATGTCTCTGTGGGGGGGGGACATTTTGGTTGCCGTTCCACTTTAAGTATAACGTATTTTTTGTTAGCTGATAAAATGTAAGATTTTTACCAATTTCAATTTATTTTATACCGATTTACAGGAAAAGTTCCCCAGAAATAATGTTTCAGTAATAGGTGGATACCATTGTTGGTACTGACTGCCCGTAGCTCTTTGGAACTCGGGCAATGAGATTAGAGTTACTGTATGTCTTCTAAACCTTACTGGCTTCATGCTGAAAGAAGTACATTTATTTGGTATTTCCCATCCATAAAGGTTAAAAAAATTGCTGTTTAGTGGGGAAGATAATGATTATCTTATTTGACTAAAAGCCAAATTGGGTGCAGATATATCTGTGCCACATTTTCATGTATGATCTACGCATTCACTAAGTGAACTTTTGCAGCAGACGGCGAGAAAACAGAAGAGGAAAGTCGGGAGCTTCCCAGCCTTGATAATTTCTTAGCAAAACACACAAGTGAGGACAACGCTTCCTTTGAACAAATAATGGAAGTGGCAAAGGAGAAAGAGAGAGCACGGAATTTCTGGCTATATGAAGCTGAAGAAGAGTACAGACAGGCAAGATAATGTTTATATTTTTCTTTAATGGCTGATTCATAGGATGTACAATGTGTGCTTGAATACTTATATACCTAGTACTCTTGCAACAGTTTACACTGCGCTTTAAAATATAAAAGGGATAATACAATAAAATACAAGAGGATTAATGCAGAGTTCCACCAAAAAAATAAATAAAAAGTCAGCAACTACAAATGCTGCAGCTACTGACTTTTAATATATGGACACTTACCTGTCCTGGGCACCCGAAGCCGATCTGCCCCACGGCTTTCGGGTGGAGGCGCCGTCATCTTCAGTAAGGGAATCGGGAAGTGAAAAGAGAAAATAGTGTAATAATATATTGCGCTAACTGGAAAGAAAGTGGATATAAATTTAAGCAGCCAACACAACAAAATGGATATTTGTGAACAGTAATAGAAAAAAGTGTAGCGCTAACATGGGGACTCCAAATGGAACCCTCTCAGTGTAATCAAAAAAGTAGGTGTATGAAGCCTACTCACACACAAATAAAGGGAAAAATATATTCAAAAACTTTTCCTTATACGTGACTATATGAACATATCATCTAGTAGTACTACTAGATGATATGTTCATATAGTCATGTATAAGGAAAAGTTTTTGAATATATTTTTCCCTTTATTTGTGTGTGAGTAGGCTTCATACACCTACTTTTTTGATTACACTGAGAGGGTTCCATTTGGAATCGGGAAGTGAAGCCTTGTAGCTTCACTTCCTGGTTCCCTACTGTGGATGCGTGAGTCGCTCTGCACGATCCCACTGGTCCCTGCTGTCTTCTGGGACCTGTGTCTCCCAGAAGCCAGCGGTGGGGACGGAGTAGGCGCTGGACGTGGCGTAGGTTGCCACCGCGACCTATGCCTGGAAGTGGGAGCAAATGTCTGGATTACACAGGTATCTGTTCCCTCCTCCCCCCTAAAAGGCTAAAAGGTGACAATGTGACACCAGAGGGGGGGGGGGAATTCCGAAAAGCGGAAGTTCAATTTTTGGGTGGAACTCTGCTTTAAGTTTTAACAGTTGACTTCACATTAATGACATTCAGATTTTATCCCTAGTTGACCGATAGACTGCATTACCTTCAGCATGGTGCTGCAGTGGTTTAGCATTGTTACTTTACAGATTTGGAATTCTAGGTTTGATTTCCCAGGAAACCATGTATATTGACATTGTTTGTTCTGATTGATTGTGTGTGTTTGTTTTTATTTTATTTTTTTCTCCCAGATTATTTGCCACAATTGGGATGTGTAGATACCTGTCTAAGACAGGTATTGGCACCCACTTCCGTTCATACTTCATACAGTCTGCGGGTACACTGTGGGAAGTGCGTCACTTTCCGGCCCCCCCCTGTTGTGATCTGGGAAACACACGGCTCCCAGAGCACAACGGTGACCAGTAAAAGACGTGCAGTGCTGCTCGCACATGCTCAGTAGGTAACCGGGAAGTGAAGCCACAACGCTTCACTTCCTGATTCCCTCACCTATGATGGCGGTGGGGGCAGCAATCGTTCGTCTTCTGCTGCCGATGTCGCTGGACTCCAGGACAGGTAAGTGTCCTAATATTAAAAGTCAGCAGCTGCAGTATTTGTAGCTGCTGGCTTTTAATATTTTTTTTTTTTTTATGGCGGAGCTCCGCTTTGAGTAACATAATGTAGATGTTATCCTCACTTGAAACTATATTTAAAAATGTTAAGTTGATATGGATATCTGGAGATATTGGCAGCATCATTTATATGTAAATTCCAACATTACCTGTAAAATGCTTGGTCCAGCCCTTCTACATGCATTAGCCTTCATCTTGGATCATTAATGGGATGCGGCCTGTTTTGGCTTTAGGGAGGCTTGAGAGATGTGAGGGAGAGGAGCAAGGTGCAACTACTTACAGAATAGTTGAGATTTGAATAGAAGTGTGTTGATCAACTAATCGTATGTAGTATTCCTCTGCTTTCATGATATACTTGGTTACCCAAGTTTGTAACAAGGTTACACTAATTACATTCCTGTGCAATGGATTTTCTTGCTCTTTAGTTAATAAACCTTTTTTAATGGTAAGCCTTTCTCTAATGGTAATAAATCATTGTAATGTTCTTTCTCTTCCCAGCGGTTTCAGAATAACCTGGCTCTCCCTTCTGCTGAATTGCAAGCCATAGAAAATGTAAAAGCGGGACTAGACACCTGGGAGTACAAAACACATAACAGCCTCATGTACTATCCTGCAGGTGTGTATTCTTTGAAGCACTAACATTTTTTACCAGTAGCATAGAGCTATGAAGCCATTAGCCTGTACTGTCTAGGTAGGCTAGTAAGAAATTAAGAACCTTTATGATTTTAATACAGAACTAAAATTATTTAAGCCCAGCTCCTGGCAAAATCCCCCCCCTCCACACTGCACCACATGGTCCAGCAGTGGACTGTTCTGTGTATGGAGCGTGCTGATGTCAGGAACAATCCATTTTCAAGACCGCTGGAGCCTGGGGGTGCCGTCACTGGTCTTGTGCAGGAAGGATCAGCGGGTCAGGTAAGTATATCTCCGTTGTCCTCTCCCCTAAAACTAAATGAGCAGTTAACCAGTGCAGTGCGGACACTGCCCCACTGCACAGGAAACAAAACGTTTTGCCCAAAATTCTGCTTTAAACCGAACTCAAGATGTTTTATATTTCATTTTAAATTTACGAAGGAAGAGTTGGACCAACTCTGTGTCCTCATAGTTGTGGATTTCCTTTATTTCCTATGTGAAAATAGGAACTGAGATAAGAAAGTGGGAGATGGAGCCTTTTGTTTCATTCTGGGGAGATTTTCTTAAAGGCTTCCCAGGCATTAAGGCCTTGTTCACACTACAGTTCTTATTGCTATTTGGTAGTTGCTTCTGACCCCTGCCAGGTGCTCTAAAACCATTGAATCTAAAAGTATGTACTGAGCCAAATGGCATTGGTGGGAGGTAGGCATTGACAGAGTCTCCAGTGTTCAAAACGCAGCAGGTACAGTGTATTCTCTTCTCAGGGATGTTAACATTGCCCACCAAGGAACTGATTGCTGCAGGGTTTTCTGGTCTGTGCAGCCAAGTTTCAGTTGCTGGTCCTGATGTTGCTCATAGAAATTACTATATGCTGTTTTATCACTATTATGTGGTAGTTTTATTTATTTTTTAAGATGTGCAAAGAGAGATCACACAAACACTTGTAGGTAAAATCAAACTGTATAAAACATTTAATCAAGAAATAACAGATAAAGAATAAAGATAGCCATTGTAATAATATTAGAAAATGTAACAAAAATACTTGTAGAATAATTATGCTCATCCAAGGGTCTCTGCCTGTTTTTCAATGGCTTGGCAGATGATCAGGACAGCCACATGCTTATCACAGTTTTGTTAGGACTACGTTATTCCAATTTTGTCTGTGGTATATACAGAACTGGCGAGTAGGTAATGACCAAGGTTAACTGTTTGGAAAGTGATGTCACCTTTTAAGGCAGTTGGCGCACATTTCTAGAAAGGACTTAGTTTATAATAACATTCCTATAGCATTAGGTCAGTTAAGGTAAAACCATCCTTATGTCTTTAAATTAGGGCTGCAACTAACGATTATTTTCATAATCGATTACTTGGCTGATTATTGTTTCGATTAATCGGATAATGGCCTTAAAAAAAAAAAAAAAATAGCATTTTTACATTATATTTTGGGCCAATTTGTTGTTGGGCAGATTACAAAACATAAATTGCCGCAAAAACACATTACATGCTTTTCTGCAGCTTCTCCATTGAAGTATATTGAACCAAAAAATAGCACCGTTTTGCCCTTTCCAAATACACAGCAGCTGAAAAAAAATCATGGATGTGAACGTGTCCCATAGGAAAATATATAACTGAACTGTAGTGTGTTTCTGCAAAAAGCACCAAAAAACAGAGGTGTGACCCAGGCCTGAGATGTTTAGTAACATAATGGGGTTAAAAAAGAGCAAATAATCGCTACTGTAAGGGGTTAATTATTTTTATTTTATTTATTTTTTTACTGTGGCACAGTGACAGTAATATTTACAGAATCGATTTGCTTTTTTGTACTATAAACGGGCTAATTTTAGTTTTTTTAACCCTATTATGTTACTGGCCGATTAATCGATTATGAAAATTGTAATCGAGTAATTTCATAATTGTACGGCTACCCAAGTAGGGAGGGGTATCAGCCGCTGACGAATAAGTATTAAGCCCATCCACGAGATCCAGATGGAGAGTCAGGTCCAGTTTAAGAGGCACAGAATATCCCTGCATTCCCTTCCATGGCTACAGGGTCCAGACTAACTTTAATGACATTTCTTGGTATCTTATATTTCAAGGAACAATGGAACTCTCCGAAGGGGGGGCCTCGACACATTCACCAGGCTAAAGAAGCCACATTCCTTTCTCAAATACTTTTTTGTACTATTTCGGCTAAAAGGGCTAATTTTAGTTTTTTTAACCCTATTCACACACACAATGATCAATTACTTTGGGAATAGAGGTGGCCGATTTAATCGATTATGAAAATTGTAATCGAGTAATTTCATAATTGATTAGATGTTTCAGCCCTACTTTAAATGGCCCCTTAACCGGGTTTTGGAGGCATTCTTATACATTAGTGAGCCACAATCAATGAAAAAATTATTTTTACATCACATGCACATTTCCGTTGGTAGTTTTTATTGAAAACTATAACATATTATGAAAGGATGATATTTACAAAACGGACACCTTGGATCTTCTATCGAAACACTAAAAGTATATTGATTATATGTACAGAGTTTGGAGTGACTCTTAATTGTGCTGGAAAAAAAAGGTTCTTTACAGTAATATCTCTTACAGGTGTGCCAGATAATGATCTCATCTTCAAAAAACCTCGAGAGGTGGTCCATAGAAACACACGTTTCCAGAAGGACCCATTTAGTCAAGCCTTGAGTAAGACACAGCTCCAACAAGCAGCTGCCTTGAATGCACAAGTAAGGCAATTTTGTCTTCTTGCTTTTGTCTGCTTTCTTGGATTGTGTTTGACTCTGTAATCACAATTTTTTTTTCTTTGTACAGTATAAACAAGGGAAGGTAGGCCCCGATGGCAAGGAACTGATACCACAGGATTCCCCAAAAGTCAATGGCTTTGGATTTATGGGCACTCCATCACCTGCTCCTGGTATGTACATAGCAAATTTATGTTGGTCTAACCATAGAAGATTTGTACTTTAGCTAAAACAGAACCTTGGTCCTAAACTAACAATAATATTTTATTGTTCTATCATTACAGGAGTTGATGAGTCTCCTTTAATGACATGGGGTGAGGTTGAGAGCACTCCTTTTCGTTTAGATGGTTCAGAGACCCCATATTTGGAAAAGGCACCTGGTCCATCATTTAAGGTAAACGCATCTTCTTTTCAACACAAAGGGGATAGATTTACTAAAACTGGAGCACTCAGAATCTGGTGTAGCTGTGCATGGTAGTCAATCAGCGTCTAACTTCAGCTTGTTCAATTAACCACTTCCTGCCCGGCCTATAGCAGAATGACGGCTGGGAAGTGGTTTAGTTATCCTGACTAGGCATCGTATGACGTCCAGCAGGACAACAGCCGTCGCGTGTGACGCATCCATCGTTGTTGCGGTGTGTTAGTTTGACACACCGTAACTCCGATATAGGTAAAGAGTCTCTGAAGGAAAGTTTACCCGGCGTCCAATCACTGCGTTGAGCCGTTGGTCGGCTTTTCTTCACTCGTGTCAGATAGACGCGAGTAGAGGAGAGCCAATCGGCTGCTCTCCTGATGGGGGGGGGGGGGTCTGTGCTGATTATCAGCGCAGCCCCCCCACCCCTCAGATGCCCGCCCAGGACCACAAGGAATGCCACCCTAGGCCACCAGGGATATGCCAATCAGTGCCCAGGCACCGGCCAATATGTGCCACTGAAAAATGCCTACCAGTGCCACCAGTGATGCCTATCAGTGAAATCTATCACTGCCAGCCTTTCGGTACTGCATATCGTTGCAGCCTATCAGTGCCACCTCATTCGGTGCTGCCTTATCAGTGCAGCTTATTAGTGCCCATCAGTAAAGGGAAAACGTACTTATTTACAAAATATTTTTATTTGTTTAGCAAAAAAATAAGAATCAGAGGTGATCAAATACCACCCAAAGGAAGCTATTTCTGGGAACAAAATGATAAAAATGTAGTTTGGGTACAGTGTAGCATGACGACTCAGTTGTCATTTAAACAGCGACAGCGCAGAAAGCGGAATATTGGCCTTTGCAGGAAGATGCGAAAGTGCCTGGTATTGAAGTGGTTAAAGGATAAGTTCACCTTTTAAAATAAATGCAGATCATGGGTGCTATGCAGAGCTCTTGCAGGCTCTTTGTGTAAAATGTATGGCCATACATCTCATATGCAAGGGTTGCCTGACCTGGCAACTTTCAATTTACAGAACGATTGGCGCGGGCGGGCAGAGCCGCGCATGGCCATATTCTTTGCAGATTCGCCTCCTGTGATGTCAGAGAGGTACAGGGGGCCAGTGGATTGGTAACATGTTAATGAATATGGGTGTAACATGTTACAAAAGTTGAACTTCTCCTTTTAAGCTTTGACAATAAAACCTAGAAGCTGATTGATTTCTATTCAGAGCTGCACCAGATTTTGCACTCTCCAGTTCTAGTAAATCTCCACCAAAGTGTTCTTTGTTTGCAGCAACAGGTGTGATGTGTACTTTTCATATTTAAATACACCACTCCTCTTGACTAAGCTTTAAGTGTTGCCTGGCCTTTGTCCTCCATAATTCTGCATATTGTTTGCAATAAATAGCAGTGTAAATCCCTTTTTTTTTTTTTATACGATTATCTTCCTAATGTTCAATTGATCGCACACGTGACCCTTCCCACTGATCTAGGCCCTTTACTCCTGTCATGGGACCCTTTTTTATGGTCCCACAGTGGGCCCACTTCCTGACATCTTGGGCCCTTCCCACGGTGGCGGAATGCCAGGGTTTTTTATTCTTTTTTTTTCTCTTAGAAAACCCAGAATGTATGGACAGGAATAGTTCTGTACAGAGCTTTCTGTTAATTCACAAACTGAAGCGGTCGGTAAATTACATATTTACTGTTCCTTTCCCTGCTCTCCATCATGACAAATCCCCAGATGGGGGCAGAGGGCAGCAGATTGGATTCATGTAATAGGGGAGAAGCCATTGCTGACTTGTTTATAAGGACACAAGATAACATTGGTTTTAGTTAGACAACATTGGAGTCTGCACCTCCCATGCTTGCAGTGGCATTGTCCAAATATCTACCATTCTCCCCTCTAAATAAGTTTGATACATTTTTCTTCTGAATTTGGGTATTGTTGGAAGCATTAAAGTGTTACAGTGAATGCAGGGTCCTGGGATTAGTATCTTGTCTCCCACAGTACACAGAAATGGAAATACAATAGTTTTAGTAAATTTGTAAAAAGAGCAAGCTAAACAATTCAGTTGTCAGGCCAAATATAGAAGTAGGAGAGTATATACAATTCTAAATATTTTATTGTAGAATATGAACACAGTGATCATAGTCAACACAGAGCTAGGTTAAGAGCAAAAACAATTGGCCATACATTTAATATACAGGGCTGGAATCTGAAGCATAAACAGGCAATTAATCAGAAGATCCCAACATGTTTCGGAATGTGATAAATGCCTTCTTCAGGGATGATCAAAGCATTTTTCTGATATTATAATAGTACATCAATATCTATGAAATATATAAGATGGCATCAAAAAACATATGAAAGATCCAACATGGCAGCAGGTATTACAAATAGTAAATGTACACTCACAAAATATGGCTACATCACATCCTATATATAAAATGGTCATATAGTCCTTCCAGTGTTCCCCATCACATTTAGATCCCTGTGGGTTGGATGGTATGTCTATGGTGCAGGTCAAGTATTGTCCTCAGCACAGGATGTTGGGAGGGAAAAATCCTGACGTTAAAGAGTAATACGGAGAAGGCCCTAATGGGGTGAATGAATATAAGACAAATGGTAAGTGCACTTACTCCGTATTTGCAATCCTTGTGAGCGCTTTTTCTTTGACGCCAGGATTTTTCCCTCCCAACATCCTGTTTTTCATCCAATCCTGTGCTGAGGACAATACTTGACCTGCACCATAGATATACCATCCACTCTGAGGGTTATAAATGTGATGTCAGGAGAGTCCGGCGTCGCTGGTATGGACGGGTGTCCATACCAGCGACCAAAAAAAGCAATATGTATTTCTTCATCAGTTTAGACCGATATGTATTCTTTTACATATTTTTGGTAAAAAAAACAGCAATAAGCGTAATATTGATAGGTTTGCGCAAAAGTTGTAGCGTCTATAAAATAGGAGATAGATTTATGGCATTATTATTATTTTTTAATATACATATATATATATATATATATATCGGATACACTTTTTTTTGGGATCATTGACATTTAAACAGCGATCAGTGCTATAAAAATGCACTGATTGCTGTATAAATGTCACTGGCAAGGAAGGAGGTTAACACTAGCGGGGCGATCAAGGGGTTAAATGTGTTCCCTCCATGTGTGGTTCTAACTGTAGGGGGATGTGACTGACTGGAGGAGGAGACGTGTTGCTGTCAGAACGGGGATCTGTGTGTTTACATACACACATTCCCAGTCTGCCTCTTGTGCCCGTGATCCTGGGTGGCCAGCAGACATCGCGGCCGCCGGCCATGCGCATCGGGTCTGGCATCATGCAGCGGATGCCTGCTATTGCCCTTAAAGGTGCCCACATACACCTACGACGATTTGCGGGATCCTGCCGACCTGCCGCCGTATAATGACCGTGGCTGATTGGCAAGTGGTTAAACACATCCTGGAGCTTTATGATCTCAGGTACTGAGGAACAAGTAACTGCTTTGCTGCAGGCATTTTGTTCAGCATTCTATGTCAGCAAAGGCAATAAACAATAAAGGAAATTATTAAAATATCCAACAGGCAGACATTTTCTATTACAAATGTAAGGGAAAATGGCTTTTATTAGAATTGTATTTAATATTATTTCACAGACATTTAATGAAGCTTGAGGTCAGAAAATATGACCCATAAGGTGTCACTGGTCTTCTAATCTTCAGGGGTGCCATCAGACACCGCTGACCAAGGCCTTTCTGGGAGAAGGCAGGCTTATCATGCTTGTCCTCTGACGTGTGTGGGAATTTTTCACATAACGAATAATAGCATTTCCAATGGTTTGATATTCTTATACTTAATAGATTCTGGAACCTGGCCGCAGGGAGCGTTTGGGTCTGAAAATGGCCAATGAGGCAGCAGCAAAGAACAGAGCGAAGAAACAGGAAGCATTAAGAAAAGTGACAGAGAATCTAGCTAGGTAAGTGCAGACCTTACAATTACAGTGCCTTGAAAAAGTATTCTTACCTCCTGAAATTTTCAATGTTTTGTCACGTTGCAACCAAAAATATAAATGCATTTTATGTGATAGACCAACACAACGTGGCACATAATTGTGAAGTGGGAGAAAAATGATAAATGGTTTTAATTTTATTTTTTTTTTTACAAATAAATATGTGAAAAGTGTGGCGTGCATTTGTATACAGCCCCTTTACTCTGATACCCCAAACTAAAATATAGTGGTACCAACTGCCTTCAGAAGTCAAATATATCGTAGAGTCAACCTGTGTGTAATTTTAATCTCCGTATAAATACAGCTGTTCTGTGAAGCCCTCAGAGGTTTGTTAAAGAACCTTAGTGAACAAACAGCATCATGAAGGCCAAAGAACACATCCGGCAGATCAGGGATGAAGTTGTGGAGTTTAAAGCAGGGTTAGATTAACTTTTCTGAATGGGAAGCAGATGTAAATAACTAACTTCCTCCCCTACCAAAATTATTGTATATAAACCTGGGGATGCCCAATCAAGTACAATAAAATTTGGAATTGTTGGCTACAAGATTCCGAAACATGTACATAAACATTATGATGACCCCCCCCCCCCCCCAAACGTGTCCCTCACTGTTTGTAGCAACTACATGTCTTTATTACTATGCAAGTCTCACCACATGAACCCTGATAGATACATATGTCCTTGTACATATTATGACTTAAACTTAACTTGTCAAGTATCTGTGATAGAACTCAATGTTTTTTTTTTTTTTTTACATGTAACAGATGTTTTAACCTGGGAATGCTCTTGTACCAAATGTACATGTCAATTGTTCAATAAAAAAATCTTTTGTCAACAAAAAAAAAAGCAGGGTTAGGTTCTAAAAAAATATCCTAAGCTTTGAAAATCTCACGGAGCACTGTTCAATCCATCATCCGAAAGGGGGTAAAGATTATGGCACAACTGCAAACCTACCAAGACATGGCCATCCACCTAAACTGACAGGCTGGGAAAGGAGAACATTAATCGGAGAAGCAGCCAAGAGGCCCATGGTAACTCTAGAGCACAGGTGTCAAACACAAGGCTAGCGGGCTGAATCCGACCCTCCAGGCCATTTCATGTGGCCCTGTCCTCCTCCAGACCCCTACGTTCAAACAATGCATCCAGCTTCTTCCCAGCAGCAGCAGCATAAGGAAAGGGGGTGCCCTGTGATGTAAGGGAGAGAGGGGGACTCGACTTCTGATGGTGGGGTGGCTCTTGACATCTAATGTAAGGGGAAGTGATGTGCTGGACATCTAATCTTACAGATACAACCGGCCCTTTTCGAAGACAATCCTAATGCTGATGCGGCCCACGATGAAATTGTGTTTGACACCCCTGTTAGAGGGACTGCAAAGAGCCACATCTGAGGTAGAATCTGTTCACAGGACAACTATTAGGCTTTATTTCCATGGACGTTTTTACAGCCACTTTTCTGAGCGTTTTTTGGAGCTTAAAAACGGCTCTCCATGTTGGTCTACGGCCTCATGCCCACCATGACATTTTTGCGCAGTAGATGGCTGAGCCGTTTTTAAGCTGCAAAAAAAAAAAAACGGACCAGTGCTTTCTAAAGCTCCAGCAATAGAGCTGTAAAAACGCTACCTGCTGTGTTTTTGAGCTCCAGCTCAAAAAAAATATATATAAATATATATCATGGACAGGCGTTTTTAAGCTGTAAAAAAGGCTAAAACAAGTGGCTGTAAAAACTTCCATCGAAATGAAGCCTTAGTCCTGGTCTCCACAAATCTGGCCTTTATGGAATAGTGGCAAGAAGAAAGCCATTGTTGAAAGAAGGCCATAAGAAGTTCCATTTGCAGTTTGCAAGAAGCCATGTCGGGGACACAGCAAACATGTGAAAGAAGGTGCTCCGATGAGACCAAATTTGAAATTTTTGGCATAAAAGCAAAATGCCATATGTGGCGGAAAACTAACACTGCACATCACACTGAACACACCATCTCCACCGTGAAACATGGTGGCAGCATCATGTTGTGGGGATGCTTTTCTTCAGCAGGTAAAGGGTAGCTGATCAAAGTTGATGGGAAGATGGATGGAGCCAAATGCAGAGCAATACTAGAAAAAAAAAAACTGTTAGTCTGCATAAGACGTGAGACTGGGATGGAGGTTCACCTTCCAGCTGGACAATGACCCTAAACATACAGCCAGAGCTACAATGGAATGGTTTAGATAAAAGCATATTCATGTGAAAATTGCTGCTCACAGACGCTCTCCATCCAATCTGACAGAGCTTGTGCCATTTTGCAAAGAAAAATTTGAAAAAATGTAATTCTCTCTAGATGTGCAAAGCTGGTAGAGACATCCCCAAAAGGACTTGCAGCTGTAATTGCAGCGAAACGTGGTCCTACAAAGTATTGACTTGGGGGCCTGAATACAAATGCATGACATACTTTTCACATAATTTTTTGATTGTTTTTTACAAATAAAATAATGAAAACCATTTATTTTCCTTACACTTCACAATTCTTGTGCCACTTTTGGTTGGTCTGTCGCATACAATCACAATAAAATACATTTACATTTTTGGTTATAACATAACAAAATGTGGAAAATGTCAATGGGTATGAATACTTTTTCAAGACACTGTACAACATTTTAAGTTTTTTTTTTTTTTTTTAATGTTTTTAAAATGTTTTTTTATATATATAAAAAAATTTTTTTAATGCATTGTCTGACATTAATTGATGAATATGTTTTCTTTCACAGCCTGACACCCAAAGGTCTGAGCCCCTCTATGTCTCCTGCTCTTCAGCGTTTGGTTAATAGGACTTCAAGTAAATACACAGATAAAGCTTTAAGAGCAAGTTACACCCCATCTCCTGCACATACAGGCTTGAATGCCTTGAAGACACCAGGAGGATCTCGTCTAACGCCCACTGTAACTCCCACTCCTGGGGCTGCTTCACGGACTCCTACTGTTCCTGATTCCACTACTATTACTGATAACCTGCTGCATTTACCCAAACGAAGAAAAGCATCAGATTACTTCTGATTTAAAAAAATGACACTATAAATTGTAGACTTTTATAGATTGGCCTGATTTCTAAGTGACTTGGACAACAACTCATTGTTATTTCACACACAGTCAAGATTAAGGAATTGCAAAATATGTTTAAATCTCTTTTTGGAGATCATTTATATGAAAATGCTAATTTACTAGCAACTACTATGTGTATGTTCTAATTATTATTATTATTATTTAAAGGTGGATCTGTGCATTGGGTATTTCACAAAGATGTTAAAGTGACAGTAAACAATATCCTTATTTCCCCCAAAAATAATCCATACACATTCACTACCTAATAGCCCTGTGTTTTTTGCCTCCTTGTAACATCCTCTCTGAGATTCAGAACCCCTCCTTTTCCCTCTATTACTGTGTATTTGGAATGAACAGTGCACTGCTCTACTCACACTAAACATCTCATAGTTCATCCCAGGAATGGGCTAGAATTGCACATTCAGTGGGACCACGGAGAATGAATAACCACCCTCTGAGGCTGGATACACACTTATGCATTTTTTGTGCTTTTTGCATTTTGTAGATTTGCACTACAGAAGTGTTCCATAGGAAACCATGTTCAATGGACTGTAGTGCAAAATGCATAGGTGTAAATCCAGCCTAAGAGCAGCTAAAAGAAAGACATTTGGAGGAGGCTGAGAGCAAAAGGAGGAACTTTTTTAAGTTGAAACATTTTTTTTTTTTTGAACCAGAGTTTAGGATCACGTTAAGAATTCAACAAATGTTTTTCTAGTCCATTTTAAATGCTGTCATTTAGTAACTGTTAGGCCTCGTACACACGAGCGGATATGTCCGCTGAAAACGGTCCGATGGACCGTTTCAGCAGACATCTCCGATCGTGTGTATGGGCTAGCGGACAGATTTGTCCACCCGACAGATTTCAAAGCATGCTTTGAAATCTATCGGGTGGGAATGTGTCCGCCCGACATGTCTGCTGGTTAGTACACTTACCAGCAGACATGTCGTCCCGCACCGCCGCCGAATGGATTCGGCGCATGCGCGGAAGTGTTTTACTTCCTGGTGCGGTGACGTAGCGGTGACGTGGCGGCGTCACCGTCACCGCGCTGTCCGCCGGCGGGGAATTTGATCCGATGGTGTGTACACGCCATCGGACCAAACTCCAGATCGGACATATCTGATGGAAACGGTCCGCGGACCGTTTTCATCGGATGTGTCCGATCGTGTGTACAAGGCCTGAGTGTTTTGTTGTTGCAATACCCAATAATAATTGTTTTATGCACGTCTACTGCTCAAAAGCAATTTTTGCTTTCTCTAAATGGAACAATTAACACTTGAAATTCCAAAAACAATGTCAAGAAATGCACCAAAGTATTTCTGATAAAACTGCAAAAATGTTAGTATAAAGATCAAATCTTAAATCTTACTATGTAATGTTTTTATTTTTTTTCCTGGTGATTTATTAGGTTCTGTAACATTGAACTTTTAAAAGCAATAGACCTGTCTAAGAGCAGGTACAATCGGATGTCTGCTATTAATTTTATTGCCAGAGAACCCTTTTCTTTGTGTCTCTTTGAAACTAATTTGACCTTGCTATTTGGGAACCGACTTCAGGACTATTCACTGCTGAACGTGGCATATGGGGCTGGGTTTAATATTGTAACGCGATGAAACTAGTTGCACAAGCACACAGTTGGGTGAGGGGTTCTTAGACATTATTATTTATTTATTTTATTCCATAAAAAGTTTATTGAGAGATAAATGAACAGTACAACTTATAAATGCGGGGTACAGGTACGAAATTTGACTTGTGAGTACAGGGCCTATGGTAATGAAAAAAATAGAAAATATATATATATATATATAAATAAAAGCATACAGTGATCGAAAGTAAGCATCCAAGGGTAACCCATCATGCCGGGGTCAGACATTACTTTTTTATAGTGTGTATGTATATGTGAGATTATACACACACACACACACACACACTTGAAAATGTTACAACTGAAAACGTAAATGGATTTTATGTGATAGACCAAAACAAAGTGGCCCATAATTGGGAAGTGGAAGGAAAGTGATTAAAAGGTTTTCCAAATCTTTTACAAATAAATATGTGAAAAGTGTGGGGTGCATTTGTATTCAGCCCCTGTACTCTGATACTCCTAACTAAAATCTAGTGGAACCAATTGCCTTCAGAAGTCACCTAATTAGTAAATAGAGTCCATCTGTGTGTAATTTAATCTCAGTATAAATACAGCTGTTCTGTGAAGTGTTCAGAGGTTTGTTAAAGTACCTTAGTGAGCAAACAGCATCATGAGGGCCAAGAAACCCACCAGATAGGTCAGGGATAAAGTTGTGGAGAAGTTTAAAGTGGGGTTAGTTTTTTAAAACACTATCCCAAGCTTTGAACATCTCACGGAGCACTGTTCAATCCATCATCTGAAAATGGAAAGAGTATGGCACAACTGCAAACCTACCAAGACATGGCCATCCACCTAAACAGACAGACCGGTCAAGGAGAGCATTCATCAGAGAAGCAGCCAAGAGGCCCATGATTATTCTGGAGGAGCCGCAGAGATCCCCACCTCAGGTGGAAAAATCTGTCCACAGGACAACTATAAGCCCTCGGGCTTTCACATTGAGAAGGCTGGGCAGGAGTTTTTCAGGTGGTATAGCAGCGTTATTTTTAGCGCTGTACCGCCTGAAAAACTCCTCAGTGTGAAAGGGGCCTAAATCTCTGTTGACAACAATGTGGATCCTTAACTATTCTCTGAACACGCATCAGCTGACTTTTAGGAATCGCGTTTAAAGACGCTCCATGGGTAAAAACTATCAAAGTATAACAATTGATTGCGATCAGCGGTTTTTACATATAGATAGCTAATGATTTTCATATTATTAATGCATAGACTGGTACCAAGGAAAGAAATTTGACAATGTTTTTGGCAATGTTAAAAAAAAATATTGTTGACATAAATCAATGAAACTTCAATCATGTTCATGAACGCATTTGCATATGGGGGTGCGACATTAGAACCCATAAAAGCTCCTCTGAGCTGTAAAAAGTGGGTATCTTTGAAAAGGAAGTAATTTTCATGCAGTATTATTTTCAATAAATCCAACAAGATCTCAATATGTTTACTTTCATATGCACCTGAATCAATCAACAGCTGCTGACATGCTTCAATCTCTGTGACCAGAATGGAATCAGGTGACAACTGTAAATTTTGAATTTTATCAAGAAAATCTAGTATCTTTTATATATGATTTAGTGTTGCACAATAAAAGTGTAAGACACTTATTTAAATACTGTGCTAGTGGTGTTGTCACAGATTGCATTCAAGAAACAATAGGGCGTCCTGGAGGGTTAATGGGATCCTTATGAATCTTGGGTAATATATATATATATATATATATATATATATATCCAGAGTTTTTTTTCCTCAGAAAATAGGCGCAGGAACTCAATCTACGACCCGTTCAGATTTCACTTAACGGTAGAAGGGTCTAAAAGGGGCATTAACCACTTCCTGGCGGCCGTACGACTTTGTACGGCCACAGTGTGGATGCCAATTGCCGGGAGGCCCTCTATATACGGCCTCCAGCCACTGGGGCCGCACGCCCGCCGCATTACTGAGATGCCGATACGCGTGCATGGTGGCCGCAATGTCCACCAGGCTACCGCGATCGGCGGTTACAGAGACAAGGATGTGGATCTGTGTGTGTAAACACACAGATCCACGTCCTGTCAGGGAGAGAGGAGACCGATCTGTGTCCCTTAACACTTTCCTCACCCCCTAGTGTTAACCCCTTCCCTGCCAGTCACATTTATACAGTAATTAGTGCATATTTATAGCACAGATCGCAGTATAAATGTGAATTGTGTCCGTCATAATGTCATAGTCCCCATAGAAAAAAAAAAAATCGCAGATCGCCGCTATTACTAGTAAAAAAATAATAATAATTCTGTCCCCTATTTTGTCGCTTATTGCGATTTTTATTTATTTATTTTTTTTACCAAAAATATGTAGAATACGTATCGGCCTAAACTTAGAAAAAAAATGTTTTTTTTTTTTTTTTTTTAAATTGGGCTATTGATTATAGCAACAAGTAAAAAATATATATATTTTTTTCAAAATTGCCGCTCTATTTTTGTTTATAGCGCAAAAAATAAAAACCGCAGGTTTGAGGTGATCAAATACCACCAAAAGAAAGCTCTACTTGTGGAGAAAAAAAAGGACGTAAATTTTGTTTGGGAGCCACGTCGCACGACCGTGCAATTGTCAGTTAAAGCGACGCAGTGCCAGAAGCTGAAATTTCACCTGGGCAGGAGGGGGGTACATGTGCCCAGTAAGCAAGTGGTTAAATGCCAGAATTGCATTACATACAGAGTGCAGAGTTCAGGGGTTACACACAGAGTGTAGAGCTGGCACTTGTAAACACAGAAACCTGACTTCTGTGTTTACAAGTGATTGTGGTGAGCAGGCACCAAAGGGTCTAAGCCAGAGGTGGCGGAACTGAGTTCCCCCACAGGTGTGACTGGATGTTCAGCAGTAAGGAATGCTACAGTTTCATCATCATAAATGTTATTTTTTAGTGCCGCTATTCAATACATTTTTAATCCTTTTTTGAACCCTAAAAACAGGACTAACATCTAGTTTCCTATAGGTGCTTTCATCTGCAAGATGCTTATATACTTCCGATTCGTATTTTGAGGTGTCCATAACTACAATGGCTCCCCCTTGTCGGCCAGTTTGATAGTGATATCTCGCTGGGACGTCAAAGGAGTTTAATGCCGCAATTTCTTCACAATTTTAATTGTTTGGTGTATGGTCGATTTTATTCCTATCATTTAAAAAAAGTTTTAATATCATTATGCACTTCCTCAATAGCAGAATAGGAAGTAGGGGGTACTCGGATATTTTTAGATTTCAAACCCAAATTATTTATAGATAGTAATACATTTTTTCTGGGTTCAATAAATGAAAAATGTGCTTTAAATCTTAGTTGTCTATAAAAACGATAAAGATTTTGCTTTAAGACAAAGTCATTATTTTATCCTTAGGACAAAAGCCTAACCCTTTATTCAGCACACATAACTCAGTCTCTGTTAAAGAAATAGAAGATATATTATGTACCACATTATCGTTCACCGTCTCTGACGATTCTGACGTCTTGTAGTCACTCCTCTCGCTACGCTTCTTCTTTGATCTCCTGCCTCCCCTCCTGGTCCTTTTTTATATGTCTTAGTGCGTAAGTCTTTGGGTCAGCCCAGTTATACACACGATCGTTATTATAGCGCTCACGATCACGTTCCAATGTTGTTCTTTTGCGTAGTTCGATATTTTTACCTAATCTATCCAATTTTTCATCATTGTTTTTTTTTTAAGTCCGATAGTTCATCTTGAGTGGAACATTGTTCTAATAGTTTCTATATTTCCACAATTTCTTGTTGCACAGAAATTGTTTCTTGTTGTAAAAATTGTACTGTTCTCTACATCATATCACCTGCAGCATGCAGATGCCATGAAATAGCATCAACCCTTAGCCAAGAAAAGTTTAGGGAGAACAAGTTCGAACTATTAGGCCGAGGCCTATAAGACATTTGTACTTATGCCAAGCTCGTAATAAGGAAGAGTTGTAGTAACAACTGGGTACTTGTATATCACACGTACTATAGTAAGGTAGTAGCATCTGCATATATGTAGTAAAGTAGCTTAGGTAATTACAGTTGCATACTTGAGGTAATTCCTATTGAGATATTAGTATTGCATGATAGAGGCAGTATAGCTTATTATTAGTTGCATGTAGACATGTGCACAACAACATTTTTTGTTTATTTCTGTTTCGTTTCTGTTCGTTTATTGTGATTTGTAACGAGTCGTAATTTCGTAAGACGTTAGTTATCGTATTCGTAATCTTTAGTATTTTCGTAACACTTTTTTTTTTTCGTTTCCGTTTTTTTATGTTAGTTTATTTTTCGTTGATTCAAGATTAGTATTTTCGTTAAATGTTGTATTCTTCGTTCGTATTTTTACAATGAATTTATTCGTTCATTCGTTTTTACGTTGGTTTATTTTTCGTTGTTTTGATATTCGTATTTATATTATATTTTCCATCATGCCGCGTTTGTATTATCGTAAGAAATAAATCTTCGTTGCTTTAGGATCATTCGTATTTTCGTGTCTAATTTCATTTGATTGTAAAAACGTTCTTTTGTAGATTTTATTGCATTCGTAAATCTGTTAAAATACATTTTACGTTTATTCGACACACTACTCGTTGTAATTTTGTAAAACATCGTAATTTACTGCGATTGACTTGACAGATCCACAAAACCGGTGCAACCTACCCAAACACACCCTATCTGGACTCTGGATGGAATGCACTGCAGTCTAACACAGATAAAGACACAAGGTCAAGGAGCCACTAGGTAATAAGAAAGAAGCTCATTGGGGGAAGGAACAAACCTCTTCGGGGGAAGGGACAGCGCTGAGTGGCTATTGGTCACAGTACTAATGAAAGTGAATTTACGTTATTTCGTATATTCGTTGTTTTCATTTCCGTTTTCCGAAGATTCGTAATTTATTTTTCGTTAGTTTTGCTTTTCGTTTTTTATTCTTTGTTCGGCATTTCGGTTGTTTTCTTTTCGTTCTTCGAATATTAGTAAGTTTGTATTTTTGTTTATTTTTCTTAATTATGATTTTTTTTTTTGTGTTCGGTATTTTCGTTATTTCTATGTTTTCGTTTATTTTTTCTTTCGTTGTGTTCTTTTACATTTAGTAGTTTCGTATCTTCGTAGTTTTCCATATTCGTTAATTTTGAAAATCTCGTTATTCGGTATTATTTGCGCTAAACAGTTTGTTTATTCGTAGGCTAACGAATCAACGAAAATAACTAATAATGACGGAAAACGTGTTCGTAACAAAATAAATTGCACATGTCTAGTAGCATGATAGAGGCTGTATAACTCAGGTATGTATAGTGCATAGATGAGGTATTTATAGCTACATACATTAGATAGACATAGCATTGTAGGTTAACGAGCCTTTAAGTTAGTATATAGCAAGCAGGGTTAGCATAGTAATATCTCCCAAATAGTATGTTAATAAGCAGACAGCATATTTAGTAACAAAAATAATAAAACAAATAAATAAAACAAAAAACAAATAATAAATAAAACAAAAATCCTAAAAAGGAAGGTTAGAGAATAATGTTTGTTTGTTTCTTTTTTATTACGGAATTCCTTATTCTCTAACCTTCCTTTTTAGGATTTTTGTTTTATCCCGGCTTTGACGTTTCTTTCCTGCTATGAGCAGATTGAACATCAAGGCCACCATACGGGAGTTTCCGGGTCTCTGGACTCAGATCGAGGCTTGGTTCTTTTGTTATTGTATTTAACGCGATGTGTCAGTGCGTTGCCTGTGCCCCAGACGTACTGACGTCATCGCATTAGGCCCCTTTCACATGTCCGCTCATTACAAGTCCGTCTACGGACTTGTAATGGGCCCCTATGGGAGTGGATCCGTTAGCGGATGATGCATCCGCTAACGTCCGCAAGATCCGCATCCCTTTTTTCGGACGGAAGAATGTCCTATTTTTCTTCCGTCCAGCGGATCGGATGCAAACAGACAGACTGTGCGTTTCCATCTGATTCCCCATAGGAGAGACAGGGCGGTCCCTGCATAGTGTGTGGGGACTGCCCTGTCCGCCCGTTCAGCGGAGACCCCCCGCTGAGCCGACGGACACACGGAGCGGACCGAAAAAACGGACCTCTTTGTGTGAATGAGGCCTAACAGTCCGAGCGGACGGGCGTTCGCTTAGCCAGCTGGCTTCTTTTACATGCTGCATACACTTCTTTGTCTGTAAGTTTTTTTTATCTTTATTACATTTTATATTTACATACGGAACTTCACTGTGGTGAGTCCTTTATTTTTCCCGGTACCTCATCTGCTTGGGTGACATCAATATTTGAGGTTTCATTGATTACCATTGGCGGTTGCTGGAATCTACGGTTTAAAGGCCTGGGCTGGGGTTTCAGCCACAAACTATCCTTGCATGCCATCTGGTAAGCGCGCATCCCTTATGGTGTTTTCACTTTTGGTGGTGGATCCTTAATTGAATCACTTAAGAAGATTTATTGCTTTGTTGTGGACTTATTGCAACCAGAGTTTTTTGACATTTTCTCACATATTTGTTATTTACCTATTTTCTGTTCGTTCCTCTTATATATGTTAATTTTACTCACAGTAGTATTCTTTCACATTTAATATTTTACCACAGCACAGCTACATTTCTTTCCATTGTTATTTTGTGTGTATTTCACTTTTTAGTTGCTGCTCTTGTCCATTGTTCACATTTAGCGTGGTATTTTTCTTTTTAACCACTTGCTTACTGGGCACATATACCCCCTTCCTGCCCAGGCGAAATTTCAGCTTTTGGCACTGTCACGTTTTAAATGAAAATTGCGCGGTCGTGCGACGTGGTTCCCAAACAAAATTGACGTTCTTTTTTCCCCCACAAATAGAGCTTTCTTTTGGTGGTATTTGATCACCTTTGTGGTTTTTATTTTTTTGCGATATAAATAAAAATAGAGCGACAATTGTGAAAAACAAAACACAATTTTTTTACTTTCTGCTATATAAATATCCAATAAAAAAAAAAAAAATTGCAGTTTTGTCCGATACGTATTCTTCTACATATTTTTGGTAAAAAAAAAATCGCAATAAGCGTATAGTGATTGGTTTGCACAAAAGTTATAGCGCCTACAAAATAGGGGATAGAATTATGATTTTTTTTTTTTTTACTAGTAATGGCGGCGATCTGCGATTTTTGTCACGAGTGTGATATTACGGCGGACACATCTTTGGGACCATTCGCATTTATACAGCAAATAGTGCTATAAATATGCACTGGTTACTGTATAAATGTGACTGGCAGAGTTAATGTGTGCCCTGCTAGGTGATTCTTACTGTGGGGGGAGGTGAGCGATGGTTGTCCCTATGTACAAGGGACACACCATCGGTCTCCTCTCCCTGACAGGACGTGGAGCTCTGTGTTTACACACAGAGATCCATGTCCCTGTCTCTGTGACTGCCGATCCCAGGTGCGTGGCGGACATCGCGGCCGCCAGGCACGCGCATCAGCACCTGAGTGACGGGAAGTGGTTAACTTACAAGGCAACTTCAAGTCGTCTCCAGGACAGGAGGCTTTTTAGGTGGCCAATCAAACAACAATCAGCTCTGTGGGAGAGAGGGGGAGGGGGTTTGCCTGAGAAATGTATGTTCTCTTCTTGTATTGTTGCTTCTGAAATGTGACAATAAATAATGTTGGGATTCGGACCTGGGCTGGAAGACAATTGTAGTGAGCGGACCTCGAATTGGGTAGCTGTGTTGTAGAATCTTGTTCGGTAATATGAAGGCGATTGTATTCCGTGTCACTGACAGCCAATAACATCCTCCTTGAACAGCTCCCAGCGGTCACATCACCGACAGTTCTCTGATCCCAGCCCTTTATACAGGGGCTGTGGCTTGGCAGCCACACGTGACGCACGGTAAAGTCCACCCATGGGGCGCTCTGATTGGCTAGGGGGGCTTCTGTTTGTTGTGAGGGGACGGAGGCCGCCATCTTTTTCCCGGACTTAGAAGCTGCTGTAACCGAACAAGAAGGGGGGCTCGGCGGATTGTATGGAAGCTTAGCAGCCTCGTCTATTACTGCGGCGGCAGACTTATAGCCCTCGGACCGGCGTCCTCGGAGAGTGTCCGCTTTTCGTGGCTCTGGCGGGAGGATGAACGGAGGATAAATGGTGCCCAAACCGGACAGCGGCACCTTCCTCCTCCTCTTTCTGCTGGTGTTAACCCTGACCGAGCCGCTGAGGCCAGGTGAGTGGAGCTGGGGAGGGGGCGCGGCCTGGTACTAAGATGGCTGCAAGCTGGCTGTGTGTACAGATCCCCCACCATTCATCTATCCCTTCTGATAATCCGGTTTTCCACAGAGGTCACACACCCACCCGCTCACACATATAGACAGGACAGGCCTGCTCATCACACATATAGACAGGACAGGCCTGCTCATCATGGGGCTGCACCCCCTCCCCCCATTCTATGGTCATACTGATTACAGAGCAACTGTCATCCGATCATATGTGTCATGGCATACATCCTACATGTGTGACAGCCAGGGGGGAGGGGGGGTCTTAGCACCCATCATTAAACCATAAAGGTGACCATACACTATATACCATCTACTGTACAAGGGCCTGTCTGATTGGATGCAAATGACATTGGGTTGATTAGGTGTGTCTTCCACTGACATAGGTTTGGAAAATCTGAATGAGATTGTATAGCGTATGGTCGGCTTAAAGTGGAACTTTACCTGTAACAACTTGTTAAAAAAAAAAAAATGTTCTTTAGCAAGCAACATACATTAATTATTATGCTACCAAAATGAGCGTGTGTTATAAATTGCAAATTGCCTCCAACATTTACTGTTTCTTCTTGTTGGAGGTTGCCATTTTGCTGAAGCCCAGAGCAGACGTAAAGCGAAACTAAACCTATCAGTTTAAAAGGAAAATAAATAAATTTCTGGAATGTTACTGTCACATTTGATTGTGTCCTCAACCAAACTGTCAAACGGCTGGTGTCATAACTGATCGCATGTGCAGCACCATGCAGGTCAAACAGAGCAGCTCCATTGGCTGTAAACTTGGATAGGAGGGCTTAAAGTGGAGTTTTGCCAATTTATCTTTTTTTTTTTAAAGTCAGCAAGTACAAATACTGCAGCTGCTGACTTTTAAAAAAAAAAGGACACTTACCTGTCCAGGGCGTCCGATGTCGGCACCCGAAGCCGATCTAACTCTCAGGTGCTACCGCTGCCATCTTCGATAAGGAAATCAGGAAGTGAAGCCTTGCTTTACTATGTTTCTATGTTTCAGATCTTGGGTGCTGCCTCCGTCATCGCCTGTCAGGGAAATCAGCAGTGAAGCTTTGTGGCTTCACAGCCCGTCTGTGCTTGCGCTTTTGTTTATGTCCCGGCGATGGGTGAAGGAGGAGTGAGTGAAAAACGTATATAGCGCAGCACATGCGAACTGAATCACCTCTGGGCGCTGAACTTCCTCGCTGCAGCCAGGTCTCCCGGAACTGGGGATAGGTACCCCCCCCCCTTCCCAAAGGTGCCAAATGTGGCACTGGAGGGGTGGAGGAAAAATATAAGTGGAGCTCCGCTTTAACCACCTGCCAACCAGCCGCCGCAGTTGTACTGCGGCAGGGCATTTGCTATTGCGCATATCACTGTACTGGTATGGCGCTTCGTGTAATAGATACAGTGAGTACAGCGCTGTGCCAGAGCCGATGCGAGTGGCTGCAATGGCAACCAGCCACCTGCGATCGCTCCATCAAAAAGCCGGAAATGGGGGATTTGCCAGTGTAAACAAAGCAGATCCCCGCTCTGACAGGGATGTACAGGGCGATTGTCTGTTCCAAGTGATCAGGAACAGCAATCTCTCTCTACTCCCAGTAAGTCCCCTCCCCCCCACAGTTAGAAACGTCTCCCTAAGACATTCTTAACCCTTTGATCGCCTCCTAGTGTTAACCTCCTTCCCTGCCAGTGTTGTTTTATACATTAATCAGTGCATTTTTATACCACTGATTGCTGTATAAATGTTGCTGGTCCCAAAAAAGTGTCCGATCAGTCTGCCGCAATGTCGCAGTCCCGCTAAAAATCACTGATCACCACCGTTACTAGCAAAAAATAAATAAAAATGCCATACATCTATCCCTATTTTATAGATGCTATAACTTTTTTACTAACTAATCAATATATGCTTATTGCAATATTTTTTGGAGGACAAAAAGAAATGTAGGAGAATACATTTTGTTTATAGCACAAAAAAAACCCCACAGAGGTGATCAATACCACCAAAAGAAATCTCTATTTGTGGTGGGGGGGGGGGGGGAAGGCCATCAATTTTGTTTGGGTACAGCATTGCTCGACCGCGATATTGTCAGTTAAAGCGACGCAGTGCCGTATTGCAAATATTGACTTGGTCATTAAGGGGGAAATCCTTTTGGGGCTGTAATGGTTATTTCCGCTGGCTGTCAGCAGATTGGACCTCTACAAACTCAGCAATACCTAAAAATGGAGAGCAACTGAGCATGTGCAGAGCTGGGTGAGACGGTGTATTACTGGTTTTTAAACCGTATAGACACATATTATTAATGTTTTATATAGCTACAAAAGGGGCCATCCTAAAGTTATCTAGCAGTACTTAAAGTGTAACTTTACTCATAACAACTTGTTAAATGTTCTTTAGCAAGAAGCATACATTCCACAATGCCTCCGGCATTGCTCCTGTTTCTTCTTGCTGGAGGCTGCCATTTTGCTGAAGGCCAGAGTCCCTGAACAGCAGTAAATCAGAAGGCAGAACTAAATCCATTAATTTACCGGTTTAAAAAAAGTTACATTACTGAAATTGCTAACTGTCACATTTGATTGGTCCCTCTATCTACCAAACTGTCAAACTGATCACATGTTCAGTTCAAACAGAAGCCTGTATGATAGAAGGGTTTAATGCTGCTGTAAAGCTATCGGCAGATCAGCCTCTACAAATTTAGCAGTGTCTAAAACTGAGATGTGCAGAGCAGAGTGAGACAATGCATTACTGGATTTTTATAAGTAGGCACTTATTTTTAATGTTTTACGTACAGTAACTATAACTGCACAAGGGGCCAGCCTGAAGTGATCTAGCAGGAGTTAATTTTCGGACTAAAGTTCCACTTTAAAGTGTTACTAAACCCACAACAGTAAAATCAGTCTGTATATGCAGCAAAGCATGCATGTTATACAGACTGTGGAACCTAAGGGGTTAATTCTCTGTAAATAGGCTGTTTGATTCTGTCTTCTCTGATCCTCCCCTTTCTTTTACTGTCCCCAATCCATCTGCTGATAGAACAGAGTTTTGGAGGCACTCTGTGCATGCTCAGTTTGGTGTGTATTTATAGAGTTTTTGTTTTCTTTTTCTTGGGAGAGTGTATGTGATCAGCACAGCACTGTACAGATAGGGGGCCAGGGGTCATGCAGCCTCATAGGACAGTCCAAGCAGAATGAAAACTCCTACAAGCTTTAACCAGACACTGATAGAAGTCACAAGACTGCTATATACTGCTTATGAGAAAAGGGATTTAGCAGTTTAGATTTACTAAAATATTTGCATGTTCTGTAGGAGGCCAGCTATAGTGAATGCAGGGTCCTGGGGTTAGTAATGCTTTCACTTTCTGACTAAAGAATCACTCTAACCACTTTCAGTCCGTGCCAATTCTGACATTTCTCTCATGCATGTAAAAATACATTTTTTTTGTTAGAAAATTACAAGTGTAAGATGGCAGAATGGTGTCTCGTATCAGTGGGAGGAATAGTGCCCCATCATTGGTGTCAGATGGCTGAATAGTGCCTCGTATCAGTGGGAAGAATAGTACCCCTTTCATTGGTGTCAGATGGCTGAATAGTGTCTCGTATTAGTGGGAAGAATAGTGCCATATCATTGGTGTCAGATGGCAGAATAGTGTCTCGTATTAGTGGGAGGAATAGTGCCCCATCATTGATGGCAGAATAGTGTCTCGTATTAGTGGGAGGAATAGTGCCCCATCATTGATGGCAGAATAGTGTCTCGTATCAGTGGGAGGAATAGTGCCCCATCATTGGTGTCAGATGGCAGAATAGTGTCTCGTATCAGTGGGAGGAATAGTGCCCCATCAATGGTGTCAGATGGCAGAATAGTGTCTCGTATTAGTGGGAAGAATAGTGCCATATCATTGGTGTCAGATGGCAGAATAGTGTCTCGTATTAGTGGGAGGAATAGTGCCCCATCATTGATGGCAGAATAGTGTCTTGTATCAGTGGGAGGAATAGTGCCCCATCATTGGTGTCAGATGGCAGAATAGTGTCTCGTATCAGTGGGAGGAATAGTGCCCCATCATTGGTGTCAGATGGCAGAATAGTGTCTCGTATCAGTGGGAGGAATAGTGCCCCATCATTGGTGTCAGATGGCAGAATAGTGTCTCGTATCAGTGGGAGGAATAGTGCCCCATCATTGGTGTCAGATGGCAGATGGTGCCCCAAGTGCCGGATAAAGGCAAGCAAAGGGCCGCAGTTTGGAAACCACTGCACTTTACAATCTGATTGTACGATCTCCTTTAGATTTACAACTATGTAATGCGAGGGTCTGCCTAATTTAATACAAATTCAATGGACTGTTTAGGTTTGTCGTCGTATTACAGAGATTTGGTAATCTAAAGGAGATTGTACAATCAGATTGTATTGGGTATAACCAGCTTAAAGTGGAGTTCCAGGCTAGAACTAACTAAGATTAAACGTGCTCCCCTCCTAAATCCTGTAAAAGGAAGATGTCTATGCTCGCCTATTCTGGGGGCTTCAGACTGGTTACACGATCCGCTCCCAGCACTGGCTTCAGTGTAGGGCAGCCGCCAATGGATGCCTATGGGTGATTTCACCGCCCAGGAATTGCAGCCCTTGTTGGCGATCTCTCCTCTCCCCTGACTACTGGTGAGATCATGTGACCAGACTGAGGTGCCCTAAGAATAGGTACCCTCCAGTGGTTAGAAGAGGGCAGGGCACAGTTTCAGGCTTGGATAATTCTAGCCTGGATTTCCACCCTAAATCGGCCTTCACACCTGAAAAGAGCACATTCCTGATATGATGTACCCCAAGCACAAGTATAAAAAAGGCCACACACACATTTCTCACAAATGGAATGGCTGGCATTATTAAAGCTGTGGTTGATTTACTAAAACTGGAGCGTACAAGATGTGGTGCAGCTCTGCATAGAAACCAATCGGCTTCCAGTTTTTTTCCATCTAGAATTAATTAAACAAGCTGAAGTTAGAAGATGATTGGCTACAATTCACAGCTGCACCAGATTCTCTGAGTGCTCCAGTTTTAGTAAATCGACCCCTGTGTTTTTATGAAAATCTGCCCTGGATGATGCCTTGCTTTCTATAACTTTTCTTGTCCTGACTGTGGAGGCTTGTGATGCAAATCATATGTCGAATGTTAGCAGTATCTAGGAATGCCATGGCTGTTGAGAAGGATTTCCTGTATACTTGCAGAACCCTGTCTGTCTGTGCCGGCGTGTACAGGCGTTTTTAGTTTTATATGAATGGGAACGATAAATGTATCTAATCGCAATGCATCAATGCTTCAAAGCTTTCACCATTTGTGATGATTTAATAACCTTAATGTGCTGCACTCAGGACAGACTACTGGAAATAGGTTTTAAAGGTGAACCCCTGTGATACAAAGACGTTGGCTCCATAAGTTTCATTACATAGACGCGTAGATTGCTGCTAACTTTTTATATTAGAATGTCATTGTTTAGGAAAACATGATCTTTGTAAACTGTGATGTCATAGCCTTCATTGAGAGATCGCAGCTACAGCCAGACACCCACAGAAGGTATTGAACTATAGCGGTTTTGGTACTTCCTCTCATTTGATTGTACTACTTGAAGAGACTACAATTGCCATCATGCCATGGGAATTGCAGTTGTTATTGTGGCCGAGTCCTCCCACTACAAGCAGTGACTTATTTATGTCCCTGCTTACTGAAACTAGAACTACACAGGGGATGTTACAAGACAACAGCATGCAGACTTGCAAAATTTAAATTTGGAGACAGAGCCCTTCTTATGACTGCCTCCAGAAGGGATATCTCTTGGGGCTGCAGCTCTATTTGAAAACATATAGGATTTGCTGAAAGGTAAGAGATAACGTTTATAATCAATAAAATTCTCCCTGGGGAGTTCAGTTTAAAGTAGAACTAAACTCCTTTTGTTGCCCAAAACAGTCACATTTAAAGCTGGGCTCTGACTTTCTTTCTACTAGAACTGAATGTAATGATCAGTCACAGCATCATACCTTTTGTACCATGTTTCTCTGTTGTCTGCAGATCCCCCTCATAATCTGGGTTTAGTTGTGGCTTTGTACCATGTGACACTCTGTATATCATGCTTATAGACTCTCTAGACCAGTGGTCCCCAACCTTTTTGGCACAGAGGACCAGCGTCGTGGAATAGAATCGGGCCAAGGCCCGGGGGTTTGGGTTGTTATGTAGCTTTGCGCAGGCAATTTGTCGGGGAAATGGCTGGTGTTAGCGTGTCAATCATCACAGAACAAAGGCTGATATGGTGTTGTGATGATTGAAGCGCATTATTTCTGTCATGTAATATAAAATTAAATAGTTCAAACTCACCATAATGCAGAATCTGCTACCAAATGCGGTTTGTCACTTGCCACGTCGCCTTCCACCAGGTGTGGATTGCCATTACACCTGCCACCAGATGTGGATTGTTGCTTGCCACCTCGCGTGCCACCAGGTGGGGATTGCCAAGTCATCTGCCACCAGATGTAGATTGCCACGTCGCCAGCCACCAGGTGCAGATTGCCATGTCGCCTACCACCAGGTGTGGATTTACCAGGTGTTGATTTCCACTTGCCATGTCACCTGCCACCAGGTGCGGATTGCCACAACACCTGCCACCAGATGTGGATTGTCGTTGCCACCTCGCATGCCACCAGGTGGGGATTGCCACTTCATCTGCCACCAGATGTAGATTGCCACAACATTTGCCACATGATGTGGATTGCCACGTCGCCAGCCACCAGGTGCGCAAATGATGTTTTAATCTCACTTGCCCTGTCACCTGCCACCAGGTGTGGATTGCTACATCACCTGATGTGGTTTGCTACTAGATTTTTTTTGTCACCTGCCTGATCTCATCTCTCTGCTCCCGCGCCTTGCCGTAATGTAGCAGCCCGCTGTGTGGGCGGAAGAAGTGCTGTGATTCAGGCGGGCGGTGAGAGATGTCATCTCTCTGCCCGCCGCCGAACCTCATACAGTGCAGCCTTCGTGGCCCGGCTGCAAATAAGCCACCGCCCAGCAGTGGGCCGCGGATCGGGGGTTGGGGAACACTCCTCTAGACTGTCCGTTTCACAGACACTTCCTGCAGCAGCTAGAGTCTGTAACACACCTCTTTGTAGTCTTTCAGACTCTGCACATTATGTAACTTTCTCCACAGCTCTGGTTGTGGGTGGGATAGAATATATTCTTATTAGCATTTAGTCCCACCTACAGGAAGAGTCCCAACCTCCCAAGTCCCCGGCTCACAGATCACGTCATTATTTAAGATGTATACACCTTCATACACAGCCTGTACTGCTGCTGCTGGGAAGGATTGAATGGATCACCATTAGGATTCAGTGCTACCCAGTTAAATATGCTGACCAGTGTGAACAGGGAGAGTCCCACCCCTCATACCCCGCTCTCCCTGACCCCTGAACTAATTTATTAACATATGAAGGAAACCCCTTTATAATAACCTCCCATAGCCCTGCCTCTGTAGTCTTGCAGTAAGCCATTTTTCTTTGGCTGTAGGTGGGAATGACACAGGAGCAGGTATGACACGTTTTACACATTTTACCACCCACACGAAGTCCCAGAAACACCCACAGTAACCTTTAGACCCACCACATCAACTCCCAGACCTGGTACAAGTGACTGCCATAGCCTGCCCTGAAGCTACAAAGGATCATGGGACATCTAGTAATAAGACTAGAAAAGGAAGGAAACAGGAAGTCGGAGAACTTTGAAATTCAGTCAGGAGGAGTGACATCAGACACAGAAACCTGCTGTATACAGCTAAAGAAGGAAATTTACATACAAACTAACACTGGGGTTGTGATTCATTTACATGCACAAGGCATGCTGTGAATGATAACCGTCTCTGTTGCTTGTGCCCTCAACAAAACTGTCCAGCTGTCAAATGGCTGGTGTCATCACAAACAGGAGCCAAGATGACAGCTTCCTGTCCTGTAATGGATAGCGGGGTTTAGTTCTGTTGTACAATAGATAGTCACATCTGGCAAGTTCAGTGGATAAGTTGGCACGTTAGCGCAGGCCTAAAGTCCTTTTAAAGTAGACCCCCTTATTTCCCATTGCTTCTGGCTAACTAAAGATGTTTTATAAAATAGACCGCAAAATGTAACTTTTTTTTTTTTTTTTTCCCATGTAGTTTTCTTCTCTATTCAAAACCTGTTTTGGTTATACATTTAATTGGACAATATGTCGATACACAAACATGCATGTTTTGCCAGGAAAGGATGGAGGAGGATCATCTTGGCATCATCTTATTCCAAGTGGGATGGAAAGGAGGCCTACAGACATAACATTGCTGTCTTACTGTAACCATAACTGTCTGGATCAGTTGAACATTCTCTTATATCTCTTGGCAAATTTGGACAGTACTTGGGAAACTATAGATTTAAAGTGGTTGTAAAAGTACCATTTTTTTTATTTTTTTATTATTATTCCTAACTAGCTTCCTTTACCTTTTTAGTGCAGTCCTCCTTCACTTACCTCATCCTTCGATTTTGCTTTTAAATGTCATTATTTCTTCTGAGAAATCCTCACTTCCTGTTCTTCTGTCTGTAACGCCACACAGTAATGCAAGGCTATCTGCGTGGTGTGGAGTGTCGTGCTCGCCCCCTCCCTTGGGCTACAGGAGAGTCAGGACGCCCACTAACACACAGCTCCTGAGCGTTCTGACTCTCCTGTAGCCCAAGGGAGGGGGGCGAGCATGACACTCCACACCAGGGAGATAGCCTTGCATTACTGTGGGGAGTTACAGACAGAAGAACAGGAAGTGAAGATTTCTCAGAAGAAATAATTACATTTAAAAGCAAAATTGAAGGATGAGGTAAGTGAAGGAGAAATGCACTAGGGTAAAGGAAGCTATTTAGGAAAACAAAATTGTACCTTTACAACCCCTTTAAGAAACAATAGTTGCTTGCAGATGAGGTGGCTGTAGTAGTGGTTGCACAGGCTTCTGTAGATTCTTCCCCCAGCTCAGGTCCGTACTTTAAAGCGGTTGTATAGTCCAAAAATGTTTTTTTTTTTTGCCACCTGTAAGGCAAAAGGCATAATGAGCTAGAATGCACCACATACTAGCTCATTATGAAATACTCACCTTTTAGAACGAGGCGTCGGTTTCTCTGCTGGTCCACGCCGAGGAAGATGACATTTTGCCTCGGCGTGTCTTCCGGGTATCGCGGCTCCAGCGCTGTGAGTGGCTGGAGCCACGATGTCATCATTCCAGCGCATGTGCGCGGGAGACTTATTTCTGGCAAGGTCCGGCGTCTGCTGGGTCTTCAGCCGAGAATCCCCTGTGCGCATGTGCCTCTGCATTTAGCGGCTCATTGCGAGGGGAATATCTCCTAAACCATAAAAAAAAAAAAAAAATTATATATATATATATATAAATATATATATATATAATATATATATATATATATATATATATATATATATATATATATATATATATATATATATATATATATATATATATATATAAATTTTTTTTTTTTTTTTTTACTTGCAGGTAAGCCTTTTTATAGGCTTACCTGTAGGTAAAAGTAAGGAAAAAAAAGATTATACAACCACTTGTAGTTACTGAGCTGGAGTTAGGCATTTGTCATTTTGTGTTCCATTGAGAACTACAGGTCCATCTGTTGCAGTGAAACAGTGGAGTGGGAATGCATAACAAACATATGGCAGAGGTTTCTCAAATTTGTTAATGCTTTTTTTAATTGTAGATTCTTTGATAGCTACAATATATTTATTTTTAGTAGTGTTTTTAGCTGCTTGCTTAGCATTTGCTGTTACCTTACCTAATTTGTAGCTTGACAGTTGCGTTGTTCCCACTCCTCCTCAATACAGGTTAGGTTTTCAAGATGTACACACATTTCCACTAAATTTTTTGTACTTCTTTAAATTTGTTTAACTGAATAGGGCAGTAGTCTGATGTTGGACAGACGGGTGTTTTTTTATTTTTTTAACATATTCTTCCATACACACAAAGGAGTTGGATGGAGTAATTCCCCCTGTCAGGACTTTGTATTCCTACAGTTACACCCACCACTGTCAGAATACACAGATCAACGACTGCAGCCCCTTATTGAGAAGAAAATCCCAATATGTTCAGAGCCACAAAGTGATCATAATTTAGCTTGTCCCTGTGAAATTGGCTGAATTTTGGTCAGTCTATGACCAAGCCCAGTTAACCCCCCCCCCCCCCTCCAAAAAAAAAAAAAATAATAATATTGGTCCTGTTTCTTTAAAGCATGTTATACAGCACAGTACTTGTGCTGTGTGATTTGGCCTACTGTAACACCTGTAATACCTAGTTGACATTGCCAGTTTCTGCTCTCCCCTATGTAAAGTGACCACGGTATATCATGGCTGCTGAACCCTGACACAGTGGTCAGTTTATGTGCCTCCGTCATTCGTAACCTGCTATCTGCAGCTCTCCTCTCTGCTCTTGTGTCCTCCTCCCCTCTCTGCCTGTCGGCTCTGTATTTGAGCCGTCCCTCCCCTTCTATCACCGTTTGGAGCAGCTCACACATTACTGCCCCCAATCACTGCCAGTTCCTCTGCTAGAATTAGTGCATTATAGTATAGTATAGTATGATGAGGACTAGAGTGTGACCACAGCCACTCACAATTCACCCAGGAGCTCCAGAGGACCAATCACAGCTCCGGAAAAGGCCTACTGGAGCAAGGAATGTGGTAAAGCTGGGTGCACATGAATTAAAATTTTGATCTGCGTGGCCTTGCCTGTTGGACAGAAGCCACCCATCAGATCAGCTTCTGTAGAATGGGACTGCTGGAAAACCTTGTTTAATCAGCGGCTTGCAGCCAATCAGCTGCAGTGTAATCTGACAAAGAAGAGTCCCACTATCAAAATACATCTCGACAGAGGGGATTTCTGCATCCACCTCTCTTGTGTGGATGGATGAATCAGTTAGCCCTCTGGCTGAATGAAAAAAAAAAACTATGCATGTATGCCAGTTTAAGTAGTTCTACCTTAATCCTCTGCTCCTAGAATAAAAGGCTCATACACACAATGAGAATGTCAGACTTTTTTTCAATGCTAGTCTCATATGGAAAACAAATAGGTTACTAAAGTTACAAAAATTCTCATTAGACAAAATGCAACATCAGAAATTGTTTTGTAATGTATCCTTTCGTTTCCCAACATGCAGTTTTGGTTGGTTCTGTTATCTTCCAAATAATTTTTTGGTGCTTATTTTGTGTCGTTTTTTTTTTTTTCCACATGAACTGTCATAATCTGCTCTTGAAAGCTGTGTACTAATGATCAGATTATCAGATGATTGCTCCAAATGCAGTTTGTTTTCGTCTTATTTTCTCATCATGTGTACTAGGCATTAATGAGTATTTAACCCATGCACAACCCAGGGAGGGGGGCGCAGTTTGGCATGTTAGCCCATGGCCCGATTGGGTCGGCCTGAAAAACTGACAGACAAACCCTATTGGTCCATCCATGTGAAAGGGGCCTTATGCAATTAGGAGCTGCCTGCTTGCTACGTCCACTTTGATATATTTATGTCTCAAATTTATTCCTTTAAAGGGGTTGTAAAGGTTTTTTTTCCCCTCTAAATAGGTTCCTTTAAGCTAGTGCATTGTTGGTTCACCTACCCTTTTCCTTCCATTTCCCTTCTAAATGTTTTTTTTTCTTTGTCTGAATTTCTCACTTCCTGTTCCTCCTCGGTAAGCTGTTCTGGCTGACTAACCCCCATTGATGATTGGGGCAAGCTTACTGAGGAGAAACAGGAAGTGAGAAACACATTTAGAAGGGAAAAGGTAAGTGAACCAACAATGCACTGGCTTAAAGAAACCTATTTAGAAAATAAAAAACAAACCCTTTAACTTGCAATACTGAATTTAACAGCAGGCTTTAACCTGGTCCTCAGGACACGGTGTGTTTTCTGTTAGTACCCTGTTTGAGTTCTAAGCGTTTACCAAGAAGTAGTTTAATCTGGACATAATTTAACTGTCTGTGTCCTATTTTATTGATGGTATTTTATATGCAGATTTTTAGACTGCTGCTGTTGGTTCCCCTAACTGAACAATTGCTAAGATAAATCAATAAGCCACACTTGGCAGTGTTTCACAATGTTATTGCATTAGGTACCCATACATAGCGGCAGCATTTCTTTCCTGTTACTTTCTGGTATGTCTCATTTGTCTTAGAGCTGCATTCCAGGCAGATATAAAAGACACGGCTCTGTTACAGTGCAGCTCTTATAAATACATCATAAAATTTTATTTTTTAACCACTTGAGGACTGCCGCACGACGATATACGTCGACAGAATGGCACGGCTGGGCACAAGGGCGTACATGTATGTCCCCTTAAGAGCCCAGCTGTGGGTGGCACAGCGTGCCGCCAGCTGGGCGCTCGTGACGCGGTCCTCTCCTCCATGACCGTCCCCGCGGGAACAGCGGACCCCATCGCCGCCGGTGTCTCACGATCAGGTCACAGAGAGGAAGAACGGGGAGAGGAAAGTGTAAACAAACCTCTCCCTGTGCTTCCTAGTGTGGCTGCCACTGATCGTCTGTTCCTTGTGTTAGGGAACGACGATCAGTGACGTCACACGCTCAGCCACGCCCCCACAGTAAGAACACTCCCTTAGGGCACAATTAACCCCTACAGCGCACCCTCCTGGTTAATCCCTTCACTGGCAGTGTCATTTTCACCAAAAATATGTAGAAGTATATGTATCAGCCTAAACTGAGGGAAAAAAAAATGTTTTTTTAAAATATATTTTTGGGGGATATTTATTATAGCAAAAAGTAAAAAATATTGCATTTTTTTTTTTTTTCAAAATTGACGCTTTTTTTTGGTTTATAGCGCAAAAATAAAAAACGCAGAGGTGATCAAATACCACAAAAAGAAAGCTCTATTTGTGAGGAAAAAAAGTACGCCAATTTTGTTTGAGAACCACGTCGCACGTCTGCGCAATCGTCATTTAAAGCGATGCAGTGCCGAATCGCAAAAAGGGGCCAGGTCCCTTACCTGCATAATGGTCTGGGTCTTAAGTGGTTAATGCCGTATATGTACCTAAAATTGACCTGGTATCAGCTTCTTGCAGTCTCTGTTCAGCAGGGCTGAAATGTGAGAGGAAGAAGCAGCAGAAGGGACCAATCAGTTCATGTGTTGATAAGAAATATGCTGATAGGAATAGAGAGCAGAGTGACAGATGAGCTGTCCAGCCAGAGGCTGGGGAGAGTCCAGGGCAACCTGAACTTTAGAGGAAGTGCATTGAATGATGCTGGCCATCAGATTGAGGACATCTAGAGGCATAAAAAAGGAATTGCAAAATATTGCAGCAAAAACTGGTTTTGTTATTTTATCTGTAACCACTTCAGCGCCTTAGTCTGTATATACTGCTTCATTATCGGGCCATTTTCTTTTTTCATTTTTGCTGCCAAGTTAGTTTGACAATTACTGAGTTATGCAGATTAATTTTATATCGTCCAGTTAAAAAAAAAAAAAACACCTCACGCCCTCAGTTATTGTATTTCTGACCTTTTCAGGTGACTGTGTGGGTGATTGTGGTTTATAACGGATACCTTTTTCCCCAAGCTTGTGGGAATGCCCTGGAGTTTTTCCATGAGAAAGTTGCTACCCTTTTTTAAAGTGTTTTTTATTTATTTATCTGGTCCTCATTTCTCCAAAAGATGGGTCGATTACAGAAGCTCCTCTTGAGTCCCTGCTTAAATGTTCCTGAGGGGCTTCTGCGCTGCGGAGTAGCTTGCCGGTAGATGGCTATATCTGGGCCACTCTGGCCGCTCTGTGGGCGGTATTGGTAACTCCGGCCCACCCACCTGAGTCTCGCAGGGTGGGCATTGCTTCCATTGGGTGGCCTTGTCTGGCTGGCCGGATCATCAGCGTTTTTGCCCAGGTCCTCTGCTGTCCTTACTAAAAGGAGGAACAGCTGAGTTGTGGCAGGCTCCTCAGATACATCAGATTTAACGATCATGGAGCACTTAATAAAGAAAGCAGCTGTAACATCACCTCTGGCACACAATTATAGGTCCAGGAAAGGTGGACCAAGATAGGGACTGCGCCACTTCCGGTGTCATGGATTGTTACGGACCTGACAGATGGGGGTATTCCACACAATTCGGTGGCTACAGACTCTTGTCTGTCAGGTGAGAGCATTTGTGAGGTGGCGGTGCCACCTAATCGTGCTCACACACCCCGATACCATGGCCACCCCATGCTTACCGGGCACCGCTTGACCATCGGTGGGCCTGGGAGCTTCATGGCGGGTGCTGGAGGGGAAGGAGAAGAGCAGACGCATGTCCGCTTTCCTCCCCTTATCTCTTGATGTCACTTCCGGGTCAAGCTCTCGGTGTCCCCGGCTAGCTGAGCAGGGTAATGTTTTGCATTGAGATCTGCATTGCAAAACATTTAGTGGAGCCATGCAGGGTCTTTTAGACCATGCACATCTCAATAAAGAGAATCTGTCACCAAAAAAACATCAATTAGGGGAGTTTTTGTCCCCTATGTGATGGGGGAGAGAAAGTTTAGGCAAAAAAATTTGTTGCAGCCAAGCACGTAAAATTCCCACCCCCACATATACACATGCATGAACGTAAACACATGCTTTTGGGGCGCCTACACGTGAAAACTTTGATTGCGATGCATATCGCTGCACACGCAGGCATGAGCAATAATTCTAGCACAAGACCTCCTCTGTAACACTATATAACTATAGGGGGCCTTTGAAGCGTCGCCTATTGAAAATATAGAGTACTGAAGTTTGATGCCATTTCATGGGTGCGCAAAAATTTAAGGCTTTGACTTGTTGGGTATCTATTTACTCAACCTTGTTTTTTTTTATATTTTACCCAGAAATGTGGTTAACTTTCGCTTTAAGCACTCTTCGCCCCCTGACATGCCATTTTTGGCATGTAATATTTTTTTTGGGGGGGGCGGATACCCAGGGTTTTATAAGGTATCCAGCTCCTATTCTCGTTGCCTCTCCCCACAAGGCGACGACCACTCCTCCCCCTAGGCAATGCCTCCCCCCCCCCCCCCCTCTCTGCAATCTTCTAAAACACGTTACAGGTCCCGGAAGATTGCCTGGCCACTAGGCGGGCAGTGCGTACCCACCTGTCAAGCCACAAGCTGTCACAGCCGGTTGCCCACATTTGCAATGACAGCACCGCGGAGAGGCAGGGGAGCGAGGCTTCGGGCGCCTGCATTGCTGGATCATGGAACAGGTGAGTGTCTGTTTATTAGAAGTCAGCAGCTACACTGTTTTTTTTTTTTGTAGCTACTGACTTTTAATAAACTTACCAATTTTTTTATTTTTTTTAATGAATTTAATTCCCAGACATTTCTAAAATTCGGGTTTCACATTATCATTATGGGGTTCTGAGTGTAGATTTAATGAGAGAGAAAAAAGAATTTAAACATCTTGGGCTGGGTTCACACTACGATTTTCCTGTCCGTCAGCCGCATACGATTTATATGAAAAAACGTATGCGGCTGAAACGGATTGAACCGTACGTAAACGTATGCGTTTATAAAACGTATACGGTTTCAAAAGTGCGTACGTTCCATCCGGTTTTGATTAAAAAAACGCATACGTGTCATTTAATAAATAAAGATTTTCTTGTTTTGAAAATGTGCATGCGCAGATGAAAAACGCATACGGTTCATACGTATGGAACCGCACATATGTGCGTTTTCCATTGACTTTAATGTTAAAAAAAACGTATTCGTTTGCCATACGGTTTCAAAAACGGACTCAAAACCGTGGTCGAACACGGTTTTGTGTACTGTTAAAAAACGTTTTGCCAGCAAATCGTACGCACCCGGATGCATCTGAGTGCATACGATTTGCAATGCATTGTCTATGTATGCGTTTTCCCGTACGGGCCCGTACGTTTTCAAAACTAAAATCGTATGCGGCTGACGGACGGGAAAATCGTAGTGTGAACCCAGCCTTAGTATGAGACTGCAACATAACTTAAGAAGTGTAGATCTGAATACTTTCTGAATTTGCTTTATATGAACAAATTGCTATATTTGTGGGCGCTTAAAGTGGGTGTAAACCTCCTAAAACAAAAATTGCACAAAGCACATACCTTCCTCTATTCAAAGCACTAAGTGTTTTCCCACTGCTGTTTAGTTCTTCTGCTATCTGCAGAACTCACTGTTGACAGGTTTTCCTGACTCCAAGTGATAAAGGGGGATGGGGAGGAGAGCTCCAGCACACAACCTTTGTTAGCCTTAGGTGTGCATATTTCCTCTGCTGTGGGGGTGGAGGGATGCTGTGTAAATCCTGCACATTAAGCAGTTGTAGAGGAGAGAGGGATACAGATAAATATTAGTAGCAGATCCTTTAACCACTTGCCTACCACGGACGTCATATGACGTCCTCCACTTTGTGCGGGGATATCTGAAAGATGCCTGCAGCTGCTTGATCGTTCTTCTAGGCAGCGGGAGGGGATGCCCCCCCCCCCCCCTCCAGCCGCTATCCGGTGCTTCTCCGGGCTCTCCCGTGCCATCGGGGGCACGGAGAGGAAATCGGCTGGCACTTGTAGCAGATCCATAGAGATGACTGGTGACCAGACGGTCACAGTCATCTCTATGACCGGGCGCGACGTTATGACGTCACACCCGGTACCCGGAAGTAAACAAAGCTGCAATCGCGGCTGTAGGCATGCAATCGGTGATTTTTTCACTGATTTTCATGCTTGTAAGCCTGGAGGAGAGATGTGGGGTCTTATTGACCCCACATCTCTCCATAAAGAGGACCTGTCACACGGATTCCTATTACAAGGAATGTTTACATTACAAGGGATGTTTACATTCCTTGTAATAGGAATAAAAGTGATCAAAAAAAAAAAAAGTAAAAAAAAAAAATATTAAGTAAAATGAAAATGATTAAATACATTTTTTTTTTTTTCAAAAGCCCCTGTCCCTGTTATCTCGTGCGCAGAAGCGAAAACGCATACAAGTCCCACCCACATATGTAAACGCCGTTCAAACCCCACATGTGAGGTATCGTTGCGTGCGTTGGAGCGTGTGCAACAATTCTAGCACTAGACCTCCTCTGTAATGCGAAAATAGTAACCTGTAAATTTTTAAAGCGTCGCCTATGGAGATTTTTAAGTACCAAAGTTTGGCGCTATTCCATGAGTGCACGCAATTTTAAAGCGTGACATGTTAGGTATCTATTTACTCGGCGTAACTTCTTCTTTCACATTATACAAAAAAATTGGGCTAACTTTACTGTTTTGTTATTTTTTAATTAAAGAGGGGTTTCACCCTTAAAACCACTTTCTCCCATCCCATCCAGCATACTGGCGTCAGCGCCAGTATGCTGTCCTTTTTTTTTTTATTTATCAATGTACTTACCTCTTAATAGATAATTAAATTTTCGTCCTACCGCGGGGTATGGCGCCGCTATATCGTGTCACGCCTTCCGAAAACAGCCGACTAGCACTCGGCTGTTCTCGGCGCCTGCGCACAGACCCAGGAGCTGACTGCGCAGGCGTTGTATACAGCCGAGTCCTATTTCGGCTTTTTTCGGAGGGCGTGACGCGGCTATATACGGCGCCTGCGCAGTCAGCTCCTAGGCCTGTGCTCAGGCGCCGTATAGCGCCGAGAACAGCCGAGTGCTAGTCGGCAGTTTTCGGAAGGTGTGACGCTACATAGCGGCGCCATACCCCGCGGTAGGACGAAAATTAAATTATCTATTAAGAGGTAAGTACATCGATAAAAAAACAGCATACTGGCGCTGACGCTCAGGCGCTGACGCTCAGGTAAGTAAAATGGGGGCTGGTGGGGGGGGGGCAGGTGACTGCAAGGTGTTTGTTCATCTTTAATGCATAGGATGCACTAAGGGGGGAAAAAACACGAAGGTTTACAACCACTTTAAGCTGTGGATCAGACTTATTTTTCAAGGGGGGCTGAGGTAATGTTTATGTAGTGTGTTCAGTAATGTCTGAATAGGTATTGGGTGGATGGAGTTTGGTTGGTTTACAACCATTTCAAGGCTTTGGAGGTATTGGGCCAATCACTCACACAGGTGTGGACATAGCCTTAAGCTAATGTCTAATTTTTTTGAGTTGTGTTGAGACATTTGTTTTAAAACATCGTGGGGGTTTGTATTTAGTTGGGGGGGGTAAAATTATAGATGTAATTTGGGTAAAGGAAAATTGAAAGGGGCAGGGGGGATTTTTTGTTTTCAAACTTTTTCGGTTGGAGGTGTTCAGAAAGTTACATGTTTTAAAATGTGTATGTAAATGGCAAGACAATTTTTGAACGACATTCATGGAATGTGCAAAGAATTTTCATATGACTTTTGTATGAATATTCTCGTCTGAAAAAGTACATGCGTATGGTAGTAAAATTGCTTGCACATATTTTTATCTATAAAAAATGGACATTTACCTCAAAAATGCACCAAAAACGCAACTGAGGGTCTATTTCACTCGAATGTTTGTATACTTCTCACTAGGGTTGTCCCGATACCGATACCAGTATGTGTATCGGGACCAATACCGAGAATTTGCGGGAGTACTTGTACTCCCGCAAATACCCCCGATACCAGAATAGAATACTTTTTTCCGTCGTCCCCCCCGCCCGAAAGCCCGCCAACCGCCTCGAGAAAGAAGTTTCCGAAAGCCGCCGCATGGTTTAAAAATCGTGTGGGGAACATCACAGCATTCATTTGAATAGCTGTAGAGTTCCAGGGTAGGGAAAGACACTCCTTCTCGCTCGGAGATGGGGGGTGGGTGATCTGATCAATCGAGATACGGGTCCCGAGCAAGGGGCGGGTTATAGTACGGGCGGATTCTTGGAGCTATTTGAAATTAATGGGAGTGTGGGGTATGGAGGATGGGGGGGTATGGGAGGATAGGGGGGACATGGCTGCATTTGGGGGGACATGGCTGCATTTGTGGGGGACATGTGCTGCATTTGTGGGGGACATATTAGGTAATTATCGTACTATAGAAAAAAAGTATCGAAAAAAATTTACGGGGGTGAGGGGTATTAAGGAAACCTTAGTGGGGATATGGGAAATGTTTTCTCTATTGATGGGTGATTGCCTTTTTATCTGGAATAATGAGAGATCTTTGTTACTGTGTTTGATTCCACTTAAGTTAAGATATTTTCATTATTTTTTTAAGTGATGTGCAATAAGTCAGACAGAAAATGATTTTTCGGAATATTCCGATTTTGTGTGTGGAGCGCCCCATCTCATATTTTTTTGTCAGAGTTTTAAAAAAAAATGGATAGGGTCTTTTTTTTTTTTTTTTTTTTTCGAAGAAGAATCTCTGATCGTATAGGTGGTGGAAAAAAAAAAAAAAGGGGTGTAAGCTTAATCTCGCGTCGGGGTAACACAATGTTGGGGGGACTGCGGGTTGCATTTTGGTGTACATGGGAAGGCATTTTTGCGGTTGTGCCGTTTGGAAAGGGAGTTGGTTTATGAATTAGTATATGGAATTTGGGTAAATTCAAATGGAAACGATGAGTCATGGCATAAGGTCACGGTTGATTGATGGCTGTAATACCTTTCACGGTATTGGCGTATCGGATCAGTTTTTCAGGTGGACACTCTTAGATCTACCTTTAAGAGAGGCACAGTGTACATTCTTGTATTTGAATCTTTTCCCTGGTCATAACATTTTCTTGATATCTTGCTTGGTGCAGAATTGGAACATATGCCTATGCACACTGTCTGGCTCGTGCTGATGCAGAGTATTGCAGAAATGTATAGTATCTAAGAATGTTAGGGACCTAATGTATAAATTGAGACAGAAAAGCCAATTATGTCAAGAAATTAGCTGGAGGCAACGACCTGCTTGAAAGGAATTTAACTTCTTCAGTATCACTGAATACCGCATACAAGCATATTTCATTCATTCATTGAGGGTTCAATGTGTAACTTATTGTGGCAAAAATAAAATTCATTTAGTTTTGTGTTTTTAAAGGGATTGTAAAGGCAGAAGTTGTTTATTTTTTTTACCTTAACGCAGTCTATGCATTAAGATAAAAAAAACTTTTATGTGTAGCAGCCGCCCCAGCATGAGTGAGTAAGTGAGTGAATAACTTATATAGCGCTACAAATGCGAACTGAATCGCCTCAAGGCGCTTGGAATTTCCTTCTATTTAGCCTTTAGAAAAGATGGGTTTTGCGACTATATATTTTTTTTTTTTTTCTTCCTAAAGGCCAGGTGATTCACTTCCGTTCAAATATTAGTTGGTAATGCGTTCCACAGTCGTGGTTCTTGGACTGCAAATCTTCGTTCTCCTTTGGTCTTGTAGTGGGCTGTGGAGATTTGTCGTAGATTTTGGTCAGTGTACCGAAGAACACGATTGGGGTTGTACTTTATTTTCTTGCATAGATATCGGGGGGCGGTTCCTTGTACACATTTGTGCGTCAGGCAGAGGGATTTAAATGTGACTCGGGCCTTTACGGCCAGCAAATGAAGGGACCTCAGGGAGCGGGTAATTGATTCCCAGTTTTTTTTCCTGTTTCCAGTCGTGCCGCCGTGTTCTGGACGACTAGTAGATGGGCAATCTGGTATTTTGGGAGACCGAGGTGAAGGGAGTTGGCATAGTCGAGCCTGGAGTTGATTATTGTACCTACCACTACTGCAGTGTCTTTTTCCAGGATGAAGGGAACGAGTCTTCGTAGCAGACACAGCAGATGATGGGATCCGCTGACTACGGACCCAATTTGTGCATCCATTGTCATGTCGGAGTCCGAGACTTTGGACTTTGGTGCTGGGGGTAATGGTCTGTTCCATAATTACTTACCTACTTTTGGTGCTGGGGGTAATGGTCTGTCCCATAATTTTGATGTTCACGAATGTCAAAGCCATCTCAGATACTACTCCTGATTGACAGCCTCGGAGCATACGGCGCCTCTGCTGACTCAGGCAATCAGGGGAGTAATGGGGCGGGCCAGGTCGGCGGTTCCGTGTCTGAATGGATACACAGAGCTCTGACTCTGTTTGGGTGCCCCCATAGAAAGCTGCTGGCTGAGGGGCACCTGATAAGAGGGAGGGGCCAGGATCAGTAAAGAGTGACCTGAGAAGAGGAAGATCCAGGCTGCCTGTGCAAATCCACTGCAGAAGAGGTAAGTGTAACATGTTTGTTATTTAAAAAAAAAAAAAAACGAGACTTTACAAAGTATTGTTTGTTAGCGTGTTATCAAAATAATTAGCTATAAGTTAAACTAAAGTCCTGTTTAAAAAAAAAATAATTGAGTAGGTGTATACTGCCTCTTTTTAGCAATAAAATTCTCTTGCCTCCCTACCTGCTCACCGTCTATTTGGACGCTATACAGTGAGCTGCAAAGTACCAAGATGACAGCTTTCTGTGCATGTGCAGGAGTGATGTCATCTTCCGGCAGTCAATGAGGACTGAAAACCAGAATCTTCTGAGGAAAAAGATGCTGGCATTGGTGAACAGGACCCTTGAACAGGTAAGTATGGAAACTTTAGTTCTGCTTTAATCTGAAGTTAAAGGAACTCTAAAGCTTTGTTTTTTATTGACAAACATGTTATACTTGCCTCCACTGTTCATCTCGTTTTGCACAGAGTGGCCCCGATCCTGGTCTTCTGGGATCCCTCGGTGGCTGTCTCGGCTCCCCCTGCAAGAACTTTCCACCTTCATGCAAGCTCCCATGGTGGAAAGTCCTTGCGGGCGCACTCCTGTGATACAGCCGGAGGCCATAGTCGCTCACTGTATCACTCAGCCCCGCCCCCTGGCGTGCCGCGTCATTGGATATGATTGACAGCAGCTCTAGCCAATGGCTGCGCTGCTTTCAATCTACCAATTAATTTACCGAGAATCTGTGCGTTCGAGGCGTGGGACTTTCGAGGGGTCAGGTAAGTAAAGAGGGGGGCTCTGGGGGGGCCGCTAATGCTTGGATGTTTTTTCACCTTAATGCATAGAATGACAGAAAAAACATGTACCTTTACAACCCCTTTAAAAACTAAAGTGGCACTAAGGTCTCATGCACACTGGACATTTCCCAGCTCTTTTGAACACCTTTTCTCCTGGCAGGAGGAAAAAGGCATTAAGAATTTTGCCTAAAGCTACGCTTTGGTGTTTGGGCATTCCTTCATTTCATTGGCCAGAATATTAGTTTATTGAAATGAATGAACGCTAAGGCACATGTTTTTGCACGTTCAGCCTTTTCTGCTGGAATGCTCCTTTCCTAAATGTGCAAGTGATGGTTTATTTTTTTTCTGCCACTAAACCCAGGTTCACACTGAGCTGCGGGGATGAAGCCCTGGGAGTTCAGCTGAACTCGCACAATTTCACTCCCACATGTCCGTCCCAATTTTTGGAAAGTGGAGCCACAAATGCAGTGCAGCACCGATTAGGAAATGTCAAAACGCACCAGTGTGAACCAGGGCTTTGCGTATGTAAAAACCTTAGCAAGGACACACAGATTAACAAGGAGGGGCGTTTAGAAACAGAAAAAAAAGACAAGTCACCAATGCCCTTAACATTTTTATTTTTGATGCCCAGTGTAAAGGGGACATGACAGATGTTCTTATTTTCCAGAAATAATCCATACGTCTGCCTTTATTTTGTTAAGCGCTGCTTTAATTTTGTTAGCGCTATATAAAACCTGAATAATAATACGCATCGATTACTTTATGGTAATGCTGTTTTTCCTGGAAGTGTTCCTTGCTGTGCTTTTCTACCACCTTGTAAAATCCTCCATGAGCTCCCGGTCCTCTCCTTTCCCCCCCTCCACTCTTTTTTTTTTTTTTCTTTTTTTTGGAAGAGCAGTGCGTGTTAGTTGTGGTCATGTGCATTACAACAAATCCCAAAGTTCCTAGTCCATCTGGCAAGAGGGTTGCTTACATAACTACCTACAGTGGGATTATGGAGAACAAACAAAATCATCCTGTAACAGGAAGTCAAATCGCAGCAGTAGAAAAAAAAATTGGCAGTTTTGGAAGAGGCTGAGGGCAATCGAAGGTACTTTTGAGTTCAGGATTTTTAATCTTTTTTTAAACCAGAGTTTAGTGTCACTTTCAAAGGGAAAATATCCACGCCACATTTTGGAATGCTAGTTTAACACTTGGTTGTACCCTAAAGCAGACCTATAACCTGGTGCCATGTCATGAGCCCAAAAGCACCTGAAAAAAGAGAGACTGGTTAAAAGGTGAAAACAAAACACAAATAATGGTATTTTATGGAAATAAAAAATGTCAATTGTTTTTGATGTGCAAAGAGCAAACTAAATGTCACCCTGTTGTGGTTTAGAATTACTTTGTTAATGCTTTTGTTTGTGTAAAGCTTGCATAGAACTGCTTGGGGCTTCTGGGGTTCAGTTGAGACACCTCAAATGTAGTGACAGTGTACTAAATGTCAGCCCTCCCGTCTGTCTGTCATGGGCATTTCCAATTCCTCTCTATTATTTATTTATTTTCCTTTTTGGGTTTGGCTGTTAGAAGTGCCGTAATTGTGTGCTGGGTCCCATGTGTGTGGCTCTGTGTACACAAATACTGACAGGCAGGGAGGAGGGTTTGACAGAGGAAGCCAAAAAGGTCTCTTCTGTCATAAACATTTTACCAGTCATCACTTTTTTTGTTTTATACTTCTTTTTTTTGTTATGTTGTGGGGCGTGCATTATAGATGGATTATTCCTTTTGATAAGATTGACAGACAAGACATGTATTTTCTTAAAGGCTAAAGTTCTCCTTTTTATCGCTTAAGACCCGGACCATTATGCAGGTAAAGGACCTGGGCAGTTTTTGCGATTCGGCCCTGCGTCGCTTTAACTGACAATTGTGCGGTCGTGCGACGTGGCTCACAAACAAAAACAATAACTTAACTTTTTGCTAAAATAAATATCCCCAAAAATATATAATTTTTTTTTTCCTCGGTTTGAACCGATGCATATTCGTCTACATATTTTTGCTATAAAAAAATTGCATTAAGCGTTTGATTGGTTTGCGCAAAAGTTATCGCGTTTACAATATAGGGGATAGTTTTATGGCTTTTTTTTTTTTTCTAGCGATTTTTTTTTTTTTTTTTTTGTGTTTTTTTGTTTTTGTGTTTTTTGTTTTTTGTTTCGTGACTGCGACATTATGGTGGACACTTTTGACACATTTTTGGGACCATTGTCATTTTCGCACCGAAAAGTGCTATAAAAATGCACTAATTACTGTGAAAATGGCAGTGAAGGGGTTATGTGTGCCCTTACAGAGTGATTCTTACTGTAGGGAGGTGTGGCTGTAGGTGTGAAGTCACTGATTGTCCTTCCCTATATCAGGGAACAGACGATCAGTGTCACTGCCACAGTGAAGAACGGGGAAGGCGTGTTTACACTCACCTCTCCCCGTTCTTCAGCTCCTGTGACCGATGGTGGGACCCTGGCGGCGATTGGGTCCCGTGGTCACGGAGCTTTGCGACCCACGCCTGGGCTCTTAAAGGCGACGTACCTGTGCCCAGCCGTGCCATTCTGCCAACATATATAGTCGGTAGTGGTTAGGAGCTTGGAAAGTACTGCCCTTGCGATCAGTGGATTGCAAGTGCAGTGTCTGGCTTCTGTACACATTACCTACAGTGTTGTCCACACCTCCTGTACAGGTTTTCTGTTTCAGAGTTGTAAGCCGTGTAAATTTACTAAAGGCATTCCGATCAGTGTGCTCACAATACAAGTCTGTCTGCGCAGTGTAAGATGGGATTTGTAGTTCTTTTCATTCAAAGATTTCTGTGAATAAACAACGCTGCTGTGCAGTAAATTTGTACATGGTATCTAGGGATTGCTAAAGAGCTGTAACATGAGAGAGTGTAATGAAGCACTTACACTACAACCACCTCTACACACAAGTACTGTTGGGTGAGATAGCAAGTGGAATAGCAAAAGTCCATTTGGTTGAAATCCATTTTCCAAACACGTCTTAAGATATATTCAAATACTGAAAAATACTATTAAATCTTAAATTGTATGCTACCTTCTATTCCTTTTGAATTTTAAAAATGTAGATATTTCCTTCATTATATGCCTAATAATAAGATTGTACCTAGTTTGGTAAGTGTTTTTTAAATTTTAAATTTCAGGTCAACGAATAGCTCTCGCAAGACTGCAATCAGGTGAGCATGCTTATAGTTTTGGTAATGGATTGATAGAGTAGAAATGCCTCTTATGTCAGTAAGCAGTCAACATACATTTTATTCTAAGCGGACCTTCGGTTATTTTTTCATCTACCTCTGCCCTTGTTTTAACTTTGGATAGCAAAACATTTTTTTCTGCCAGTAAATACCTTATACAGCCCACTCCATGTTTTGTCTAGTAAAAAAGTCTAGGCATGACATCATGCACATCTCTCTCGCGCTCTCTCTCTCTCACTTGTGAGCGTTTTTGCCAGGAAGGGAGGCGGGATGAGTCCTAAGAGGGCCAATCATGGCTACAGAGCTGGAGATGTGGGTCTGTGTAAATCCAGGAAGTGAACAGGCAGCAGCTTCAGCTGCCCACAGTTAAAATGGTTGCAGGGAGATTTCTGCAGCATATTTTTGGCAAGTACAGAATCGCAGTATATATAAAATAGGCAAAAGTGTTGGAGGGAAGCTTCAAAATGGCAAATATGTTTTTTATTACAAATTATGTGAGCAGACTCTTTAGTTAATCTGCTAGGTTGTGGTATGGGTTGGCAGTCCTAGAAATCATTCAAGCAGTATGGGACCCAAAAGCAAAAATGTTTTATTACATTGTATCTAACAATTCTTGGATGTAATGGCTGTATTGATTTTAGCCGTTCTTTCTTCTATTTTCATCTGATGATGCAGCCAGTAAGCACTCTTACAGATGCATCAGTCTACAGGGATGAGAGAAACCATTTAACATTGATTACAATAATTGGTGCTTATAATGATCAGCTTTTATTTATTCATGTAAACTCTTTAACCACTTCAGCCCGGACCATTTGGCTGGCCAAAGACCAGAGCACTTTTTGCGATTCGGCACTGCATCGCTTTAACTGACGGTTGTGCGACGTGGCTCCCAAACAATGACGTCCTTTTTTTCCCCCACAAATGGAGCTTTCTTTTGGTGGTATTTTTTGCGCTATAAACATAAACAGAGCGACAATTTTAAAGAAAAATAAATATTTTGTACTTTTTGCTATGATGAATATCCCCATTTATTTTTTTTTAAGCAAATTTTTCCTCAGTTTAGGCCGATGCGTATTCGTCTACATATTTTTGGTAAAAAAATGAGTAATAAGCGTATATTGATTGGTTTTCGCAAAAGGTTATAGCATCTAAAAAATATAGGGTAGTTTATGGCGTTTTTTTTTTTTCTTGTTTAGGGGCGGTGGTCTGCGTGTTTTTTTTTTTTTTTTTTTTTTTTCATGACCAACATTATGGCGGACACATCGTTATTTTGGGACCATTCACATTTATACAGCGATCAGTGCTATAAAAATACACTGATTACTGTATAAATGTGACTGGCAGTGAAAGGATTAATCACTAGGGGGTGGGGAGGGGTTGAGTGTGTCCTAGGGAGTGATTCTAACTGTTAGGGGGCGTGGTTTATGGTGCCACGTCACTGATCGCTGGTCCCAAAGAGTGGGAGCAGACAATCGGTGCAGTGTCACCAGGCGTTCATTCCATTGGCCAGAATGATTATTTTGGCTATTGAAATGAATAAACACTCAAATGCTAAATGTTCCTAGTGTTTAGATGTGCCCCCCCCAAAATGCTCTTCTAACATAGTGGGACTTTTTTCAGCCACTAAACACCCAATACCCTCAAAAGCAATGTTACTTTAAACTTTTTTTTTTTTTTTACTTTGAGAATACATATTTTACATTAACACTGACGGGTGCTTACAATGGTCAGCATTTAAGTTGTTGTAGGTAAATCTGCTAATACATCCAACACTACCCTTGCTGCAATTAGTGTTGCTGTCCAAAGGGGTCACCATGGCTCCTTCATCAAGGATAGAGACACTTTAGGACAGAAAGTGTTACGGCCAGGTAAAACAAAACAATGCAGCCTTCGCACTCCAAGGATTGGTAAGCTGCAATGTAATAATGTTTTACTTTTAGGGTTTTTAATACCGCTTGGATGCTCTTGTCATTGTGGGCATGCCAGCCCAGGGAGGGGAGCTTGAATCCAATAGGGAGCAGTCAGGGCTTTGTCATTATTCATTGTTTTTATGGGAAAGTGTTGATTCTTGTAAATGTTTACACTTTGTCCTGGAAATGTCTTATTTTTATCATTTCATTTTCTAAATTACTGCTCAATATTCAGTTGGTAGAATTAGTTTTACAGTATATGCCAATCAGCAGGTGCAGCGTGACTCGCACATGCGCCGTAGGGAACTGGGCAGTGAAGCCGGAGCGCTTCACTTCCTGGTTCCCTCACAGAGGATGGCGGGGCGGCAGCAGAGTGACGAGCGAACGCTCGTACTCTGCTGCGGACGGCGCTGGAGTCCGGGACAGGTAAGTGTGCCGCTATTAAAAGTCAGCAGCTGCAGTATTTGTTGCTGCTGGCTTTTAATATTTTTTTTTCAGCGGACATCCGCTTTAATGTGAATGCTGGATTCACTTAACACCGAGGTCTAAGACAACACTATGGGGATTATTTACTAAAGGCAAAACACTGAAAGTGCAGTTGCTGTAGATCTGATGGGGACATGCAAGGACAATAAAAAACAGCATTTTAGCTTGCACATGATTGGATGATGAATTTGGCAGAGCTTCCTCGATTCAGATCCCCCCCCCTTGTTTCAGATCCTCCTCCCCCTCCCCCCCTTCAATCCTCCCCCCCCTTGTTTCAGATCCTCCTCCCCCTCCCCCCTTTCAGATCCTCCTCCCCCCTCTCGTTTCAGATCCTCCTCCCCCCCCCTCGTTTCAGATCCTCCTCCCCCCGTCTCGTTTCAGATCCCCCTCCCCCCCCCACCCCCCCTTTCAGATCCTCCTCCCCCCCCCCCTCTCGTTTCAGATCCTCCTCCCCCCCCCCCCCCGTTTCAGATCCTCCCTCCCCCCCCCCCCTCTCGTTTCAGATCCTCCTCCCCCCCCCCCCCCCCGTTTCAGATCCTCCTCTCCCCCCCCCCCCTCTCGTTTCAGATCCTCCTCTCCCCCCCCCACCCCCTCTCGTTTCAGATCCTCCTCTCCCCCCCCCCTCTCGTTTCAGATCCTCCTCTCCCCCCCCCCCCACGTTTCAGATCCTCCTCTCCCCCCCCCCCTCTCGTTTCAGATCCTCCTCTCCCCCCCCCCCCCCCTCTCGTTTCAGATCCTCCTCCTCCCCCCCCTCCCCCCCTTTCAGATCCCCCTCGTTTCAGATCCTCCCTCCTCCCCCCCCTCTCGTTTCAGATCCTCCTCTCCCCCCCCTCTCGTTTCAGATCCTCCTCTCCCCCCCCCTCTCGTTTCAGATCCTCCTCTCCCCCCCCTCTCGTTTCAGATCCTCCTCCCCCCCTCCCCCCTCTCGTTTCAGATCCTCCTCCCCCCCCCCCTCTCGTTTCAGATCCTCCTCCCCCCCCCCCCTCTCGTTTCAGATCCTCCTCTCCCCCCCCCCCTCTCGTTTCAGATCCTCCTCTCCCCCCCCTCTCTCGTTTCAGATCCTCCTCCCCCCCCCCCTCTCGTTTCAGATCCTCCTCTCCCCCCCCCCTCTCGTTTCAGATCCTCCTCTCCCCCCCCCCCTCTCGTTTCAGATCCTCCTCTCCCCCCCCCCTCTCGTTTCAGATCCTCCTCTCCCCCCCCCCTCTCGTTTCAGATCCTCCTCTCCCCCCCCCCCTCTCGTTTCAGATCCTCCTCTCCCCCCCCCTCTCGTTTCAGATCCTCCTCTCCCCCCCCCTCTCGTTTCAGATCCTCCTCTCCCCCCCCCCCCCTCTCGTTTCAGATCCTCCCCCCCCCTCTCGTTTCAGATCCTCCCCCCTCCCCCTCTCGTTTCATTCAGATCCTCCCCCCTCCCCCATCGTTTCAGATCCTCCTCCCCCCTCGTCTTTCAGATCCTCCTCCCCCCTCGTCGTTTCAGATCCTCCTCCCCCCTCTCGTTTCAGATCCTCCCTCCCCCCTCTCGTTTCAGATCCTCCTCCCCCCTCTCGTTTCAGATCCTCCTCCCCCCTCTCGTTTCAGATCCTCCTCCCCCCCCCCCCCTCTCGTTTCAGATCCTCCTCCCCCCTCTCGTTTCAGATCCTCCTCCCCCCTCTCGTTTCAGATCCTCCTCCCCCCTCTCGTTTCAGATCCTCCTCCCCCCCCTCGTTCAGATCCTCCTCCCCCCCCTCGTTTCAGATCCTCCCCCCCCCCCCTCGTTTCAGACCCCCCCCTCCTCGTTTCAGACCCCCCCCTCTCGTTTCAGACCCCCCCTCTCGTTTCAGACCCCCCCCCCCTGTCGTTTCAGATCCCCCCCCCCCTGTCGTTTCAGATCCCCCCCCCCCTGTCGTTTCAGATCCCCCCCCCCCCTGTCGTTTCAGATCCCCCCCCCCCCCCCTGTCGTTTCAGATCCCCCCCCCCCCCCCCTGTCGTTTCAGATCCTCCCCCCCCCCCCCTGTCGTTTCAGATCCCCCCCCCCCCCCCCTGTCGTTTCAGATCCCCCCCCCCTGTCGTTTCAGATCCCCCCCCCCTGTCGTTTCAGATCCCCCCCCCCTGTCGTTTCAGATCCCCCCCCCCTCGTTTCAGATCCCCCCCCCCCTGTCGTTTCAGATCCCCCCCCCCTGTCGTTTCAGATCCCCCCCCCCTGTCGTTTCAGATCCCCCCCCCCCTGTCGTTTCAGATCCCCCCCCCCTGTCGTTTCAGATCCCCCCCCCCCTGTCGTTTCAGATCCTCCCCCCCCCCCCCCCCCTGTCGTTTCAGATCCTCCCCCCCCCCCCCTGTCGTTTCAGATCCTCCCCCCTCCCCCCCCCCCCCCCCCTGTCGTTTCAGATCCTCCCCCCCCCCCCCCCCTGTCGTTTCAGATCCTCCCCCCCCCCCCCCCCCCTGTCGTTTCAGATCCTCCCCCCCCCCCCTGTCGTTTCAGATCCTCCCCCCCCCCCTGTCGTTTCAGACCCCCCCCCCCCCCCCCCCCCCCCCCTGTCGTTTCAGACCCCCCCCCCCCCCCTGTCGTTTCAGATCCCCCCCCCCCCTGTCGTTTCAGATCCTCCCCCCCCCCCCCCCTCTCGTTTCAGATCCTCCCCCCCCTCCCCCCCTCTCGTTTCAGATCCTCCCCCCCTCCCCCTCTCGTTTCAGATCCTCCTCCCCCTCTCGTTTCAGATCCTCCTCCCCCCTCTCGTTTCAGATCCTCCTCCCCCTCTCGTTTCAGATCCTCCTCCCCCTCTCGTTTCAGATCCTCCCCCCCCCCCCCTCGTTTCAGATCCTCCCCCCCCCCCCTGTTCGTTCAGATCCTCCCCCCTCCCCCCTCTCGTTTCAGATCCTCCCCCCCCTCCCCCTCTCGTTTCATTCAGATCCTCCCCCCTCCCCCTCTCGTTTCAGATCCTCCCCCCCTCCCCCTCTCGTTTCAGATCCCCCCCCCCCCCTCTCGTTTCAGATCCTCCCCCCTCCCCCTCTCGTTTCAGATCCTCCCCCCCCTCCCCCTCTCGTTTCAGATCCTCCCCCCTCCCCCTCTCGTTTCAGATCCTCCCCCCCTCCCCCTCTCGTTTCAGATCCTCCCCCCTCCCCCTCTCGTTTCAGATCCTCCCCCCTCCCCCTCTCGTTTCAGATCTCCTCCCCCCTCCCCCTCTCGTTTCAGATCCTCCCCCCTTCCCCCCTCTCGTTTCAGATCCTCCTCCCCCCCTCTCGTTTCAGATCCTCCTCCCCCCCCTCTCGTTTCAGATCCTCCTCCCCCCTCTCGTTTCAGATCCTCCTCCCCCTCTCGTTTCAGATCCTCCTTCCCCCCCTCTCGTTTCAGATCCTCCCCCCCCCCCCTGTCGTTTCAGATCATCCCCCCCCCCTCTCGTTTCAGATCCCCCCCCCCCCCCCTCTCGTTTCAGATCCCCCCCCCCCTCTCGTTTCAGATCTCCCCCCCCCCCCTCTCGTTTCAGATCCCCCCCCCCCTCTCGTTTCAGATCCCCCCCCCCTCTCGTTTCAGATCCCCCCCCCCCCTCTCGTTTCAGATCCCCCCCCCCCCTCTCGTTTCAGATCCCCCCCCCCTCTCGTTTCAGATCCCCCCCCCCCCTCTTGTTTCAGATCCCCCCCCCCCCTCTTGTTTCAGATCCCCCCCCCCCCTCTTGTTTCAGATCCCCCCCCCCTCTTGTTTCAGATCCCCCCCCCCTCTTGTTTCAGATCCCCCCCCCCTCTCGTTTCAGATCCCCCCCCCCTCTCGTTTCAGATCCCCCCCCCCCCCTCTCGTTTCAGATCCCCCCCCCCCTCTCGTTTCAGATCCCCCCCCCCCTCTCGTTTCAGATCCCCCCCCCCCTCTCGTTTCAGATCCCCCCCCCCTCCTCGTTTCAGATCCCCCCCCCCTCTCGTTTCAGATCCCCCCCCCCTCTCGTTTCAGATCCCCCCCCCCTCTCGTTTCAGATCCCCCCCCCCCCCTCCGTTTCAGATCCCCCCCCTCTCGTTTCAGATCCCCCCCCACTCTCGTTTCAGATCCTCCCCCCCCCCTCGTTTGCGATTCTTCCCCCCGTTTGAAAGAACGCTGCACAAATACCATGTAACATTAAATATTGCAATTTCCGCCTTTGGGTCTCTGATAAATGATATAGATTTTTTATTTATTTTTTGCAATCTATCTTTTAGCAGAGACCCTAGAGCAGGGGTGTCAAACTGGCGGCCCTCCAGCTGTTGCAAAACTACAAGTCCCATGAGGCATTGCAAGGCTAACAGTTACAAGCATGACTCCCACAGGCAGAGGCATGATGGGACTTGTAGTTTCGGAACAGCTGTAGGGCCGCCAGTTTGACACCCCTGCCCTAGAGAATAAGATGTCTGTCGTTGCAATATTTTATGTCGCACTGTATTTTGCGCAGCGGTTTTTTAAAAGCATTTTTTTGGGGGGAAAAATACACTTTTAATGAAATTTAAAAAACACAAAGCAGTAAAGTTGGCCCAATGTGTTTTTTTTTTTTTTTTTTTTTTTTTGTATGTGAAAGGTGATGTTATGTTAAGTAAATGCCTAACATGTCATGCTTTTCAAATTGCGCACACTCATGGAATGGCGACAAACTACGGTACTTAAAAAATTAAAACACCATAGGCAACTTTTTAAAACATTCTTAACTGTTACCAGTTTAGAATTGGAAGAGGTCTGGTGCTAGAATAATGGCTCTTCCACTAATGATCGCTGCGATACCTCACAAGACACAAAGCTTACGTATGTGTTTGCTTTGGCCCGCAAGCACGGAGGGATGGGGCACTTTAAAAAAAAAAAAAATTCTTCATTTTTTTTATTTTTTTACACCGTCCTTTAAAAAAAAAAAAAAAAAAAAAAACTTTGATCACTTTTATTGCTGTCACAAGGAATGTAATCATCCCTCATGACAGCTATAGTCACGTGTCGGGTATTTTTTGGAGGGATCAAAAGCAAGTTTGGCTGTTTTTTTGCATACTATATATATATTTTAAATCTGGTACCTTTAAGCCTCCAGTAAGCCGAAAGTGATTATGTGATGCCGCTTAAGGGTTTCTAGATCCGAGACCAAACAAAGCCAGAATCCGCTTTTGATCGGATCTAGAAACCCGTGCCGGCTCGTTTCTCAGGCCTCCTGGTGGAACGAGAGAGCCCGGGCAAAGCGGCAGGAGGGGGAGGAACGCTCTCTCTCGCTGCTTGTCATGATGATCAAGCAGCTGATTAGCCGCATCAATTGTTATCACAAGAAAGCTGAATTTGACTATAAAAAAAGCAGAATAATGTACAGACATGTGAGTTTGTGGCAAGTGGTTAAAGTGGACTTATCAGCATCTTTACAAGTCTGTGCCTTACTGTTAAAAATAAGTGACTTTGTAAAAGAAGAATCTTTGAGAATGAGGCCCCTTTCACACGTGCGGGGACTGTATGTCCGCTTTTTCATCCATCAGTTTGCGGATGAAAAATCCACTGACACCCGTAATCACCCGCCTCCGCAAAGATCCAATTTTGCAGACGGAAGTAGATCCAATTTTTTCTTCCGTCTGCGTATCAGATCGGATGAACACTGACACATGGTCTGTGTTCATCCAATCCCCCCATAGGGGAGAGCAGAGAAAAAACAGGGCGGTCCCTGCACAGCGTGCGGAGACCGCCCTGTCATCTGCCGGCTCAGTGGGGATCTACGGAGCAATCCCCGCTGAGCTTACGGAGCACACGGAGGCGGATCATTACTGATCCGCCCCGTGTGAAAGGGCCCCGATGCTGGTGTTTCGGCACATTCGGCGACGCATCACTGTTGGCTACGGTAGTGATGTTCCGCTGAGAAATTTCGTACTACGCATGCGTAACTTGCCGATATGCGTTCCAAATGTTTTGCGACAAAACGGAGCAGTCACGTGGAGGCTCAGTGTTACAGAAAGGAGATTAATGCCTCTTTACAGTCAATTTGGTGGATTTGTAGCAGAATGTTTAGTCACTTTAAGCCACATTGTGTGTTCATTGGGCAGCCTTGTAATTCACCTCATTATATTTTATTACCCCAAAATGGTACGATATCAGCCTCTTGCTCAGCACCAGGCCATCGGAACGCGTGGTATTTCATTTATTCCGCCATTTAAAGGGATGCTTTACTCTTAATTTTTTTTTTTTTTTACATCACTTCCGTCACACTATCTGACAGTTTGAGTATGCTGTGTGTCGTAAAAGTGTTGGAACGCATATGGCGGCGTCGCCCAATTCACACTACAGTGGGTAGCCAAATGTGATGGGTCGCCATATGTGAGGAAACACCATTAGTCTGCTTCAAGCAGATAGAAACCTTCCCCTCTTCTCAAGGAATCACTTTGAATTTGTAGCAAGTGATAAAGTAAGAGGCAAATGAAAGGAACCATCTATGTGAAACAAGTGATATAAACACATCTGCACATACACCAGGATTTAGATGATTGTGTCATTCCTAAAGCTGGACATAGACAGTTTAAACCATGTATGAGCAGGCTGGTTGTACCCAAGCTGATTGACCTATCAACTTGGGTCCAACCAGCCTGTCTGATTTTTCATGCCGCTAGGAAAAATCACTGTGTGTTCTCCTGGCCAGGACTACACCGTTTACGATGCTCAGTTATGAATGGACAAAGTCACTGATCACTGACTCTGCACATTTGGAAAAGGGGGGGGGGGGGCGCAGGCGAGGACTGGAGAGCGCGAGGAGGGGAGCGGACCCGAGGAGGATGGGGGATGAGGGGACTGGACGACTAAGAATGGAGGAGTGCACAGAGGAACACGGAAGGGAGCTGGAGAATGATACAGGGGACACTCGGGAACAATTGGTGCGGTGGCAGGGGAAGTTATAATCGCTGATCTCCCTAATCCTGATCGGTGATTTATAACTTCCCTGCCGCAGCACCAATTGTTTCTGAGTGTCCAGGTATCGGATTAGGCATCTGGAGCATTTGCAGGACTACAAGTGCTCCTGCAAATACTTGGTACCCTATTTACTACTAAACAAATTGCCTACTATAATGTACAAACTCTCTTAAACTGCCAAGTAATTGCGCAGAAAAAAACTAGAAACATGGGTGTGCATACCCACGCACCAATGGTCAATAAGAGAAATCCTTATATAGGGCCTATATTGTAGGGATAGGCTAAAAAAGATTAGCAGATTAGTACTATTGGTGTATCCTTCCACCTCCTTGCTTTCTTGCCTTTCTACAGAACCAATATGCTTTTCCTCCTATATGTACACCCCCCACACTTTTGGAAATATTTTATTCCATCTTTTCATGTGACAACGCTGAAGAAATTACACTTTTCTACAATGTAAAGTAGTGAGTGTACAGCTTGTATAACAGTGTACATTTGCTGTCCCCCCAAAATAACTCAACACACAGCCATAAATGTCTAAACAGCTGGCAACAAAAGTGAGTACACCCCTAAGTGAAAATGTCCAAATCGGACCCAATTAGCCATTTTCCCTTGCCGATGTCATGTGACTCGTTAGTGTTACAATGTCTTAGGTTTGAATGGGGAGCAGGTGTGTTAAATTTGGTGTCATCATATTCTCATACTGGTCACTGGAAGGTCAACATGGCATCTCATGGTAAAGAACTCTGAGAATCTAAAAAAAAAAATTGTTGTTCTACATAAAGATGGCCTAGGATACAAGATAATTGCAAAGACCCTGAAACTGAACTGCAGCACAGTGGCCAAGACCATACAGCGGTTTAACAGGACAGGTTCCACTCACAACAGGCCTTGCCATGGTCAACCAAAGATGTTGAGCGCACAAAAAAGCCTGCAAACAGTTTGCTGAAGACAAGCAGACATGGATTACTGAAACCATGTCCTGTGTTCTGATGAGACCAAGATAAACTTATTTGGTTCAGATGGTGTCAAGCGTGGCAACCAGGTGAGTACAAAGACAAGTGTGTCTTGTCTACAGTCAAGCATGGTGGTGGGATTGTCATGGTCTAGGGCTGCATGAGTGCTGCCGGCACTGGGGAGATACAGTTCATTGAGGGAACTATGAATGCCAACATGTACTGTGACATACTGAAGCAGAGCATTAACCCCCTGAGCGGTATTCCGGAGTCAGGCTCGGGGTGGAATTTCAGCACCAAAAGCAGTAACCCCGAGCCAGACTCTGGATTGTTCGCAGTATCCACAGGCAGAGGTTACTTGCCTTGTCCCTGGATCCTGCCATGTCTCCCTGCTGTGTGATCGAGCGGTGTCCTCCTCGCTCAATTCACAGTGCCAGTGTGCCGCCGAGCTCCGTTCCCTGTGACGTTATGACGTACGGGGGCGGAGATCTGCGCCGAATTCAAAAAAGTAAATGCACACAATACATTACAGTACTGTATAAAATAATTACACATCCGCTTTGTCCCTATGGTCTTTCCAGTGTCCTGCATGCACTTTTATATAATAAGGGCCCTTTCCGTTTTTTACAAGTCTGTTTACGGACTTGTAATGCTTCCCTATGGGATTGCGGTCGTTAGCGGATGAGCATTCGCTAACGTCCGTAAACATCCGCCTCTGCAAAGATCCGCTTTTTCATACGGAAGGAAAAACCCTATTTTTCTTCCATCTGGCGGAACGGATCGGATGAATACGGATAAACGGTCCGTATTCATCCGATTCCCCATAGGGAAGGAAGGAAAAGACAGGGCGGTCCCTGCACAGTGTGCAGGGACCGCCCTGTCAGCCAACGGCTCAGCGGGGATTAACGGAGGAATTCCCGCTGAGCAAACAGGCTAAGGGAGCGGATCAATACGGATCTGCTCCGTGTAAAAAAGCCCTAAAACAGTTTTTCTTCTGCCTGGAAGTGGGAGATTGTCCATAGCAACCAAAAAGTGTCCCTGTACATCAAAAGTGGGTTTAGAGCAGCTAGAAAACAGCGATAATAAATTAGAATCACTTGCAGAATTGAACGATAACGATTTGTGGGGAAATTCGTCTTCAGACACTGAAAGTAATGACAGCGACAATTCTGCAACTGAGCAAATTTCAGTTTTTTTTTTTTTATTACATTATTGAATAACTTTTATTATTACGGTACATTATTATTATAATTTTATTATATTATAATTTATGATTTTGTGTTTCAAACTTTATCATACCCGGAATGTCTACTAGACTCTTGTTTGGAGAGATTTAAGTGAGTTATTCCTAAGGATTACAGACCTACAATGTAAAACGCCAAATTTCCATGCAAAATAACGATACCGCTTTCAGCACCTAAAATCTGAAGGAATCATACCGCCAGGGAGGTTAAACCCTTTCCTTTTGGAGACAGGGCTATAGAGCAGTATTTCACCATAATGACCCCAAACACACCTCCAAGATGACCACTGCCTTGATAAAAGAAGCTGAGGGTAAAGGTGATGGACTGGCCAAGCGTGTCTCTAGACCTAAACCCTATTGAGCATCTGTGGGGCAAAATGGAAAGTGGAGGAGCACAAGGTCTCTTAACATCCACCATAATGTCATGGCGGAGTGGAAGAGGACTCCATGCCCAAGAGGGTTATGGCAGTGCTGGAAAATAATGGTGGTCACACAAAATATTGGCACTTTGGGCCCAATTTGAAAATTTTCACTTGGGGGTGTACTTACTTTTGTTACCAGCGGTTTAGACATTAATGACTGTGTGTTGAGTTAGAGAGATATCTCTCCATCTATATATCACAATCTCTAAAATATATTTCTATTTTGTCAAGGCTTTTTTCCATGTATTTTCTTTGAACTTGTATGAAACCTAAAGCAGCATTAGAAGTGGTGCTCTAAATGTGATAATGGTGCCTTAGTGCTTTGTGTGGAGTCATTGGACTGAGAATCCTTCCCACGGTTGATTAGCAGTCTGAAAGGGAAAGGTTGCAGTTATTGGTTTGATCTGATCTATTTTGTTGGTTCTTTTGTGATCCTTCTCACAAGATATCTATATGTAGGAAGCGTAAGACTTGTGTGTTGCAGTGGAGATGAGAGACCTTAATGGCTTCATTCATGTGTCATGTATTTGTGTATGTAGTCAGGCTGTGCTCTACTTAATGTTTGAACTTCATTAAACACTTTCCAAATTAGAGCTCGTTTGCAGGAATCTGGATTTACTTGGAAAACACAATGTAGTTGTGTGTTTTAATAGCCTGTTGGCATTCTCTCACTTATAGTAGCGTTACTAGGGTTTCTTTGCTGTTAAGGAGAAACTGCTGTGTTTTTGTTAACTTGGTGGTAAACTTTAGACATGAAATCTGAACAAAGCACATCAGTCTATACTGTTTACTTGTCTCTACCCAAAGCTCTAAGTGTGATTTTTCTCTCTGCTGCTTTGTTCCTCTTATCAGCATGAGTCACTTCTGACAGCTTTTCCTGACACCAAAAGACCCATTTCACACTGAGGAGGTGTGGGCTTTACCGCTGTTATAGCAGCGGTTTTTGGCTGCTAGTGGGGCTCTTTTAACTCCAGCTAGCAGCGGAGGAAAGGGTTAATGCCCCTTTTTACGGTGCTGCTCATTCATTTCGATGGGCAGAGGTGGTGGAGGAGCAGTGCACAGGCATACCCCACTTTTAAGTACACAATGTGGTTTATTTTATTAAAGCCGGAAAGCACAGAAACCAATGAGCTTCCAGGATTTATTACCAGGCTTAATTGAAAAAGCTGGGGTTAGAAGCTCATTGGTTTCTGTGCAGAAGTGAGCCTGATTTTGTGCTTTCCGGCTTTAGTAAATAAACCACATTGTGTACTTAAATGTGGGGTATGCCTGTATACACCGCCCCCACAACGCCCCAAAGATGCCGCTTGCAGGACTTTTTTTTTTTTTTCCTGTCTTGCAAGCGCACCGCCCCAGTGTGAAAGCATTTAGGCTTTTACACTGGGGTGGCTTGAGAGGCGTTTTACATGCACCATTTTTAGCGATAAAACACCTGAAAAGTGCTGCAGTGTGAAAAGGGTCCAAGAGAAAAATGGTGGCAGGGGAGAGGAGCTCCAGCACGAGGCCTGTGAATGACGGCCACAGCTGTGCTTGTTCTGTTTGTAGTCAGAGGTGGGTGTCCCTTTCTCTGATGAAGCCCAGAGCTCTTCTCCCATAGCTGTGAAGTTGGGCTACTTTCACACTGGGGCATTGCACCCTCAACGCTAACGGCCACTTTTAACTCCTTCTATCGGACAAAAAAGGGTTAAAACCGCCAGCAAAGCGCCGCTGCAGCTTTGTTCTGTGAGCGGCCACATTTGGTCAGTATTCGGTTGCACAGCACAGTACCTAGAAGATCATGGCAATTGCTGTAGCAGTGATGACTACTACAAATACGTTTTCACAATGGTCCCTCAGGTATAAAATAAATTATGAGCATTAATGTTTACTGCATACAGTAATGCCCATTTTTGTTTACATGTGCACATGTTTATGCTGTGGAGTTTGGTAGGCATGAAAACTTCTTGATTTGAGGGTAATGCTCCCTTGAGCCCTAACGCAGATGGTAAAATTGATACAGAGTACAAGTATTATGATATTTTACACTCCTGTATGAAATTGAAACAATCTTATTTAAAGTAAAACTGTTGTGTGATATTCTCAGCAAATATTGTGCAAACTGTACTCTTTTTGTAAAACTGTTTATTTCTATAGTTATTAAATCATTTCACTGCTACTACAGTGATTCCCACTAACCTCCGGGGTGCGTGCTGAGCCACTGCCCTGCTTGGTGAACATACAAGATTACTCGCTTAACCAATGAATGCAAAGTGTTTATTCATTGGACAAGGAGAGGCGGTGTGGTGACATCACTATACTTGTCCAATCGGAGAGTACTTTGTGTTGATTGAGAAAATGCAAAGTGTGCTCTGAATGGCTCCCATGCTGACGGAGTAAACTCCTGTGTTCATTAAGCAACAGGGCAGCCACTCGGCATGGGACCCGGAAGCCAGTGGCAATCCGTCGGTAGCAGTTCAGCTACCATGAAGATTGGTCAGGAATTTAGCTTTGAATGTGAATTTTTAGTGATTATTTTTCAATCTAAGACTAAGTGCTTGAAATGTATTCATTCTTTTCACAGAACTGCGCTGTACACCTGTGCAGTTTGCCTGCCACAGCGGTGCCATCCAGTGCATTCCCTTGAACTGGCAGTGTGATGGATGGCCAACCTGTGAGGACGAGAGCGATGAAGTTAACTGTCCAGGTGAGTCTATGGTCAAAGGTGTAGCAATACCTGGCATACTCCTTTGTTTTAGCTTTGTTGTATATTTGTTGCATAAAACTTTTGTTGTCTTTCTTCTTAAGCCCGGTACACACGGGCCGAATGTTGGGCGGCATTGACCAGTTCAATACAAACCGGCCAACATTCGACCCCTGTGTATGAAAGCCGATCTGACAGAAGCTGGCCAGCTTCTGTCGAAGGGTCATGATGGTAAAAAGTCTGCCAATCTGCTCTCTCAGCCAATAGCTGAGAGCGCTGACCAAATTGTTGTGGTGGGGTTGTTTTTATGGGGTTGGACTTGGCCACCAGTGAAGGGAACTTTTGGGGTACTTTCACAATGGGGTGCTTTTTAGGCATTTTAGCGGTAAAAATTGCATCTGTAAAGCACTTTAAAAACTCTTTTCTCATGCCTTCCCAGTGTGAAAGCCCAAGTGCTTTCACACTGGCGCTTGCAGGAATTGATATGAATGGGCAGCACTGCCGGAGCGGCTGCAAATCGTTTTGGCAGCGATGCAACCCTGACGCTTTTAACCCTTTCAGCCACTAGCAGGGGTTAAAAGTCCCCCAAAAAGCAAAAAAAGCCAAAAAGCGCCGCTACAACGGCAGTAAAGCGCCACTAAACTAGGTCCGTAAAGACATGGATGAGGGAGTTTAGGGTAGAGGAACTTGATTGGCCTGCACAGAGTCGTGATCCCAACATGATAGAACAACTTTGGGATGAATTGGAGTGGAAGCTACGAGCCAGGCCATTCTTAGTGTATATGCAAATCGCAATAAGCGTATAGTGATTGGTTTGCGCAAAAGTTTTATAGCGTTTACAAAATAGGGGGTAGTTTTATGGCATTAATAATATTATTTTTTACTAGTTATGTTGGCGATCTGCGATTTATTTATTTTATTTGTTGTTTAATTGTGACTACGACATTATGGCGGACACATCGGATGCTTTTGATGTGCGTTGGAACCATTTGCATTTATACAGCGATCAGTGCTATAAAAATGCACCTGATTACTGTATAAATGTGACTGGCAAGGAAGGGGTTAAGTGTGTCCTAGGGAGTGAGGCTTACTGTGACACATCACTGATCGCTGCTCCTTATGAGAGGGAGCAGACGATCAGTGTTGTGTCACCAGGCAGAACGGGGAGAGGCCTTGTTTACAAAGGCATTCCCCCCATTCTGCCGTTCCGTGACCCAATCGCGGGACACCGGCAGACAATAAGTCCACGGGCTATGTGGCAGATTCAAAGCAACGTGTATATATGGGATGGCACAGTGGTGTAGTGAGTAGCACTCTCGCCTAGCAGTTAAAAGGGTCGCTGGTTTGAATCCCAACTACGACACTACCTGCCTGGAGTTTGCATGTTCTTCTCGTGCCTGCGTGAGTTTCCTCCGGATACTCCAGTTTCCTCCCACACTCCAAAGACATGCTGGTAGGTTAAATGGCTTCTGTCTAAAGCTGGCCCTAGTATATGAACTTAAGTTAGGGACCTGTAAGCTCCTTGAGGGTAGGGACCGATGTGAATGTACAATCTATATGTAAAGCGCTGCGTAAATTGACGGTGCTATATAAGTACTTTAACCACTTAAGACCCGGACCAAAATGCAGGTAAAGGACCTTGCCAGTTTTTGCGTTTCGGCACTGCGTCGCTTTAACTGACAATTGCACGGTTGTGCGACGTGGCTCCCAAACAAAATTAGCGTCTTTTTTTTCCCCACAAATAGAGCTTTCTTTTGGTGATATTTGATCATCTCTACGGTTTTCATTTTTTGCGCTATAAACAAAAATAGAGCGTCAATTTTGAAAAAAAATTCAATATTTCTTTCCCGTACATCACGGGACACAGAGTGACATATTCATTACTATATGGGTTATATGGAGTACCTTCAGGTGTGGACACTGGCAATCTCAAACAGGAAGTCCCCTCCCTATATAACCCCCTCCCCTAGAGGGAGTCCCTCAGTTTTTTCGCCAGTGTCTTAGGTGTTGGTCACGGAATAGCTTTGCTCCACATCCTTGGCGTTAAGGGCGGGCTAACCGGATCTGTCCAAGGAGCCTCAGTGCCAAAGTGGACAGTACCCGGGCCCCAAACCGTGGGGTTTTGCCTATAATGCTCCTCTTTGAAAGGCTGGACCCTGGGCCCAGGACTTGGAGTTTGTAAAGACCATAAGTTCCTGTTTGCCAGGGTGCTATATAGGTCCAGGACAGTGGGTACCTTCCAGGACCCCAGGGCCTGAAGGTCTACTATGCTACCCACGGAGATGGGAGAAGATTGGACCGTTTTGCTAGACAAACGTCCTGCAGCATGGAGCAGGTAAGAGGGGAGCCTGCGGGACTTGGTTCGACAGCAGGCTCTCCAGGGTGACCTAAAAGGGGGGTAGCCTAAGTATGCTCTGCATTAGCAGCCTTGCTCACTATGTCTGAGAAGACAGGATGATCTCATTCCCCCATCACTGGGTCCCCCTGTCTAAGAAACGATTGTGTTTGCTAGCTACCTGCTGCTTTCTTCCCAGGGATAGTAAGGACCCCTATGGGGCCTTTTGGAGAGTCCTACCTGGCCGGGGGTTTGATTCTGCCGCCTGAAGCTGCAGTCCTGGGTCTCCAGCAGCTCCATGTGCTTCCTTCTCCGGCATACGCGCGCGTGCTCGCGCATGTCTTATAGACGTTTTTCGCGCCGTTCGGAGGGGAGGGCGGGGGGGGGCGTGCCTGCAGCGTCATCAGGGGCGCGCCTTGTGTGCTGTTATAATCAGCAGGCTATAGTCCGTGCTCAGTCTGAGGCTGATCTGGAAGGGAGAGGACGCAGAGCGGCAGAACAGTGACTCCCGGTGGCGGAAGAGGGGTAGTACATGCTGGACTTTGTTCCAATGCTTTTCTGTTAAGCCAAAAAAATCCCCTTTTGCAACAGGTTGGAGGCTGGCAAACTAAATTTGGGGACGCTGTATGTTTAAAAAAAAAAAAAAAAAAGTTATATATTATAAAAAAAAAAAAAAAAACCATACGGGGCCCCATCAGTTTTTGGGCATTAGTGATCTATTGTCCCCTAAGCTCTAGTTTTGTACTCCTGGCCACTACAGTCTGTTGTTGTAGACGGAGTCCCTCGATTTTGTATTATGGCTTCCAAAAGTTCGGGGTCAAAGGGTACAAAAAAGACCAAAAAACAAAGGGGTTCCCCCTCTGATTCTGATGATATGCCGATACTTTCCCCGCAGCTTATTCCCATGAAGGTCGCCTTGGATGAGCCATTAGGGGGGTCTGGTGCTGAGGCTGGCCCAGATCAGCCCAGCCCTGTGTTTATCACAGAGGAGATGCTAGCCGTATCCCTAGGGGGGCTAGAAGAAAGATTAGCAGCAATGATCGCTAGATCTATTCCTGGCAAGAAACGGGCTAGATCCCCATCGCCAAAAGGTATATCCTCAGATGCTGAAATTCTCTCTCAGGAGGAATTGGAATCGCAGGAGGATCAACTAGACCAGAACCAAGAGGGTTCAGGGATTGAGGGATCTACCTCTGAGGAACCATTTTCAGACTCCCAGACAGAAAGACTGTGGGTACAGTCTTTGACGGACATGGTCCGCTCGGCATTTAATTTACCATTGCCAGAGCCTCAGGTTCCTGCGGTATCCTCTCTGGGCTCTTTGAAAGCTCCTTTGAGCAACGCGGTTTTTCCGGTCCATCCTCTCTTGGAGGAATTGATCTTTCAGGATTGGGTACGACCGGACAGGATTTTTCTGCCGCCGAAGAGATTTTCGGTCCTTTACCCTATGGAGGAAAAATTCTCAAAGAGGTGGAAGCTCCCAGTGGTGGATGCAGCCATCTCATGTGTGAATAAATCACTAACTTGCCCGGTGGAAAACATACAAATGTTTAAAGATCCGGTTGATAAACGGTTAGAGACACTTTTAAAGGCATCCTTTGCTACGGCAGGAGCAGTGGTACAGCCAGCTGTGGCTGCAATTGGAGTTTGTCAGGCGTTAAAGGACCAGACAAAACAAATGCTAAAAGACATGCCTACCCAACAGGCAGAAGAGTTTTCTGACATTCCCAGAGCTCTGTGTTTTGCGGTAGATGCTATAAAGGATTCCATCCAGCAGGCCTCTCGTTTATCACTATTTTTGGTGCACATGAGAAGGCTCTTGTGGTTGAAGAACTGGGCGGCGGAGCCCCCATGCAAAAAGCTTCTGGCAGGGTTTCCCTTCCATGGAGGACGACTCTTCGGAGAGGATCTGGATAAATACATTCAGACTATTTCAAGTGGCAAAAGTACCCTTTTACCAGTCAAAAAGACATTCCGGGGTCCTACATTTAAAAGGCAGCTCTCTCCTGTCTCAGGGCCCTCAAATTCCAGGCAGTATCGACGGTCGCCTGCGCGATCAAACTTTAACAATAGATCGCAGGGACAGGCCCCTGGGGGTAAGAGACCATGGTATCGCAAGCCGACAAAGCCAGCCCCTAAGTCTGCCTTATGAAGGGGCGCCCCCACTCTCGCGGGTGGGGGGAAGGCTTTCGTTTCTTCTCAGAAGTTTGGGAAGCCAAGATCCCCGACAAATGGGTCCGGGCGTCTGTAACCACAGGCTACAGACTGGAGTTTTTAAAGTTTCCTCCGCCTCATTTTCAAGAGTCAAGGCTACCAAAAGATCCAGCAAAGAAGGCCTCGATGCTGGCAGCTTTGGATCACCTACTTTGCCAGGGCGTGATAATAGAGGTACCAGCCCAAGAGCAGGGGCTAGGTTTCTATTCCAATCTCTTTGTCATACCAAAGCCCAACGGCGATGTCAGGCCAATCTTGGACCTAAAGAGTTTAAACGTTTACCTAAGGGTTCGTTCCTTCCGGATGGAATCCGTCCGGTCAGCAGTCGCCATGCTCCAGAGGGACGACTTTCTGGCTTCCATAGACATAAAGGATGCTTACCTTCATGTACCAATCTTTCAGCCGCATCAAAGATTTTTACGCTTCGCAGTGGGGCAGCGACACTTCCAATTCAGGGCGCTCCCCTTCGGGCTGGCCACGGCCCCCCGGGTATTCACGAAGATCCTAGCCCCCAGTTCTGGCCAATCTAAGGATCCAAGGGGTCACAGTCCTAGCATACTTGGACGACCTTTTAATCATAGATCACTCACGGCCGTGTCTGCAACAGGCAGTAAACCTCACGGTTCAGTACCTCGAGAGGTTCGGCTGGGTCCTAAACCGGGAAAAATCAGCGTTCCATCCTACAAAGCAGTTGGAATACCTCGGCATGAGGTTAGACACAGAACAGCAAAGGGTGTTCCTGCCCCTTGTAAAGGTCGAAGCTATCAAGGGGTTGGTTCAGTTGCTTCTAAGCAAGAAAAAAACAACTATTCGCCTGTGTATGCGATTACTAGGCAAGCTAGTGGCCACGTTCGAGGCAGTACCATACGCTCAGATCCACACTCGCGTCCTACAGGCAGCCATTCTAGCAGCCTGGGGCAAGAGAGCACATGCCTTGGAGTCCCCTTTGACGCTATCATCAAAGGTCCGACAAAGCCTGGCCTGGTGGTTAAACCCTCAGAATCTTCTAAAGGGAAGGTCCTTCAGTCCCATTGTCTGGAAGGTAGTTACCACAGACGCCAGCCTGGCAGGCTGGGGGGCGGTCTTGGAGGGGTTCTCTCGCCAGGGAACTTGGGCGGAAGCAGAGAGGCAGCTACCCATCAATGTCTTGGAGATCAGAGCTGCTCGCCTAGCCCTCCTGGCATGGACCTCCAGATTACAGGGGTCCCCGGTGAGAATCCAGTCAGACAATGCCACAGCGGTGGCATACATAAACCACCAAGGGGGAACCAGGAGTCAGGCCGCTCAAAGGGAGGTGAGCTTGATTTTTCAGTGGGCAGAGGTTCATGTACCCTGCATTTCGGCGATATTCATTCCCGGAGTGGACAACCTGCAGGCAGACTTCTTAAGTCGCCAGATTCTGTCGCCGGGGGAGTGGTCTCTGCATCCCCAGGTCTTTCAGACAATCTGCCAGAAGTGGGGAATGCCAGACATAGATATAATGGCATCCAGGTTCAACAAGAAACTAGACAGGTTCGTGTCTCGAGCGAGGGACCCTATGGCCTGCGGAACCGATGCATTGGTTTGCCCTTGGCATCAATTCAAACTTCTATATGCATTCCCTCCGCTACAGTTACTTCCTCGCCTGTTGCGCAGGATCAGAGTGGAGCACAAGCCAGTCATTCTAGTAGCTCCAGCTTGGCCCCGGAGGACATGGTACTCACTAGTCCTGAAGATGGCAGTGGGAGACCCTTGGACTTTTCCTCTACGACCAGACCTACTCTCACAAGGCCCGATCCTCCACCCTACATTACAGCGTCTAAATTTGATGGCCTGGAGGCTGAATCCCTGATTCTCAGGGGTAGAGGTCTGTCTAGGCAGGTAATTCCTACCCTGATTAGGGCTAGAAAGCCGGCCTCCAGGGTGATTTATTACAGGGTGTGGAGGACCTACGTAAGCTGGTGTGAATCCAAAAGATGGAATTCCCGCAAATATACCATTGATAGGGTATTAAGTTTTCTCCAGCTAGGAGTGGATAAAGGCCTGGCACTAAGCACAATCAAGGGACAGATTTCAGCTCTGTCAGTGTGGTTTCAGAGGCCGCTGGCCACCCACTCGCTGGTAAAAACCTTCATACAGGGGGTCTTACGTATTAATCCTCCTGTCAAGTCACCAATTTGTCCATGGGACTTAAATCTTGTCCTGTCCACTCTACAGAAACAACCCTTTGAGCCGTTGGCTGAGATTCCTTTAGTTTTACTGACAAGAAAGTTGGTATTCTTGGTCGCCATAGTGTCAGAGTTGGCAGCCTTATCTTAAAGCTACAGAAAAGATCCGGAAAACAGAGGTGTTGTTCGTTTTACCAGATGGCCCCAAGAAGGGGCAGGCAGCTGCAAAATCCACCATCTCGAGATGGATTAGACAATTGATCATTCAGGCCTACGGTTTGAAGAGGTTGCCTCCTCCTTTGTCGGTAAAGGCCCATTCTACCAGGGCCATGGGCGCCTCCTGGGCAGCACACCATCAGATCTCTATGGCTCAGATATGCAAGGCGGCGACGTGGTCATCAGTCCACACGTTTACAAGGTTTTATCAACTAGACGTGAGAAGGAATGCGGATTCAGCCTTTGGGCAGGCAGTACTACAGGCTGCGGTTTAAGATCCTCGGGATCGGGGGCACCCTTGGTTGTAAAAGAAAAAAAAATGTTTTTTTCTTGACTAAGTTGGATTTATTATTATTATTTGAGTATACCTCTAAATTAAATCCTTCTTTGGAAGATGTCTCCCTCCCCTCATTAAAGCATTGCTTTCGGACATCCCACATAGTAATGAATATGCCGCTCTGTGTCCCGTGATGTACGAGAAAGAAAAAGGGATTTTTAAATACAGCTTACATGTAAAATCCTTTTCTTGGAGTACATCACGGGACACAGAGCTCCCACCCCTCTTTTGGGGAACATTTTTGGGAGGCATACTGCTTGCTACAAAACTCTGAGGGACTCCCTCTAGGGGAGGGGGTTATATAGGGAGGGGACTTCCTGTTTGAGATTGCCAGTGTCCACACCTGAAGGTACTCCATATAACCCATATAGTAATGAATATGCCGCTCTGTGTCCCGTGATGTACTCCAAGAAAAGGATTTTACAGGTAAGCTGTATTTAAAAATCCCCTTTTTTTTCCTTTTTGCTATAATAAATATCCCTCAAAAATATATATAAATATTTTTTTTTTTCCTCCGTTTAGGCCGATACGTATTCTTCTACCTATTTTTGGTAAAAAAAAATCGTAATAAGCGTTTATCGATTGGTTTGCGCAAAATTTTGTGTTTACAAAATAGGGGATAGTTTTATTGCATTTTTATTAATAACTGTTTTTTTTTTTTTTTTTTTTACTATTAATGGCAGCGATCAGTGTTTTTTTTTTTAATTTTTTTTTATTCGTGACCGTGACATTATGGCGGACACATCGGACAATTTTGACACATTTTTGGGACAATTGTCATTTTCACAGCAATTTTTTTTATATAAATGCATTGTTTACTGTGAAAATTATAATTGCAGTTTGGGAGTTAACCACTAGGGGGCACTGAAGGGGTTAAGTGTGACCTCTTATGTGTTTCTAACTGTAGGGGCCGGGGCTGGACGTGTGACGTCATTGATTGTGTTTCCCTATATCCGGGAACACACGATCAATAACGGCGCCACAGTGAAGAACGGGGAAGCTGTTCTTACAGACAGCTCTCCTCGTTCTTCAGCTCTGGCGATCGGGCCCGCGGTCATGGAGCTTCGGACCGGGTCGCGGGTGCGTACCCCCGACCCACGGCTGGGCACTTAAAGAGGATGTACAGGTACGTGCTTGTGCTCAGCCGTGCCATATTGCCGACGTATATGTGCAAGAGGCGGTCCTTCAGTGGTTAAATAATAATAATATATAAGTTGCTTTGCCTGCCTGTGCCATTCTGCCGACGTACAAGTGCGTGAGGCAGTCAGCAAGCGGTTAATATGTAATCTGCATGGAGCGCACTGACTTGGTGAGTTGGCAGATTTTTAAAATTTTAACTATTTTAGCGCTTTTATTAGCAATGAAAACTGATGGGTTCCAATCCTTTTCCACTGTATCCATCCCACTGGATATCGCATGAGATAAATACCTACAATTTTGATTAAATAACTTGTAAACTGCAAAAAAAAAAAAGATTCAAACATTGAGGTATTTTATCTCGGATTTTAAAGCGGGAAATAACTTTGTGAATTGAAGCCGCTATCGCCACAGGAAGTCACCCCTATCATACACAAGGCCGGTTGGTTGTGTTTGCCCCTTGGGTTGAAGGTTCCCAGTCCTTCCCTGATTACAAGCACTGGGGGTCATTTTTAATTTTGACATTTCTAATGAAAGAACTGTACTAAACCAAAGTGTTTTACAGTGATGAGCCCAGTTTGAACCCAGACGTCTTCTCTGACATTCATTCCTTCTTGGCTGTTCAAACAAGAACAGTGGAAGCATGCATACACTTCATGGTTAAAACCCTGCATCATAATTCAGAGAATCACCATTGAAACCATTGCTTGTAGATGTACCCATTATTCCAGGTGTGAAATACATTTTGGAAGTGTGGATTCTAAAAGCCACTTTGGAGTTGTGTTCTGAGTTTATTATAGATACACGGGTCCTTGGTATCCTGTATCCCAGGAATTGTGGACCTTTGCCAATTCGTTTCCTGAGGCTATATTTAGTCTCTTACAGGATGTTATTGGGAAAATGAATTGAAATGCTTTTTGGCTTGTGATCCAAATGGATCCAGATGGAGAATTTAGTGGACCGTAGTTTCCCAGAAAGCTCTATTGTTGCAGGATATCTATTGAGCAAATGTTTCTGGAAGTAATTGCAGCGCGCTGAAAGTCAGTAACTGGCTTCAGGGCTGCCAAACAAAGAGATGGCAGCTTACAAGGAGGAGGCTTGCATTTATTTTTTCAAGTTGGTGTATTTCTGACACATAAGAGCAGATTTCGATATCCCTGTCTCATGCCTGCAAATGTTTGACCGCATACTAAGAGCTAACTGACTTTTTGTTTATTTTGGGTCAAAACACCTTAAACCACTTGCCTACCAGCTGCCGTCATTGTACTGCGGCAGGTCGGCTCGTTCCTGCGAATCGCCATCCTTGTACGTCGGCTCAAAATCTATGTTGTGGGTGCGTTTACCCACTGGCCAGCAGGGAACACGCTTAACCACTTCCCCACCGCGCCATAAGCATTTTACTGCTACGGCGCGGTGGAGTTGCTTTGACACGACGTCCCTGGGACGTCCTCGTGCACTTCTGCGATTGCCCGTCCCCTGGGACGCGCTCGCGAAAGTGTCCGTGCTCGCCGGGTCTAGAAGACCCGGCGCATCACGGATCACGGTAAATTGCTGCTGATAGCGGCCGTTTACCACGTGATCGCGCCGTCGAATGACGGCGCGATCACTTGTAAACAAACCGGCGTCATTTGATGACGCCGGTTCCTCCCTCTCCTCGCTCTCCTCTCTGTACAGTGTGTGAGGAGAGGGGGGGGGGAGCGGGGTGTCAGCAGCTGAGCTGTGGCTGGATCTGTGACAAATGCAGTCACAGATCCAGCCATCCCTCAAAACATCCCAGCTTTGCAATCCCCTAGTACCCTGCAATCCCCCAGTACCCAACAATACCCCACAATACCCCAGTACCCCACAATACCCCAGTACCCCACAATACCCCAGTACCCCACAATACCCCAATACCCCAGTACCCCACAATACCCCAGTACCCCACAATACCCCAGTACCCCACAATACCCCAGTACCCCACAATACCCCAGTACCCCACAATACCCCAATACTCGGCAATACCCCAATACTCGGCAATACCCCAATACTCGGCAATACCCCAATACTCGGCAATACCCCAATACTCTGCATGATACTCGGCAATACCCCAATACTCGGCAATACCCCAATACTCGGCAATACCCCAATACTCTGCATGATACTTTGCAATACCCCAATACTCGCAATACCCCAATACTCGCAATACCCCAATACTCGCAATACCCCAATACTCGGCAATACCCCAATACTCGCAATACCCCAATACTCGGCAATACCCCAATACTCGGCAATACTCGGCAATACCCCAATACTCGGCAATACCCCAATACTCTGCATGATACTTTGCAATACCCCAATACTCGGCAATACCCCAATACTCGGCAATACCCCAATACTCGGCAATACCCCAATACCCTGCATGATACTTTGCAATACCCCAATACTCTGCAATACCCTGCGCGATACTCTGCAATACCGCCTATGGGGATTTTTAAGTAGCGAGGTTTGACATGTTGGGTATCTATTTACTCGGCGTAACTTCATCTTTCACATTATGAAAAAAAATTGGGCTAACTTTACTGTTTTGTTTTGTTTTAAGCACAAAACAGTTTTTTAAAAAACACGCGTTCAATAAATTTCTGCGAAAATACCGTGCGAGATAAAAAGTTGTAATGGCCGCCATTGTATTCTCTAGGGTCTTTGCTAAAAAAGCATATATAATGTTTTGGGGTTCTATGTAATTTTCTAGCAAATAAATGATGATTTTTCCATGTAGGAGAGAAATGTCAGAATTGGTCTGGGTGTTCCAGAACGCCTGAAGGTGCTCCCTGCATGTTGGGCCTCTGTATGTGGCCACACTGTGTAAAAGTCTCACACATGGGGTATCGCCATACTCGGGAGGAATAGCAGAATGTGTTTTGGGGTGTAATTTGTGGTATGCATATGCTGTGTGTGAGAAATAACCCACTAATATGACAGAAACAAGTTTTTTTTTTTTTTTTGTTTTTTTTACAGAATTTTCAGTCGTTTTTCTTTTATAGCGCAAAAAATAAAAAACCCAGAGGTGATCAAATACCACCAAAAGAAAGCTCTATTTGTGTGAAAAAAAGGACACAAATTTCAAATGGGTACAATGTTGTATGACTGAGTAATTGTCATTCATATTGTGAGAGCACCGAAAGCTGAAAATTGGTCTAGTTAGGAAGGGGGTTTAAGTGCCCAGTGGTCAAGTGGTTAAACCCTTGATTGCCCTTGATGTTAACCCCTTCCCCGCCGATGTCCTTAGTCAGTTAGATCTCCAATCCGTCTGCTGCAATGTCACAGTCACACTAAAAATTGCAGATCACTGCCATTACAATGAAATAATAATAATAAAAATGCCATAAATCAGGGGTCCTCAAACTATGGCCCTCCAGTTGTTCAGGAACTACATTTCCCATCATGCTCAGTCATGTCTGTGAATGTCAGAGTTTCACAATGCCTCATGGGATTTGTAGTTCCGCAACAGCTGGAGGGCCGTAGTTTGAGGATGCCTGCCATAAATCTATTCCCTATTTTGCAGAAGCTGTAACTTTTGCACAAACCAATCAATATACACTTATTGCGTTTTTTTTTTTTTTTTTTAACAAATATGTAGAAGAATGTATATAGGCCAAATTGAGGAAGACATTTATTTATTTTTAGGGATATTTATTATAGCAAAAAGTGTTTTTTTTTTTGTTTTTTATGGTCATTCCTTTTTTTTGTTTTTGTTTATAGTGCAAAAAATAAATCCTGCAGAGGTGATAAAATAACACCAAAAGAAAGCTCTATTTGTGGGGGAAATACAGGACATAAATTGTGTTTGTGTACAGCATCGCACGACGCGCAATTGTTAGTTAACCAATTGCCAACCAGCCGCCGTCATTATACCGCGCCAGGTCGGCACGATCCCGCAAGCCATCGTAGCTGTATGTCGGGTCCTTTAAGCGGGATAGCTGACGCATACCTGCTGCACTGAGGGGATGCCGATGCTCGTGACCGGCAGGCACGAGAGGCAGAATAGGGACGTGTGTGTGTGTGTGTGTGTGTGTGTGTACACGCATCCCTGTTCTGTGAGGAGAGGAGATGCAACTTGTGAGTTTCTAACAGCTAGGAACCACAATCTGTAATCTCCTACAGTGAGTCCCCACCCCCCCCACAGTTAGAACACACACTAGGGAACACAGTTAACCCTCTTGATCGCCCCCTAGTGTTAACCCCTTCCCTGCCAGTGACATTTATGCAGTAATCCAGTGACGTCAGTCTCGATGCAGATCGTGGCCATTACAAGTAAAATATAATAAAAATGCTATAAATCTTTTCACTATAACTTTTGCTCAAACCAATCAATATACGCTTATTTATTTTAATTATTTTCATTACCAAAAATATGTAGAAGAGTATATATCGACCTAAACTGAGTAAAACATTTTTTTTTTTTTTTATTCTGGCTCATTTTTTGTTTACAGCGCAAAAAATAAAAAACACAGGTGGTAAAATACCACCAAAAGAATGTTCTATTTGTGTGGGGAAAAAAAGATTTTTGGGTACAGTGATGCACAACCGCGCAATTGTCAGTTAAAGCGACACAGTGCCATATCGCAAAAAAATGGCCTGGTCATCGAGCAGCCAAATCTTCTGGGGTTTAAGTGGTTAGAGACGCAGTGCAGTATCGGGGGGGAAAATGGCCTGGTCATTAAGGGGGTAAATCATTCTTGTCCTTAAGTGGTTAAATGAAATTGCTATTTTAAATCATCGTTGCATGCTTTCAAAATTTTTTTTTTTTTTTTTAGCTGTCCTATTAGCAAGTTGCAATAATAAAATGGAAAATTCTCCAATAAACTGGAAGTAAAATTTTAAATGCTTTTTGGATAGCAGTGGTATGCTTCACATCTATGTATACAGTGAATATTATAACTTTGTAAAAGCCTAAACCTTCTGCTTCATATCCTTTGCTGCAAGTGGTATTAAAATCATTCAGCACAACACGTTCTTGTGGTCTAAATCCAGACTGACACCTGCTTTGCCGGTCCTTCTCACAGCTGTGCCTGCCAAACGGGTGACCTTCAGATGGGGTTTAGAAGTTCTAACAGTGCACTGTTTAGTATATTAGTAGGGACGAGCATATGGGTAAACGTTCTCACATCTGATCGCATTGGGATTGCATCCCAGAGGAATGTGTTGACTGCTAACCCTATGATGAGAATTTGGTGGCTCTTGAGTTGCTCAGTCAGAACTGTTAAAGACCTTTGCTGATGTGCTCCTGCTGCCATTACAAAACTGTTTAAATAAAAAAATTAAATATATATATAATTTCCTTCACAATTTAGTTTTCCCCACAAAAGGGTTTTCCCCTGTTTGCATGTGAGGTAGAGAGATATATAATTTCTTCAAAACCTCATGCCTATAAAAACCACATACATGAAATAATATACATGTATAGAGCTCATTAGTAATCGATTAAACAATCTGTAATCAATTAATTTGTGGATCATGGTGTGAAATATACAGTGAATACATAATTTAATACAATCTTGGAACAAAAGATCAACAGGTATGACAATGTTCCCACACTTCACAGATTATATTGAGCGGGAATCCTATATAAAAAAAATGAAAAAAAAAAAAAATTGTAATTTAAATTTATGTTAAAATTCATAGTAAAAATGTGATATACATTACATGTCGTTGAAAATGTGTTTCCAACGCGACGGCATCGTGCTGATTCTCGGCGACAGGGTGCCAGCACATTCCAGCGAGCGCGACATAAAAGTGAAGGGGATCCGACTTGGATTTCCAATAATTCTAGCTGCGGCGTTTGGTATGAATCATGGGGAACTCCACGCCAAATTTTAAATAAAAAAACGGCATGAGTCCCCCCCCCCCCAGGGAGCATACCAGGCCCTTTGGTCTGGTATGGATTGTAAGGAGAACCCGAAAAAAAAAATGGCGTGGGGGTTCCCCCACAATCCATACCAGACCTGTATCCGGTCAGGAAAGGAGTGGGGACGAGCGGGCGCCCCCTCCTGAGCCGTACCAGGCCGCATGCCCTCAACATGGGGGGGGGGGGTAGGTGCTCTGGGGCAGGGGCGCGCCCTGCGGCCCACCCCAAAGCACCCTGTCCCCATGTTAAGGACAGGGCCTCTTCCTGACAACCCTGCCCGTTGGTTGTCGGGGTCTGCGGGTGGGGGGCTTATCAGAATCTGGGAGGTCACCTTTAATAAGGGGGCCCCCAGATATCGGCCCCCCACCCTAGATGAATGAGTATGGGGTACATCGTACCCCTATCCATTCGCATGGAGGAAAAGTGTAAATAAAATAAACACACAACACAGGGTTTTAAAATAATTTTAGTCAGCTTCGGGGGTCTTCGCCGCTCTCAGGGGGGTCTTCTTCCATCTTCTCTGCTCTCCGGTTCTTCTCCCACTCGCTCTCCTGTGCTATCTTCGGGGCTGGCCGCCGCTATATTCTTTGATGCTCTCTCACTAGCGGCGGCCAGCCCGGTCTTCTTTGCCACCTTCTTTTCTTCCGACGTTGACTCGACGCTCCCTCCCGCTGTAATGCCGGGTGCGCAGCTCGCCACTGATTTTATATAGGCCTCTTATGACGTCGCAGTCCCAGCATGCGTCGAGTCAACATCGGAAGAAAAGACCGGGCTGGCCGCCGCTAGTAAGAGAGCTTCAAAGAAGATGGTGGCAGCCAGCCCCGAAGAAGGCACCGGAGAGCGAGTGGGAGAAGAATAGGAGAGCGGAGAAGACCCCCGGAGCTGAATAATAAATTATTTTAAAACCCTGTGTTGTGTGTTTATTTTATTTACACTTTTCTTCCATGTGAATGGGTAGGGGTACGATGTACCCCATACTCATTCACCTAGGGTGGAGGGCCGGTATCTGGGGGCCCCCTTATTAAAGGGGGCTTCCAGATTCCGATAAGCCCCCTGCCCGCAGACCCCGACAACCAGCGGCACGGGAAGAGGTCCTGTCCTTATCAACATGGGGACAGGTTGCTTTGGAATGGGGGGCATGCAGCCTGGTACAGCTCAGGAGGGGGGGCTCGCTCGTCCCCACTCCTTTCCTGACCGGCCGGGCGGCGTGCTCGGCTAAGGGTCTGGTATGGATTGTGGGGGGGCCCCCACGCCGTTTTTTTTTTTTTTTTATTTGGCGTAGGGGTTCTCATTACAATCCATACCAGACCTCAGGGCCTGGTATGCTCCCTGGGGGGGAACCCATGCCGTTTTTTTATTTAAAATTTGGCGTGAAGTTCCCCCTCGTGATTCATACCAAACGCCGCGGCTAGAATTGGCGGAAATCCAAGTCGAATCCCCGTTGCTTCTATGTCGGCTTTTTCCCATCGCGGCGAGCTGGCTCCCGCGATGGCGCTCCGAGAAAGGGAGTGAGATTGACACAATATCGTGGTCACCTACAGTATACGCCAAAAAAATAATCATTAATAAAACTAAATCAAGAACCCCAAATTTCTATACATGAAAAAATATATGAATAAACTATAATCTGTAAACCTAATTAATAATGTGCATACACATATAACTCATATCAAAAGTATACCATTTTAAAGAAATGCGAATCAAAATCCTTTGGGTTCGAGGGTATCAAGCCGATGTAGCCCTCTCTTTTTTTTCATAACTCCAATTCCCTATTACCCCCCCCCCCCCCCCCCCCCCCCATCTGTTTTTTAACACATCATCAATGACCATAAATCCAAGTTGTGAAACCATATGGCCCTTTCCTATAAAGTGTCTGGCTAGTGGTAATTTTGTCCAACTTATTCCCTAATGGAATATTTGCGTCTCTCCATATGATCTTTTGTTTTTTGTGCTGTCTCACCCACATAGAGGAGACCACAAGGGCATTTGATTATGTATATGAGGATTGGCAGGTATAATAGTCTTTTAATAATATATCCTAACCCTTTTGGGCATGTGAAAGACTTTTGCACTTGATCATACTAGTACATTGTATACAGCAAAGACAAAGGAACAATCCCTTGATTTTGGGACCTTTTTAGGTATAGAAACTTAGTGTTTCTTGCTATTGCACATAACACTGTGACCGACGTGCACCTCACCCTTTGCACTTTCTCTCTATCCATCTCGTATTTATATATTTTTTATAGACAATGCTGCTTTTGGCATTTCTAATTATTATAGATCTTTCTGATGTATTTTTATATGTTGCTTTTAGGTGTGTCTGGAGACCAGAGAATATATCATGGAAAGGAGGCTGTGGAGACACGACATGGTCGGGTTAGAAATGGGGAAACGCCACGATTCCATACGGTGAACTTTGCCCAGCCTGTGCGCTTTAGCAGTAAGTTGTATTATGTAACCTCTCAGATACCTGTCTTGTAATGGCTTGTTCACACATGCCTGCATGCGAAAACAATCTGTTTTTAGTGTGTAGGCTGGCCTCCTCTCTGTGCCCGTGGTGGGGATCAGTTGTTACGTCAGACATTGTTTTCCTTTTAATTGAGATTGAGATGTCAAAGTGAAGTTTCACTCATATTTATCTACTACAGTGCAGTGACTGGCACTGACAGTTGAACTCTAGTGCATTGAAGAAAAATGCAGTATGTCTGCACCACACTGCACATCACACTAGTCATGTGTGAACTAGAGGGAGAATTGTTTTCGCAGTCACTGATGTTGATTCGGTGATCCCCAATACAGTGGATATACAAAGTCTACACACCTTTGTCGGGTTCGTGCTGTAAAAGAAATGAGACAAAGATAAATAATTTCAGAACTTTTTCCACCTTTTAATGTAACCTATAAACTGTACGGCTCAGTTGAAAAACAAACTAGAATCTTTTAGGATGGGAAATAAATTCAAAAAACTAAAATGGTGGCGTTGTATAAGTGTGCACACCTTCCTATAACTGGGGATGTAGCTGTGTTCAGAATTAAACAATCACATTCAAACTCACGTTAAATAGGAGTCAGTACACACCTACCATCATTTAAAGTTCCTCTGATTAACCCCAAATTTCAGCTGCTCTAGTTGGTCTTTACTGGCATTTTCTTGACCTTTCTAGTCGGCTTTTTGACCTTGCACACTGTGGGGTTGGTTTACCAAAGCTGGAGAAGGCAAAATCTGGTGCAGCTGTGCATAGGAGCTAATGCGCTTCAAACTTCAGCTTGTTAAAGCTTTGACCTAAAACCTGGGAGCTGATTGGTTTCTATGAAGATCTGTACTAGATTTTGCACTCTTCATTTTTAATAAATCGGCCCTGTATTTCATCTATGAGCTTGCATTGTTTGAGGTCAGGCAATTGACAGACAACAACTGTCAATCTTCTTGTGACCTTGACCTAGTGATGATACAGGGTCGCACTTGAACAAAGTAAACCAAAGCTATACAAGTGCACTATAGGTCTCATTAGACATTGTTTTAGGACCACTTATATAGAGCTTTCTGCCTTAATGTGTCCAAGATGTTCACATTGTGGGGGGTGGTTATCCCCCTTGTTTTTTTTATGTTTCCTAGGAAAATGCCCATCAGGATGGCACCACTATGATGGAACAGCAAGCTGCTATAAGGTGTACTCCTCTGGAGAAAACTACTGGGATGCCGTTCAGACATGTCAGAAAGTGAATGGCTCACTGGCAACATTTACCACAGATTCAGAGTTGAAATTCATTTTGGCTCAGGAGTGGGACATGGAAGAAAGGCCATTTTTAAGAAAGGACCAGCGACGGTGAGGGGAAGATTTAAAAATGACAGATCATGCAACCAAAAAGTGCTTACTTTTAACATTGAATAGGCACATCTGTCCTATACCATCAAACCTTTTACTGCCACAGCTTTAATTATTACTGCGAGACAATAAGAGGAAGTTAACAAGATCGTGGCTGCTATAGCATCTCTAAGCTTGTTTTTAAATTTAAAGTGGTTGTAAAGGCTGCAAGCTTTTTACCTTTATGAATTCTACTTGCTTTTTGGGTCACTGTTCAAAAGGGAGGAGTCCGCAGCGCCGGCGGGGGACCGAGGCTGCTCTGTGCAAAACCACTGCACAGAGCAGGTGAGTTTAACATGTTTTTTGATTTTAATAATAAAAATTAAAAAAAAACTGCAGCTACAGGCATCATTCAGATATCATCTTCTGCCAGCGATTCTCTTCACGATAAGAACGATCATAGCGGCAGTTCTGCCGCTTGATCGTTCTTATAGGCAGCGGTAGGGGACTCCCCCCCCCACCCCCCCCTCCCGCCGTCATCCGGTGCTTCTCCAGGCTCTCCCGTGCCATCGGGGGCCCAGAGAACGAATAGGCCAGCGCTGGCTGGGAAGCATGGAGATGACTGGTGACCAAATGGTCACCAGTCATCTCTATGACCGTCTGAGGCCCGGATGTGACGTTGTGACATCACGCCCCGGGCACCCAGAAGTAAACAAAGCTGCAATGGTGGCTGTCGGCATGAGATCGGTGGAATTTTTTTCACGATCTCATGCTTTCTCGTTCTCAGAAGCGTACACGCATTTAAGTCCCGCCCACATATGTAATCGCCGCATGCGTTACAGCATGAGCAACAATTCTAGCACTAGACCTCCTCTGTAACTCAAATAGTAACCTGTAAAAAATAAATAAAGCGTCGCCTATGGAGATTTTTAAGTATCGAAATTTGGCGCCATTCCATGTGTGCGCAATTTTAAAGCGTAACATATTAGGTATCTATTTACTCGGCGTAACATCTTTCACATTATACATATGCTCTTCTCTTGCAGGTTTTTTTTTTTCATGTTCTTTCGGGGGGGGGGGGGGGACGACTCATAACATGTTTAAATGTTATAAGTCCTGTTGCTTAGTAACTATGTAACTATGAGTCCTGTTTACATATTTATTATAGTTGACCATAATAAATAGAGGTGGTCAGGTAGCTTTATTACCCTGACAGGTTTGAGCTGTTCTCAGACTTTTTCTTTTTTGGAATACTGGGTTTTGTAGTTTTGTTCTGATAATGTTCTGCAAAACTGTTTACTGTGTTAATCGTTCAACAGGTTGTGGGTGGGTTACCAGTTTGTGGTAACAAACAGGAACCATTCTGTGGAGGGACACTGGGAGGTTGCTTATAAAGGTAAGTGTAGGCTACTGTAGTTTCACTTTGAACATGTTAGCCTTTATAATGTTTAAATGTGTTCTTTACACTTTGGCTTGGGTGCAGCTCTTGTGCTGTGGTCAGATGGGAGCAGCGCCGATGCGGGTGGAAGTACCTACATATTCTCCCGCAATGGGCACTCGTGCATGCTGCAGCAAGATTGGTGACTGCTGTGTCCACCAGACACAGCTGATCACCGATCATTGTACCAGACTGCTTTAAGCAGCCCTAAATTTGTACTATTGCTGTGGCCAATCAGTAGTCATTGTTTACTGTGTAAACTCTTATTGGTCACAGCAATCCCATGATACAAGGGGCTAATCACAGAGGCCCTGTACCATGTGATGGCTGTAACCAATCACAGTATGTAGTACACAAGGTTTCATGACAGTAAAAGACCTCTAGATGGTCTTTTAGGCCCCTTTCACACCGGGGCGTCGGTATTTTTAGCAGCGCTTAACTGTCGTATTTGAGTGGGTTTTAGACCGCTAGCGGGGTGCTTTTAACCTGAAAAGGGGTTAAAACCACCTGCAAAGCGCTGCTGCAGCAGTGCTTGGCCAGCACTATAGCCGCTGTGCCTATTCATTTCAATGGGCAGAAGTGATATACACACCGCTCCAAAGATGCTGCTAGCAGGACTATTTTTGGCATTATAGCACCTGAATGTGAAAGGGGTCTTGCTGATTTTGCTTTTTACATTGGAAAAAAAATCCTGCTCAGCCCCTCAGCAGTACAGTGTTGCTATGTAAATTAAATGGAGAGAGAGGTGTGTGTATAATATTTTGTTTCCCCAGTGTCCCTAATAGCCACCACACAGTCATATTGGTCCTGATCACTGCCACACCAGTCATATTGTCACTAATCACCGCTATACCAATTAGTATGTACTGTCTTGGTGCTCCAGGGCCTCCAAAAAATGTGACGGTGTCTGGATGTTAGATGTAAAATGTATTTGCCTAGAACACCTGAAGGTGCTCCTTGTATTTTGGGACCCTCTATGCGGCTAGGCTGTGAAAAATCTCACACAGCAGAATGTGCTTTGAGAAAGCTCTATCTGTCTCAACAAAATGAAAAAAAATTCTTTTTTGAACAGTGTTGCATGCCTGAGTAATTGTCATTCAAAGTGTGACTACGCTGAAAGCTAAATATTGGCCTGGGCTTGGAGTGAAAGAGTCTGGATTTAGTTGGTTGTTTGTTTTTGGTCTCTGACAATGGCTAGATTGGTACTTGGTGTTAATTTTCTTATCCATTTCTCAGGTTCCTCTGAAGTTTTCTTGCCCCCGGTGCCCATATTTGGTTCAGCAATGTCTGAGAATGAGAACATATTGTGTGCACAATTGCAGTATTTCCATCTGCCTTCTCTACGGCACCATGGCCTGCATAGCTGGTATGCTGAGAACTGTTACGAAAAGTCGTCCTTCCTGTGCAAGCGCAGTAAGTAGGTTTTGTTGACTCTCTTTAATATGTACAATGGGTATAGGAAAGAATCGCCCCCTTTAAAATCTATTATGTTGCTGTGCAGCCTGAAATGAAGACACCATTTGTGTTGTATCCAGCTGTAGCCTGACAGCATGGAAAAACTTTTTTTAATTGCCCGGAGTCAGGCTTTAAAAGTTTAAAGCAAAGAAATCTCTGAACGTCTTTCAAACAATATGTTCTCTGAAACTTTTCATACAAATTTCCCTAAGAATTTTCCTTACATTTCCATTGAAAAGTCTATTAGTGTTATACTCATCATACCAGCTCACAGGTACTAAAGAGCAGGAATGTGACACTAAGACCCCTTTTCACATGGGGAGACCCCCTGAGAACAGTAGGGGCTCTGTCTACTTATCCCCTGCTGATCACTGGCTCAGTTAATGCAGAGTTGAAACGGTCAGCGTCCTCTCCGCTCTGTGGGTGGCCAGGTGTAACCAGATTCTGCCAGTTTGTTTACACCCGAGTATATTCCGTTATGTTACCAGTACTTGGTGAAGTAATTAGGCCCCCATCACATGAAGGGTCCAATCAGGTTTGCCTGTCAGTTTTGTGGACCTGATCAGACCGGAGAGAGGCTGGTATTGTGTCCTTTTTACACCCACCGGTCAGTAGGAGTGAATGCCTAAAAACTGACAGGTGTACCTGATTGGACCCTTCTTGTGATAGGGGCCTAATTACTTCACCAAGTACTGGTTTGGGCAAAAAGAATGCTGCCTTCAAACGCAGGAACGAAAGCTGTATTTTTTTTCATAGCCGATAAACACTTCTAGTAAATAAATGCAATGCGACAAGAATTGTTTGCTCAATATTGCTATTTCTTTGCTAGGTCAAACTTGTGTTGATATCAAGGACAATATTGTGGATGAGGGCTACTACTTCACTCCTAAAGGGGATGATCCATGTCTGAGCTGCACTTGCCACAATGGAGAACCTGAAATGTGCGTAGCTGCTCTATGCGAGAAACCACAGGGATGCCAGCAATATCGCAAGGATCCCAAAGAGTGCTGCAAATTCACTTGTCTTGACCCAGGTAATTGGGACTTCCTTAATGTTGTATGTTATGGGGTAGTTGTATGATTAGAAGTGTTTTTTGTATTGATCTAATATTGGGGAAAGGATAGCTATAACTTATATTTAAGGGCACATCATTTGTATATTGTCTAGATTATGGGTCCTCAAACTATGGCCCTCCAGTTGTTCAGGAACTACATTTCCCATCATGCTCAGTCATGTCTGTGAATGTTAGAGTTTCACAATGCCTCATGGGATTTGTAGTTCAGCAACAGCTGGAGGGCCGTAATTTGAGGATGCCTGGTCTAGATGCTTGTTGTGGTAGAGGTCCTGACCAGATGGGCTTGTGATGAGACGGTTTCCAGGGTTATAAAGTATTGTCTGACTACACACAATGAAAACCTGTTTTAGTTAACTGCCACTAGATAGATGATATACCCAATTGATTATTTTAGTTCATGTGACATCAATGGGATAATCGGAAACCCCTTCAATGTATTGCCTGGCAACAAACGTTATATGAAGGGATGGCTACTTAAGATATAGCGAGCGGTAGATTGTATATATCCATGCATAGAAGACACATAGGTGTGTAAATAGATTAGATGTAGCGTAACTAGATTTGCTGTATCTCTGCTACAATGTTGGAGAGAATGTTCTTCCAAATAAACATATGTAATCACTTGTCACTAGGCTGATTTTAATTATTGTAACATCAAAGGGTTCATCAGCCATTTAGCCAATCAGAAACCCCTCCAGTGTCCGGGCTGAACATCATGGATGGAGGAATCTCCGCTGCTGAAATGTGAGATTTTCCACCCAACGTAGTCGATTTTTAAATCGATTTTTGTCAAGACAGCAGCTTCCAGGGCCACCCACATCCCAAATTTTGACTAAATCCGTTTTTAATTAAAGTCATCTATGGGGACCTATAATGACCAGCAGTAAACTGTACAAGGCAGGGAGGCTGCTTGAGATATAGTGTATGTGGATACATGTAGGTGTGTATATATGATAGGACATATATGCTAGGTATGTAAAGTGTCTGGATCCTTGTTAAACAAAGAGCCTAGGACTTTTTCACGTGTGTGTGTGTGTGTGTGTGTGTGTGTATGTATGTATATATTTCCTTCATAGCTGTTGTTGGATTGGCTGCGGCAGGAGGGGAGGGGGCAGTTTGGACCTCCAGAACTATAGTTATAAAACATTTAGAAACGTGGGGAAAATGACTAAAATTAAATCTTTTAAATAAATATAAGCTAGAAGTTGCTTTGCTGCTGGCAAATCCCTTTTTTTTTATTTTATTAAGGTGCCAATAAATTTGATGTAAACATTTAGCTAAGACATAATTCAATAATTTGGTGGCTATACATTTAGCTAAGACATAACTTTGCTGCTTGAAATGACCCTTGTATAGTTTATTATTTGTATATGACTGCAGTATCATATGTTCATTTATTTATATGGTAAACTATAATGCTTAATCAGGGCTCGACAAATGCCGGGCACCAGGTCGCCATGGCGACTAGAAATAGTGTCCTGGCACGTGGGCTGTGGGGTCTTGGCTGGGAAGGTGGACATTAGCGGCGTCAGTGGGGATGGAGCAGTAAGAGAGCAGAGCGACATCAGTAGCTGGAGGAGCAAGCGGCAGTCCAACTGGGGATCCCTGACGACTCATCATCCCCACTGCTGTCGATCTCACCCAGGGTATTACTGGAGCAGGCCCAGCTGAGGGAGGCGGCAACTTGGCTCAGGGATATGGGGGCTCCAGAGTTGGTGGTTTCCCAGCACAAGTGCACCCTGCTCCTCTGGGTGGAAGAGGTGCTGAGCCGGGAGCAGTTCGTTAAAATGCTGGAGAGCCGGGCCAGCGGCTGGGAGGAGTGTAAGGAGGTAATTAGGACTGGAGGAAAAAAAAATTTGTTAGATAGGACTGGCACTCTGCGGACTAGGCCAAAGCCACGGCCTTGCCTAAAAAATGGATGTTTTAGGCCAGGCCGCGGCTTCGGCCTAGTCCGTAGCGCCGGTCCTAAGTTTTTAGGCGAGGCCGTGGCTTCGACCTAGTCCACGGCCTTTTCCCAGGATCGCGGCGGACTAGGCCAAAGCTGCGGCCTCGCCTAAAAAATTAGGACCGGCGCGGACCTCACGGTGTACACTGTATAGCTGAGGTGTTCTCAGAATGTGAGGTGCTGTCACAGGCTAGTAGTGGAGACGGGCTGTGTATTACCTGCTGTACACAAGATCTGTCCCCTGCAGTGAGACATGACCGCTTCTTCTATATACACACAGAGTGGACTGTGACTGTTTGCTTGTAAATCTTCTATCACAAGTGCACACACCTGCTACCTTCTCTGTGCATGTATCCTGCTTGTGCCATTGTGTAGATGAGTCTTGCAGGTTGTTTTTTTATTTATTTTTTTAAATGCTCTATCATATTCTATATTTTCGCATAGTAGGCTTGCTGAGCCCAGTAGTCCTTAAAAACTTTTTATCGCATATTTAATTTTCCTTGTGCAGTGAGCCCTGCTGTGCGTATGAGAGCGTGGCACGCAGCCCTCTGCATAAATTGTCCAATACTGGAGAAACACCTGAAATGTGTCAGCGCCCGCCCCTATGTGCAGCCTTCTTAACAAGGGCAATATGACGCAGACGTTGAATCCGACAGATCCCTCGAGCAGGCTCATTCTAGAGTAAGGCTGCTTTCACACTGGGGCGCTTTACAGGCGCTATTGTGCTGAAAATAGTTTTTTAGTCCTATCATGTATCTTTCCACCATCATGTTTTGATAATAAATATTGTATTTTTGTATTACCAATTATGCTGCGTACACACGATCACTTTATGTGATGAAAAAAAATGACGTTTTTAAAAACGTCAATTTCATTGACCGTGTGTAGGGGAAAACTTTGTTTTATGTCTTGTAAAAAAAACGACAAAAAAAAATTGAAGCATGCTTCAATTTTATGTGTCGTTTTTTGTTTCACAAAAAGTCACCGTGTGTAGCAAAAAACGTAGTTTAAAACAACGTTTTTCAACCCGCGCATGCCCAAAAGCTAGTTATGAAGCGAGCTTCAATGGAAAAGAGTGGTGAACGTAACCTCACTTTTTGTGAAAAAATGATGGTGTGTAGGCAACATCGTCTTTGAAAAGTGAAGTTTCAAAAACGTTGTTTTTTACTTCACAGAAAACGTTTTTTTTTTTTCATCACATAAAAGGTCCTTTCACATGGAGCGGACCGTTTTTCGGTCTGCTCCGTGTGCCCGTCAGCTCAGCGGGGGGTCTCCGCTCAGCTGTCGGCGGACAGGGCGGTCCCCGCACACTGTGCAGGGACCGCCCTGTCTCTCCTCCGCTCTCCCCTATGGGGAGTCGGATGGAAACTGACCGTCTATCCGTTTGCATCCGATCCGTTTGGCCGGACGGAAGAAAAATAGGACATTCTTCCGTCCGCAAAAACGGATGCGGATCTAGCGGACGTTAGCGGATGCATCATCCGCTAACGGATCCGCTCCCATAGGGGCCCATTACAAGTCCGTAAACGGACTTGTAATGAGCGGACGAACGGTCCGCTAGTGTGAAAGGACCCAAAGTGATTGTGTGTACGGGGCATTAGTCTGTGTGTTCATAATAGTCCTACTTGTTCCCAGTTTTCTCTGATTGGGGATTTTTGTCTATATATGCAGTCAAGGACTGAACCACATGACCATTACACATGATATGACACACCAATAGCCTCAATTTGTTCTTTTCTATATATGCGCTAAAAATACTGCCGGCAAAGCGCCCTGAAACAGCCGCTGTTGTCTCTCCAGTGTGAAAGGCTCGAAGGCTTTCACACTGGAGAAGTGCGCTGGCAGGACGGTAAAAAAAAGTCCTGCCAGACGCATCTTTGATGCGCTGTAGGAGCGGTGAATACACCGATCCTAAAGTACCCCTGCCCATTTGTGGGTGCTTTTCGGGGTGCCACGGCCAACGACAGCGACGCCCCAGTGTGAAAGTACCCCAATACAAAAAAATAAAAAAACTGTCTCCTAACTTTTTTAGCTGGCTCCTAGATTCAAACAAATGTTGTCAAACCCTGCGCTTAATTATGTTTAAATTGGTTATTGCATCTACCGTTTTATTTGTATAACTACAACTGCACACTAGTAGTCTATCTATCCAGCTCAAACAGGTGTGGTAAATAGCTTCAGCAAAACTTCTAGTGCAATGCAATCAGGCTTTATCAAGAGACATGCAGTATATAGAAAAAATTGCCCAGTATTGCTGCACTTAAATTTATTGAAAATCCATAAAAAAATAAATCCAAAAGTTACAATAAGGAAAGTTTCACTGTTGCTAAATTTCGGGGTAAGATGCAGCCTTACTCAGACATTAACATGCACAAATTTTTATATATATATATATATATATATATATATATATATATATATATATATATATATAATAAAATATATGAACCAATTCAATCATTAAGACATGATTAATGCAATGTAGTTATCACTTTTTAAAATCCAGGATTCTAAAGGCCCGTACACACGATCAGATTTTACGACCGTGTGTGTACGCTCCACCAGACAATTGTTGGCAGAATTAAAGACAACAAATGTTGTCTGTTCATGCTCCGTCGAACTAAAATTTTAAGTAAAAAAAACGCTAACCATGGCGCTAACGAGCAGAAAAAACACATGGTTTGGTGTATGTTGGCTGAAAAAGTTCTGCCGTGTTTATGCAGAACAAGTTACAACGCCCTTCCAAAAAAAATTCACGGAAAAGTCAGATGGAAGTCTGATCGTGTTTACGAGGCTTTAGAGTGAAGGCTAACTAGTTCAGTTCATTCCCTATAGGCAGATGAACAATATTCCAACAATAACCTATTTATTGATAACTCAAAAAAAATAAGTAAATTGATCTACAAAATAAGCAACACCTAAACAAAAGATACTTATTAGCACCTAAGAAGAAAGTCTACAAACAATCTTCATATTAAACACTCATCACAAAATATAAAATTGTCAGCCGATCTAACCAAAACTATTCAATCCCCAATTTCTCACAGAAAAATGTAAATCCAAATTTAATCCGCCCAGCTGGAATGTGCCTAAACTGTAAATCCACTGAATTTTTGGTAACAAAAATCACAAGCATATATTGATTGGTTTACTCAAATGTGATGGCATCCAGAGAATAGCGGATAGATTAATTGATTTTTTTTTTTTACTAGTAATGGCAGTGATCAGTGTTTTAGCGGGACTGCGACCATTGCGGTGGAGAGATCGGACACCAGTGACATTACAGTGATCAGAGCTAACAAAAGGCCACTGATTACTATATAAAAAGGAAAATAGATGCCTCCAAGTGCAGTATGCAAAATTTAATAAAGTGCACAAATGGTTAAAAGCACTTACAAGATCGTTACAAAACACGATAAATTAGAACTCCTCATCTGTGGCATGTGCCCGTCCTCGGCACGATGATAGAGAGCAGTGCAGAGCCGTCCAGCAGCTATAAAGTGTTCCCTGCGGGGGACAAAAGGCTGATGGTGTCAGTGGGGAGAAAGGAGCGGTAACGCGTTTCGGAGCATGTGTGGCTCCTTTGTCGGACCCACTGATGCAATCGGCCTTGTGTGTCCCGCAGTGAACACGACGGAAAAAACACAGGCTTCCCTGCTGCCTCTTTTCTCAAACATGTACGAGAACGTTTTATAGCTGCTGGATGGCTCTGCACTGATCTCTACCACCGTGCTGAGGATGGACACGTGCCACAGATGGGGACTCCTGATTTTATCATGTCTTTTAACACTCAATGAACTTGTAAGTGCTTTTAACCCTTTGGGCACTTTATAAAATTTTGCATACTGCACTTGGAGGCGCCTTTCTTTTTTTTTTTTATATATATCTTCAGAGTTGCTTCTCCTCTAACCAAAGTGCTGCCAGAAATGCCATCTCATCGCTATCATGCCTCTGACCAGCTATCCACCTCCACCAGAGCACCCTTATTTCCTCACGGATCACTATATAAATTACACTGTCAGGGAAGGAGTTAACATTGGGGGGCGATCAAGGGGTTAAGTGTGTCCTAGGGAGGTGTTTCTTACTTGGGGTGGGGAGGAGTGGACTGACTGGGAGTACAGAGAGATCGCTCTTCCTGATCACTAGGAACAGACGATCACACTGTACTCCCCTGTCAGAACAGGGATCTGTTTTGTTTACACTGGCAGATCCCCAGTCTGCCTCTGAGGAGTGATCGCGGGGCTTTGAAACCTGGGGTTGGAGACTGCAGGGGGGCATGTAGGCAGAAGGCAGAGAAACTACTACATGAATCCTCCCAGTGAAGAGCTATTACAGGCAGGCTGTGCTTCCAAGTAGCATTTAAAAAAGAAAACCGACCATGCTGGGATGGATGTGCTTCCATGCCTGGCGTGGTCAGTTTGAAATATGAGAGCAGGGGGACTGACGGGATCACCAGGTATTTTACACAAAATAAATGATGCAAAGAGAATAGGATACTTTTTTAATACAAGCACAACAGACACATGGCAGGAATATGAAATGTTGGGGTAACATACACTTTATATGGCAAAGAACATTTCAAATGTTTATATGGATTTTATTTGCACCATTCTTTATTTTTACATGCAGCTTGTCTTATGCATTTATTTTCACCAGTATTTCAGATTGGTTAATCATAATACAGTTTATCAGATAGCTTTCTTTTGAGCAGACACTAATAAATATTTTCTATTCTCTGTTTGTTTTTAGATGGAAGCAGCCTTTTTGATTCAATGGCCAGTGGTATGCGTCTGATTGTGAGCTGCATCTCCTCTTTCCTCATCCTCTCTCTGCTGCTTTTTATGGTTCACCGGCTGCGGCAGAGACGGAGGGAACGCATTGAATCCTTAATTGGAGCCAACTGTAAGTAGTTTCCCTGCAACACTATTTCCCTTAAGACATTGTTTTGTTATAATTGTGTAGAAACGGGTAGAATAATACGTTTTAAGTAAATATAGAATTAGAATGTCCTGTTTTAAATTGTTAATATGAAAAAATTATTCACTTTTTTTATTTATTTTATATTAAATAGGCCCAGAGGTGTGCAACTTGGCTAACAATAATTGAGGCATTACAAAGTGCTTTCTTCAAATTTACCCTCAAAACATCCAGGATACAACAAAGTATAAACCAAAACCCAATATTTATACCTTCTGGATGCATAATTGTGAGGTTCTGAGGATAAGCTCAATTCTTTGTCCATTGCATTATCCTCATTTGTATCCTCCATTGGCCTGCTTTTTGACCAACATTATCCATATATAGGAAGATCTGAGCATTGCCTTTGCATTATAGTTTTCTCATTCACATTAGCAATTATAGACAACTATAAAGAAAAGGTAATGTCTGTGTTGGGAGTGCAACTTCTTGTTGCTATGAACCGGAGAGTCGGATCAGTGTTTCTCAATCAACCCTTTTCCAGTAAGGGCGCCCTTGAAAAGTATTTTTAGTCTCGAGGTACCCCAGTCTAAGGTTTGGTTCACATTACTACGTGTTGGGGAATGTGCATATAATTGTGCATAAAGAATAAATGATGCTGCGGTGCTCACTAAATAATGGCACTTTAAAATAAACTCCAATGCTGCCCACTCTGCTTGGCCCAGTGTTGGGTGAATCCACTCCAATCCTCCGATATTATTATATAATCAGCTCAAAAAGACAAAGCAAACACTTCCATAGTGCAGTAGTTTTATTAAAAAGTTAACCTCTTTAAGACCAGGCCTTTTTTCTGACTTTTTTTTTTTTTTATTATTTATTTTTAAGTGAAAATCTGTTTCTATTCCTTTATTTTTTATTTTTTTGCCAAATAAAATACAAATGTGTGTGTAATGTAATATATATATATTGTAAAATAATTTTTTTTGCAGAGACCCTAGAGAATAAAATGGCGGTTGTTGCAATATTATATGTCGCCCTCTATTTGCACAGTGATCTTTCCAACGCAATTTTTTGGGAAAAAATACTTTAATTAAATCTGACGGAACGCCTGCAGTAAGAAGACAGCAGCGGACATCTTACTACATCCATTTACGTCTTGAATTTCAGAGTTTTAGCAATAAAGTGAGCGTATATAAATAAATATAGTATATTGACATTGACATCTGTGATGCTGTTTTGAAGTTACATTTTTAAAGAAGCTGGACGCCAGAGGTAGGAAGGTGGCGGAGGCCATGTTGGTACACCCCTCACTGCTCAGCGCTAAACCTTTAGGCTTTCAAAATGAAACGTCCAAACAACATCACAGATGTCAATATGCTATATTTTTTATATACGCTCAGTTTATTGCTAAAATGAAGACATAGCTGGATGTAGTAGGATGTCCGCTGCTGCCTTCTGACTGCAGGTGTGATTAACAAACCTGGTAGCGCTGGGCTGCATGCGCAGCTGATGAATCATCACTTCTGTTAGCTGATCTGATGGGTTTGCTCATCTGACAGAACACAGGTTCAAAGATTTTAAACGTATTTTGTGTCTGTAGCTCACTAGGATAGATGACAGCCCTGGAAATAAACAGGCCCAGGTATAGCAGTCTGTATTTCTCTCCTCACTGGGTCATTTGTTCTTGTTAAATGGACTCAAAAGAAAGTACCCATTTGTTACTGCTATAGTAGGCTTTTCTATAACAGAGGAGTCGTCTCAATTGATTGTTTTATCTGTCATAGTGCATCACTTTAACCTGGGTCGCAGAATGCCTGGCTTTGATTATGGACCTGATGGATTTGGTACTGGTCTCACCCCCCTTCACTTGTCTGATGATGGAGAAGGTGGAGCTTTCCACTTCCATGAACCTCCTCCCCCTTATACAGCCTACAAATACTCTGACATCCAACACCCTGATGATCCTCCACCACCATATGAAGCATCGATATGTCCAGACATCATACTGTGCTCAACAACAGGTGAGAGTGCATCTTAAATATTATTCACTCGGAAAATGGACGTGATTTAAAAAAAAAAATATCTATTTTGGATTGAAACTCAACATGCTTGTGTAGTCAGGAGCTTGGCATTCATTTTGTTGCTTAATATTTCCATACAGATGGCAAGCAACAAAGTAAAAGAGCTACGGGTACAAGGATATGATAGCACAGTCTATTTTACTTTTAGTTCACCTGCAGTATCATGGGGCAGACCAATGGCCCACACATCTCCAAGAACTGTAGTCAACTCGAAGCAAAAGGCTCAATTTACATTATCTCCATTACACGGTGGCACTATACATAATCTGTAGGGTAGCTAAAAAAAAAAAAAAAAACTGACTGGAGAGGGTTAAATCGGAGCTCCAGCTATTCTAACCCACAGAGGGTGTGTCGTCATCATGCTAGGCTTACAGGAAACTGGTAGAAAATTGCTGACTCTTTTGGCTGAAGTGGAATTTGGGGACAGCATCGGCGCATGAAGGGGGCATGTAGAACCTTTAAAAAAAAAATGTAATGGTGGTCGAGAAGCCCATAAAAAAAACAAAAAAAAAATATTTGGGGAAACAACTTGGTGCTTCTAATTTCTTTGGATGTTTTTATCTATTATGATTATGTAATACAATTTTTTTTTTTTCTTTTGTGAACCTGAAAAAAACAGATCAAGTGACTCGTCAGTCTACTGTTTTGGGTCAGCTCTCAACTGCTAGCAGCAGCAATGCCTCTTCACCTCAAACTACAGAAGAACCACTGCCACCATCAGGCCTGCAACTGCCACAACCACAAGAAGAAAGAGCAGATGCTGAAGGCAGTTCACGCCTTGTGGTCCCCAGTATTTTGCAAAACGAAGCCTTCTCCAGCCCTGGTCAGACAGGACCCTCACCCAGTAACTGTTCTCTGAACACTGTTGTTTGAAGGAGGAAGAAGAAAGCACACGCGATCCTGGGAATGACGTATGATCAATGCTGTTGGAGTGCCGACCTGAAGAACTGCTGGAAACTTTTTAGTACTTATTTCAGGATGCTTTCAGAACTATTTTTTTTACCTTAGAATGTTTTTTTTGCCTCCCCTTTAACCCTTTTGCTACCTAAAATGTTTCTGCCATTTCACAAAGCTCCCCAGGCAGATCATTTGATAAATAGGCGGTTTACATCTTGTCTTTAAATTTGGTTGATTTATCATGTAAATATTACATTTCAAGTGCTGCACTTTCTCCATTCCCACCCTAGAGTGTATGTGTGTTTGTGTGAGAGAGAGTGAGAACGACGGTATCTTCTGTAGAGTTTTTATACATATTTTGGGATTGTATTTTGCTTCTTTTGGACACTTGAACAACTTGCAATAATCAAGCAAGAACTGCAATCATGGGACCCTTGAACATGCTGTAAATTGAGCTCCAGCACGATGGAAGATGCAAAGAAGTGCTCGATGAATTTCAGGACAAGTGACTTGTTTGGCGTTCACTTTGAGGTGTTTCATTGCCATGACGTCTTTGGCATTAATGGATTTGTTGTGGATGGAATACTTTTCCCTTATCCCTCCCAAGCACGCAACAATATATTTGTGAGACCTTTGTATGTGTGACAAAACTTGCATCTGTTTGTAGACTTCCAAGGAGTAGATGATATCTACAGTTGGGACCAGGAGCTATTTTTTTTTTTTTTCCCATTAAAGATAAAGACTTCTTTTCACTTCTGCTTTGAACATATTATAGATGTCTACATTTAGTGTCCCTTTTGCCTTAGTTGAAGCGATACTCTGCTATCTCCAAACAAAGTGGATCATTACCATATCACTGCATGATGACATGAGATGTTATGTCTGACCTACTGGATTGGTGCGAGCATTTCAGTTTGGAAACACTGCCAATTGGTTACAGGAGAGATTGTCCTAGAACTTTTCACTTTCATTTCATTTTTACAGTCCTAACAATTAAATATGTGGTCTGTTTTGGGAAAAAAAGTTGCATTTTTTAAATGTGGTTTCCATCATTTGTTATTACAAAAGAAAAATCTACTTAAAGGAGAAGTTTTGCGTGCATAAAAAAAGAAAGGGAGGGGAAAAAAAAAAAAAAACCTTCACGCTCATCTCTATGCTGCAGCATCGGTGTCGCCTCTAAGGTGGTCAAGTGATTACTCGGTTCTCAACCTATTTCCTCCGATCTCAGTCTGCTCAGAGTGGAGAGCAGTGACTGTCAATCACTGCTCTCTGCCTCCAGCACGCACTAGGGTGCTGGGCAGGAGAGGGGGCAGGCGGGATCTTTCAGATGCCTGGAGCGACTCTGATGTCAGCTGATGGCAGGCAATAGCCTGATATTGTCTGACTGGGTCACAGGAGAACAAAAAGGAAAAATATATGTGAACCCACGCTACGGATAATTAGGTGATTTGATATTATCGTTGGTGGCTGCCCCTACATGTGTACTCCACCTAAATGGAGTGAGGTTAAGTAAATAGGATAAGCAGGTGATGGCGCCTCCTCTAGTGTATGTAATTAAATAAATAAATTAAATATAAAAAATGCTGCTTAGGTTAAATAAATGTGCCCAATTAGTGGATATAATAAAGTGCTCTAATGGTGTTTGCCCTATAATCTGTTAGACAAATGCATGAATACATAAATAAATATCATATCAAAATTAAAATATACAGAATAAGTTAAAAGTCCATTAGCAAAAATGTAATCCAACTTCAAAGAAAAAAAGTGCTGCGTGCTCTGTGCAAAAATATAGATATATGGTATGCCTTCCGTGAATCACTCATTGCTCTCTCCCTGTGCTCTGATGGTCCCGCACTCACAAGATCCACTTCCCCATATAGGGGTAACAGGCGTTCACAGCATGTAATCTGTACTGCGTTATGATAAATCCTTGATAATCTCCCAGTGTATAGTCCTCTTAGCTGCTCAAGAGAAGAAATAAAAAAAACGCCCAATAGTGTGATACCGTTTTTTCCAAATGAACACTATTTTATTAAACAAAGACAGGTACGCACATTTTAAATATAGGATAAAAGCATTGTACTGAAGTGCTGTGACCAAGAGAAGCGATCGCATCAGTACCACCTTTTTCTGTATATTTTAATTTTGATGTGATATTTATTTATGTATTCATGCATTTGTCTAACAGATTATAGGGCAAACACCATTAGAACACCAGCACTTTATTATATCCACTAATTGGGCATGAATGTATTGTTGCACATTTATTTAACCTAAGCAGCGTTTTTTATATTTTATTTAAATGTATTTATTTAATTACACTAGAGGAGGCGCCATCACCTGCTTATCCTATTTACACAGGAGAACAAAGGTAAGTGAACTCCTGTGACCCAGAATCATGGCCAAAAAAACCTTTGGCCGTACTTCTCTTTTAAAGTAGCTTGTCACTTACTGTTGAAAATGAATATAATGTTTTCTACTTCTTACCAAGAAGGCACATTTCTAATTCTACAAATTGCTAAGTGATAGCAATGTGTTATTTGCTGTACCGATTGATACTGTTTTAAAATATGGTTCAGTATAGCAAAATAATGATCGTTATACCTAAACTAAGTTAATTCAGCCTTAGCTCTTTTAAAACCATCTCTCTCTCATACTAACCCCTGGATTATGTAGGTTAGGTTTATGATTAACTGCTTAAAGATAATTCAGTTCCACTATAAAGTAGCTAACCACCAAATGGTGTGTCCACTACTGAAGGAGACACACACTTGCTTCTCTGACAACTTCTTGACGATGCTTGCCTGTTGCTGAAATCTTTAGCATTCCTGTGAGCTGTACTTTCACTCTTTGCCCATCATTAACTTCATTGGTTTGCCTGTCTGAAGCTGGCAGAATGGCTTTCCATTAAAATGATACTAACACATGGTTTAATTTACATTATCCCTTCTATTTCTCTATGTGGCTAATGTGACTAGTAATTTACATTTATTTAAAGAATCTAAGTACCCTTTTCCTACTTGATATATAGCTGTCACATGACCCAGATCTTTCTTAGCCTGTCTGCAGGGAAACATAACTAGCAGGAGTTTTTAGTCCTCTGCTACTGGTCACATGTTCAAAATAAGAAAACAATCTTTGGAATACAAATATTATGAATAAACGGTTTTAAATTGGCATGAAATATATATTTGAAATCAGATCGTTATTATTTTGTGGCAATGACATGGTGTGGGTGAATTTCTGTCAGTCACATGCCCCTCCAGCCTATGTTTTAGAATAACAGGGAGGTGAGGCCACCATTAATCTACATGTATTATCCCCCCCCCCCATTGTATTTAGCTGGTTAGTGGGCATGGAGGAGGAGAGAGGCTGTCATTTACCACTGTGTATACTAAAAAAATAAATAAGCTGAGCTGTGTAAGAAAAGTATAGTAAAGTATGTTCACATATACCATGCATCAACATCAATTGGGGCTATAATGGCTCCCAGCCTGCCGATGATAATAATAAACAATTAACTATAATGCTCCAAAGTTGTGCATATGAATCACAAATAAAATGAATAAACTCAGATAATGGTGAATGTGAATCACAAATTCCTAAGGGCTGAGTGCCCTGCAAAAGTCCACAACACAAATGTTAATGAGAAGAAAGTTCCACAATCATGCAACACTCGCAGGGGCAGTTCATATGGGAGATTCTCATCTCACTGATCATTGGTGACTTAAAAACGACAAAAACACCCAAGAAAAAGTGATGACTTGAGATAGATAGATATATATATCTTATATATCTATATCTGTATAGAAACAATAGTAGGCGGCTGGGAATGGTCAATTACTGGTTCCTCCGCCGCCGCTTACTAGCTGTGTTGATCTCTTTTTTTTTTTAAGGAGACCACATTCGCCTATGGCTTATACCCCAGCCTGGGTCTCTGTGCTTGCCAGTAAGATGTCCCAGCTCCCCTGCTCAAGGTATCCTTGGTATTGAACACGGTCAGTAGTTCCCCATGTTGGAATGAAAGAAGGCTTCCGTAGTGTAATTCAATAAACATTTAATATATTTAAAAACAGAATTGTACTTGCAACGTATGGTGGATAAAATAGCATATCATAAAATGCTTCCGAGCAGGCAGGCTCTCGGTAACTGCTCTTTCCTTCCGGGACCTTGAGTTATTCACAGTGATGTCGGCACGCCGCTTCTCACTATGCCGTTTTGTCACAGATGGTGTTGTCCTGGGGCATGGGCGGCGTGCTGACTCACCACCAATTATACGCTACATCACGTGAGGGAACGCCCAGCTCTGAGCGCCCCCTTTGCGGAAACTGCCATTTTAGAGTGGGGCAACTGCCCATACAATGTGGAGCACTGAACTGCTGGATTGTGGAAATTGGCTACTCTAAACCTAGACAGTGTCCACACATTTCCACAACACATGAATTGATAGGAAATGGTGTTGTCACACTGTATACGCCCACTATAATCACATGGGCTGCTCAGATGTGATCGGGACAAAATGCTCAGCATAGAAACTGACTGAAAGCTGAACATGTGCAGAGTTGTCATCACATCTGCAAATCCCTAGCTGAATTGGGGACATGAACATAAAGTGGAAATAGAAAACAGCAGCATCAACTAGTTTTTTTTTTTTTTGCAGAATACAGAACTACAGCGTGAGTATGAACAGCATGCAATACAGCATTTTATGATGTGGGTTTAGGCACACTTTATAGTGGAGACAAAGGCTCACATGTGTGCAAGCAACGAAAAAGGTTACTGAAGATTGTCACCTTTTGAAAATATTAGAACAGTGGAGTTGTAGGTGAGTATAGAGTACAATGAAAATGCTGGTGGATAAAATATAGTAAATAAACTTACTTAAAGTGGTACTAAACCACAAAATAAAAAAGGATTTGCGTTTTCTTCGCTAGCCAAGCAAGAGGCTAAAAATACAGCACCCAGGGAGAAGTCAGCGAGGGGTCCAGCAGTCAAATCGCTGACATAGAGGTAAATATTCTACAGACTGTAGTTCCACTTTAATGCTGAAATTTGTGTATTGCATTTTTTTCCCACATTGGTCCACTTTGTTCAATCTGAGAATGCTTTGCATTCATTGAGAGCACACTCAACGCTTATGTTCGCAAGGCAGCCGTGTAGCGCAGATCGCTGTAGTAGTTTGTATGTGCGGTCAATTAATCAGCTGCACATAAAAAATAAAAAAAAAGTGAGAACAGAGGGAAACAGAGAAAAAAAGGATACACGTAACAAAAATTTATGTTGGCGACAAAATTATCAAAATAAGAGCAGCAGACATACTGTACATTTTCAGCCACAACTTCCTTAAAGGAACTAAACACCACCAGAAGGTATTCCAGCCTCATTCTCTAAGGGAGTGACAGCCTTAGAAACAGTTTAGTCCCCACACTCATCGTAAGACATACCACCATGGGACAACCCTGCCCACACCAAGTGCAATGATATTTAGGAAAATGGTTAAGCATTTTAGTTTACAAACAACATGCCATTAATAGCAGGAGCACATGGACATTAGTGCGCATGTAATGGATTAGCTAAGCCAAAAATTTCTTTGGTTACATATGTCATCTGCACTCTACAGAATGCAGATTGGCACAAGGATGAAACACAGACTGATAGAGAAATTATTCCATAACGTAACCAGACACATTTTTTGGATGTAATGTTCAGTGTGGAGCCCCCCGTTACTCAGTTTCATATATTTAGCCTAGAAATGGCCTATAAGAACATACCTCATTTAGACTGGGGCGGGTGTGGACACACCACATTAAGGTGCTCTATCCACATAGTCTCTTTTTGAAGTATGCGTCAATCCCAGTTGCTGCCTCATGGGTCCCTCCTCACCACCTCAAGGATAAGAAACCACACAAACATGACATCGAACTGACGGCAAAGGTCCAAGTGGCGGTTGACCGGAGTCACCAGCTTCCCATTAAATGAATGGTAAACATGATCATTAATACATCTTCTGAATTGCTGTATAGTTTTCCCCACATGGAACACTGCATTGGTACACCATCAAGTATACAACTTCCTGAGTACTGCAGTCAGCAAAAAAATTGGATGTAAACTGTTCCCTATTGGGAAGCAAAAAAGATGTCCCTAGATCCACCGCTTATGTGATTTTTTATGCTTGAGGTGGTGAGGAGGCATCCATGTGGAGGCAACTGGAATCAGCGCAACCTTCAAAAAGAGACTATGTGGATAGAGTTCTTAATGCTGTTTCCCCACCTGGTCTAAATAAATGCTTAAATATAGATCAAATGTTTGATTATTTAAATATATTGGAAAAGTCAACAATTCCCATGGGGTGCCCTTTATTATTCATATGACTAGATACCAACACACAGGTCTCCCCCTAAAAGATAAGGCTGCACTAACAATTTAGTAGAACTTCACCCAAACCTGTTTTTATTAGTAAATTATGGTGATAGAAAATGAGAGGAATTCTACAAATATCTGTAAGTGACTATATTTTGGGGGAAATTAACTTCTAGTTGAAGCTGTCAGTTTGTTTTTTCTCTCATTTATGGCAAAATTCTATTTACTTCATGTTATGTCTTTGACAGAAAATGAGGCGAACGCTGCCAAATGTTAGAAGTAGAAACCTGACAGTAGTTTTAAGCTTTCCACACTCCTATGCAAGAAATAAAAATGTAATTTTGCCTGGAATCCCACTTCAAGAATGTAAAAGAGGATTCTTACAGGTGCCAATTGTTGACCTTTTTCAGATGGAAGGAATGTGGACGTAGGCAGTGGGTATACAGTGGCAGAGGAGACTAAAGACTGGTAAGGTAAGCCAGTCCCAGGCCTCGAGGACCACAGTTGTATGTGGTTCTCCATATGCAGAAACTTTTGTCTTATTTGGGGCAGGAATAGTGTCATTCTTCTTCCAGCACTGCATTTTACAGCTACAGGGACTTGCTAATGGGTTTGCAGTTCAGCTAGATCGAAGAAGCAACATAAGTGTTTAAATTGAAGCAAGAGTACATACTTAAAGTGGCACAGATAGAGCTTTCTTTTGGTGGTATTGGAACACCTTTTCTGCGCTATAAAAATTGCAATAGCTGTATATTGATTGGTTTGCGCAAAAGTTGTAGGGTCTAGAAACGATAGGAAAGATTAGTATTGGCGGTGATCTGCAATTTTTAGTGATACTGCAATATTGCAGTGGACAGATTGGACACTTTTGACATATTTTTGGGACCATTGACATCTATACAGCAATCAGTACTATAAAAATGCACTGATTACTGTGTAAATGACACTGGTAGAGAAGGGGTTAACACTAGGGGGCGATCAAGGGGTTAAATGTGTGTGCTAACTGTATGGGGATAGGACTGACTGGGGGAGGAGACATATCACTGTTCCTACTTACTAGAAACAAATTATATGTCTCCTCTCCCCTGACAGAACAGAGATTTGTGTGTTTACACACACAAATCACTGTGCTGGCTCTCGTTCCCCCCAGCGATCGTGCCCCCCGGCCACACACATCGGGTCCCCCCGCCATGCAGCGGGCGTGAGCCTCCGGCGGCTCTTAAAGGGAACAATGTACAAATACATGGTTTCACCCAGCAGAGCCATTCTGCTGACGTATATCACTGTGAGCCTGTCAACAAGCTGTTAAAATGATAATAAGGCCTTACTTAAGCTCAGTGAAGTGACCTGCATCTGGTTATACACAAAGATAAATTAAATCCTCCCATATAATCTGTACCTGATTATCTGCAGTCCTCTGTCCTTCACAGCCTTCCAAAGAAAGCAAGAAGAGGAGCAGAGAGCTGAGGGTAATCTGACACCTGATTGGTGGGAATGGAACACATGCACATCTGAGGATGTCAACCTTCTGTTCTGTACTAGAGGGGGGGTGGGCCATCTCCATGGATTGTGAGGTGTCAGGTAAAACTGTCATAAGTCACAGATGCAGTTAGTAGAGAAAGGAGAGAGCAGCCAGGATCAACACTAGGTGGATGGAAGCAAGTTATTATTATACAGGATTTATATAGCGCCAACAGTTTGCGCAGCGCTTTACATCAGGGAAGACAGTACAGTTACAATACAAATTAATACAGGAGGGATCAGAGGGCCCTGCTCGTTAGAGCTTACAATCTAGAAGGGAGGGTCAAGTGGAACAAAGGGTAGTTAGCTGTGGGGGATGATCAGAAGGACTCAAATGAAAGTACAGTTGTTAGGTATGGGTAGGGTAGGCTTCTCTGAAGAGGAGGGTTTTCAGGGATCCTCTAAAAGCTAATAGAGAAGGAGATAGACGGATAAATTGAGGTAAGAAGTTCCATAGGCTTGGAGAGGCTCTGGAAAAGTCCTGGGAGCAGGTGATGAGAGAGCTAGAGAGTAGAAGGTCTTGAGAAGAACAAAGAGAATGATTAGGTTGATATTTAGATTAAGGTGAAAATACACTAACCATTATAACCCCTTTAATATCGGTAGCCTCCCTTAGGGCTTGTTTACACTTACTTCAAATCATGGCTATGGACAGGCTTTTTTAAGCTCTCTGAACGCCAGTCAAAGCCCCTGTCACTAAATAAAATGGTTAGCTTTCAGTCCTATTTACACCTTGTGTTTGCTTTGCTTCAAAAATTATACCCCATGTTGCTTTAGTGGCGCTTCAAAGCCGCCATAGAAGTCTATGACAAAGATCGCTTGAAGCACCTGCAGCTTTTATTCAGCTCTAGTTGTGCTTTGTTTTGGAGGTGTGCAGGAATGAGATATCAACACACACACACACACACAGAGTGAAGTGAGTGACTGACTTACTTGTATAGCGTTACACATGCAAACTGAATTGCGTCTAGGCGCTTTTTGCAGCTAATGTCTTCCTGGCCGGTGCGGTCTTTTACCTCATAGGATCTCGACACGCTTGGGACACACAGTTGTACATACATATATACTGGCCCAATTTGGACAGGATCCAATTAATCTACCAGCATGTCTTTGGAGTGTGGGAGGAAACCCATGCAGACACAGGGAGAACATGCAAACTCCAGGCAGATGTTGTCGTGGTTTGAACCAGCGACCCTTTTGCTGCTAGATGAAAGTGCTAACCACTAAACCACTGTGCTGCCTCCAACACACTGTGCTTCATTAAAGATTCCAAAAAGCATAATGGAAGCACCACCGAAGCATTACAGAAGCATCAAAAACACATCAAATACAGTACCTTGCAAAAGTATTCACCCCCCTTGGATTTTTACCTATTTGGTTACATTACAGCCTTTAGCTCAATGTTTTTTTAATCTGAATTATATGTGATGGATCAGAACACTGAGGCCGCGTACACACGATGAAACATGTTCGATCGTGTGTACAGCCTATCGGACCATTTTCCAGCGGACCAAAGTTTCAAAACATGCTTTAAAACCTGTCCGCTGGAAACCTTTCCGTCGGACAGGTTCGATGGTTAGTACACAAAAGCATCGGACCAAAAACCTGCGCATGCTTAGAATCAAGTCGACGCATGCTTGGAAGCATTGAACATCGTTTTTTCATCACGTCGTTGTGTTCTACGTCACCGCGTTCTGGTCTGATCGGATTTTGGTCCGATGGTGTGTACGCACATCAGACCAACAGACCACTTCAGCATGGTCCGATGAAAACGGTCCATCGGACAAGTTTCATCGGACATGTCTGATCGTGTGTACGCGGCCTTAAGTCCAAGTCGGTGAAGTAAAATTAGCAAAATATATATATAAAACAATTTTTCAGAAAAACTGATAATTGGCATGTGCGTATGTGTTCACCCCCTTTGTTATAAAGCCCATAAAAAGCTCTGGTGCAACCAATTACTTTCAGAAATCACATAATTAGTGAATTGATGTCCACCTGTGTGCAATCTAAGTGTCGCATGATCTGTCATTACATAAACACACCTTTTTGAAAGGCCCCAGAGGCTGCAACACCTAAGCAAGAGGCACCACTAACCAAACACTGCCATGAAGACCAAGGAACTCTCCAAACAAGTAAGGGACAATGTTGTTCAGAAATACAAGTCAGGGTTAGGTTATAGAAAAAATATCCAAATATTTGATGATCCCTAGAAGCACCATCAAATCTATCATAGCCAAATTTAAAGAACATGGCAGAACAGCAAACCTGCCAAGAGGCGGCCGCATACAAAAACTCATGGACCGGGCAAGGAGGGCATTAATCAGAGAGGCGGCACAGAGACCTAAGATAACCCTGGACTCAGATGCTGCAGAGTTTCACAGTAGAGACTGGTGTATCTGTACATAGGACGACAATAAGCTGTACGCTCCATAGTGTTGGACTTTATGGCAGAGTGGCCAGAAGAAATCCATGACTTTTAGCAAAAAATAAAATGGCACTAATTGAGTTTGCGAAAAAGGCATGCGGGAGACTCCCAAAATGTATGAAGGAAGGTGCTCTGATCTGATGAGACTAAAAATTTACTTTTTGGCCATTAAAGAAAACACTATGTCTGGCGCAAACCCAACACATGACCCACAGAGCACCATATGGGGATGTTTTTCAGAAGTCGAGACTGGGAAACTGGTCTGGGTTGAGGGAAGGATGGATGGTGCTAAATACAGGGATATTCTTGAGCAAAACCTGTACCACTCTGTGTGTGATTTGATGCTTGGACGGAGGGAGGTTCACCTTCCAGCAGGACAATGAACCCAAACACACTGCTAAAGCAGCACTTGAGTAGTTTAAGGGAAAACATGTAAATGTGTTGGAATGGCCTAGTCAAAGCCACAACCTCAATCCTATAGAAGATCTGTGGTCAGACTTAAAGATTGCTGTTTACAAGTGCAAACCATCCAACTTGAAGGGACTGGAGCAGTATTGCAAGGAGGAATAGGCAAAACTCCCAGTGGTAAGATGTGGCAGCTCATAGACACTTATCCAAAGCGACTTGGAGCTGTGATAGCTGAAAACGTTGGCGCTACAAAGTATTGACTTTAGGGGGGTGAATAGTTATGCACATTGACGTTTTCTGTTATTTTATCCTATTTGTTGTTTGCTTCACAATAAAAAAAAAACATCTCAAAGTTGTGGGCATGTTCTGTAAATTAAATGATGCTAATCCTCAGACAATCCATGGTAATTTCAACAAAACATGAAAAATGCCAAGGGGGTAAATACTTTTGCAAGGCACTGTACCTATTAGATCGTACCAGAGTCGGAGTTGGATCTGATTGGCAAACTATTTAACAAGCAATGATGAGAAGCTCTTGGAAATTTGGAAATTGTGGATACCTTATTCACAGCCAAGGATTTCATCATTCAGCCAGATGGATAAATTCCTTAGTCAGCTCAACTTTTTTTTTATTAGATTAAAAGATGGAATTAATTTCCAGTATTACCACTTGATTCCAGGAAATATCAAAACCATTCTGGCAAGCTCTATTTTACTTTTCTCTCTGATACCTAGGTGGTGCTAGATGTTATGTCTGCCCAGCATAATCAAACAATATATCTAGGAGACATTCTTTTATTTTTTTAAAACCCTATTTGGGGTACTTGAAATGGCATTTCTATCTATCTATCTAACCTGTCTATAAAATATTCTTAGATGACCACTAGATGGCACCAATGGATCCTTCTATGGATATCTATATAGCTCTTGTATATTTCGCTCTCTTGTGCACTTGTTTTGCTAATAAAAACATTTTCTAGCATGCCTCCTTTAAGGCTACATTCACACTGCAATCAAGGTGCAGCCAGGGGTGGCCACTGTAGGCAGGTCTAAGTTCTGCTTGTGTACACTGTGTACGTACAGCGTACGCTAATCTTCACAAATCAATGGCCAGCACCACTACTGTTTACATGTAACTGCTTATCTGAGTGGTTACATACTTTATATATATAGAGACTCCGACCAACCCAGGACACAGTCAGTGTGCTTCCAAGGTTGGCTCTTCTCTTGAATTTGTACAGCCAATCACAGGTGGCGCAGAGGCATACCCTTCCTTGCACCCACACGTATACGTGCCCCATGCCTACATGCAGCTGCAGGGGGAAGAGAAAGCCTCTGCCACCTGTGGTTGGCTGTAAGCTTTGACAGCTTCCCAGTGAGATAGCGCAGAGGTGGGTTCTGACTCGTATTCAAACACACCTGAGCATAACATCGTTCCTCCCCCCTTAATACAAAACTTTTCCCCAATGCCACTCCACCCCAGTATAGAGCTCTTACAGTATCTCCCAAAGGTGAGTTCACCCCTCACATTTTTGTAAATATTTTATTATATCTTTTCATGTCAGAACACTGAAGAAATGACACTTTGCTACAATGTAAAGTAGTGATTGTACAGCTTGTATAACCGTGTATATTTGCTGTCCCCTCAAAATAACTCAACACAAAGCCATTAATGTTTAAACCGCTGGCAACAAAAGTGAGTACACCCCTAAGTGAAAATGTCAGATCTGTTAGAAATCATCCACTAAGTACAGTTTGGAGAAATACACATCCAGGCAAGTAAATTCACAGGTTACTATTTTAACCTTAAGGAGACTAGGTGGGGCTCCCCAAAGGGAGACCCCATGAGAGAGGGTGAACCAAGCCAGAAGACCATGTCCACCCTCTCCTAAGATATTCAGGGCAGGCCCTACACCCTACCAGTCAAACATGAATACAAACGTGTACAGCAAAATAAAGACAAAAGTGATAAACACACAAATTAAAGTGGGGGGAAGGATAGTGGAGAAGGTAAAAAGGTGCCATTGTGCAGTACAATGGCCGGCCTTCCAGCCAGGAATAAAAAAAACTCCTCTGGTCCTAGCCAAAAGGCTTGGCCCCAGAGGCAGGTGCCAAAAAATTGTGATGGTACAGTGACCTTGGTGCCAAAACTCAAACTGCCCGGTCCAACAGTAAAAATTAAGGCACCCCTGGACTGCCACTTCAAGGGCACATACACCACAGTCTTCCTTTAGGTCCAGGGCTTCAGCCAGACCAGTGCAGCCCCACCCCTACCAGGAAGACATCAGAAAAGTTTAGGGAGAAACCTACCTACAACTGGGGACAGGCCTTAAGTGCAAGGCTAGTGCTGAAGCTGACGATACTAAATACCACTGCGCTTTGGATGAAAAAATATCCCTGCTGACAGGAGTGACACTGCAGTCACACCTGTTAGTGAGCGGCAGGGAAAAGGGAGCAGCTGGAGCTGTGAACTGCCTTATTTCTGCGGTCATTTTATTTCTACAGTTTAAAAAAACTTTAATTATCTACATGTTTTTACTCAAATCTTGGGTACACTGGTTAGGCCCACCTATATGTCCAAGTAGGGATTTTTTTTCTTTAATTGTTGGTGACATATTCTCCCTAAAGAAGCTCCTGGATTTGCCTCTGGTCATTTTAAACAGATCCAGAAAAGTACAACAAATTCTTTCAGTAAAGTTACCTTATTAAAATCATTAGCACCTTGGACAGCAAATGCTGTTCCCTTTTTTTCCAGTAGATGGTGAAAGGGATTATTTGCTGTTACACAACTGACACTTTTACCTCGAATGTGGTTGGTAGTTGAAACTGTATTTCAGGTACCCTATATATATTCAAGATGCAGTGATACCTCAGTTCCCAAACGCTTCTGTTCACAAACAACTTTGTTCGCAAACAGAAGAGTTCACAAAAATTTGCTTGAGTTCTCAAACACGAGCTACGGCCATCTTCCCTACTCTGACACGTGGTCGCACCTTCCTGTAGGGGATGTTGGCGGTCACAGAGAGACACTGAAAGTGTACTGTGAAGACACTTACAGTGTTGAGAAGTGTTGAGAAGCTTTTTGGTGTGCTTTTTAGCAAATACTGTACAATACTGCACTGTACATCCCTGTGCACACTTGCTGTAAAGCTTTTTTGTGTGCTTTTTATCACACACTGTACTGTACTGTACCAGACATCCAGTATGGCTCCAAAGATCAAGCATGGTGGTATTCAGAAAGTGCGGAACATTAATAAAGGTAACAAGATTCTTGAGAGCAAGCATGGTGGTAAGAAAAGGCAGAGTGGTAATAAATGTCACAAGAATGTGCATAGCGGTAATGAAGGTGACAGTGTGCAGAGCGGTAATGAAAGTGACAAGACAGTGCAGAGCGGTAATGCAGCTGACAAGAATATGCAGAGCAGAAATGCAGGTGACAAGAATGTGCAGAGCGGAAATGCAGGGGACAAGAATGTACAGAGCAAGCATGGTGGTAAAAAGAAAGTGCAGAGTGGTAATGGAGGTGACGAGACTGTTCAGAGCAGGAATTGTAATTCCGCATACACACGACCGTTTTTCATGATGAGAAAAATGCAATTTTTTTAATTGGTCATTAACCACTTAAGGACCGACTACTGCACATTTACGTCGGCAGAATGGCACGGCTGGGCACATCAACGTATATATACGTTGATTTTAGTACCCAGCCGTGGGTCGCGGGGCGCGCGCCCGCGACCTGGTCCGAAGCTCCAGGACCGGGACCGCGGGATTCGCGGACCCGATCGCCGCTGCAGTGCGGCGATCCGTCCCTGGAGCGGAAGAACGGGGAGAGCCGTGTGTACACACGGCTTCCCCGTGCTTCTCTGTGGCCGTAGCATCGATCGCTTCATCCCTGTAATAGGGGGACGCGATCGATGACGTCACACCTACAGCCACACCCCCCTACAGTTGTAAACACAACACATAGGTCACACATCCCCTACAGCGCCACCTGTGGTTAACTCCCAAACTGCAACTGTCATTTCCATAGTAAACAATGCAATTTAAATGCATTTTTTGCTGTGAAAATGACAATTGTCCCAAAAATGTGCCGAAAATTGTCACGAAAAAAATCGCTGATCGCCGCTATTAGTAGTAAAAAAATTTTTTTTTATAAAAATGCAATAAAATTATCCCTTATTTTGAAAACGCTATAAATTTTGCGAAAACCAACGGATAAACGCTTATTGCGATTTTTTTTACCAAAAATACGTAGAAGAATACGTATCGGCCTAAACTGAGGAAAAAAAATGTTTTTTTATATATTTTTGGGGGATATTTATTATAGCAAAAAGTAAAAAATATTGCATTTTTTTTTAAATTGTCGCTCTATTTTTGTTTATAGCGCAAAAAAATAAAAACCGCAGAGGTGATCAAATACCACCAAAAGAAAGCTCTATTTGTGGGGAAAAAAGGACGCCAATTTTGTTTGGGAGCCACGTCGCACGACCGCGCAATTGTCAGTTAAAACGACGCAGTGCCGAATCGCAAAAAGGGGCAAGGTCCTTTACCTGCATTTTGGTCCGGGTCTTAAGTGGTTAAAAGCGATCATGTGAGGGAGCTGTGGTGGCTCAACGTGATTGGCACTGCGCTGACAAGCCGTTCACCTCTGCAGCCAAGGGTTCGGATCCCGGTCTCGGCTACATGTGAATTGAGTTTGGTGGTCTCAGCCCGGCTCCCGGTGGGTGTGCTATGCAAGGTATGCCTGTGCTTAGTACGCCCCCCCCCCACAAAAACTACCACACTTGCACGCACACAAAATTGGTTTACCACGCACGCACATTGGCCATGCGGTCTCCTAAAAATGAGAGGCGAAGGACCTACGGAGCTGGCTGGGTGGGCTAGACCCCCTCACTCCCTCATAGGGGGAGTCCCTCTGCCCCGTTGGGGTCCCATTGGGCCCCAGTCGGGCTCCCAAGTGGAGCAGGTAGGGTGGGGTGAGTGGGAGGCCCCCCCTCACACCCGCCATTGCCACCGGGGGCATGGAGAAGGAGGGTCTGCCTACTGCCAACTCCTTCAGTCCGGCTCCTCTCTCTCGAGTTCACGCACAAAATACACTTAAAAAAAGAAAAAAAAAAAAAAAAAAGCGATCATGTGTAGGCGCTACAGCATTTTCAACTTGAAAAATGGGCATTAAAAATTTTTTTTTGTTGTTTTTCACGTCGTGAATAATGGTCGTGTGTAGGCTTTAATGGCGGGGAAAAAAACGTAATATTCGTGTGACTGATCTAGCCTCGGAGTACAAGATGGCAAAGTCGACAATCTCGATTATTTTGAAGAAGAAAGCTGCCATCAAAAGAGCTGATGTGGCAAAAGGAGTAACAATGTTAACCAAGTGCTGGTAGAGGTGGAAGAACTTTTGTTAGTGTGGTCGAATGAAAAACAGCTGGCAGGTGATTGCGTTAGTGAAGCTATGATCTGTGAAAAATACATTACACCGTGATTTACTGCAAAAACAGCAACAGAAAAATTCAGCAAGAGAAGTGGCATCCACAGTGTGACAAGACATGGTAAGGCTTTCAGCTCTGACTAGGCCCGTGCGGAAGCCTACAAAGAAGGATTTGTTCATGAAGACAGAAGAATACGTCGCTCAACAAAAGTTCAACTGTGATGAAACAGGGCTCTTATGGAAAAAGATGCCGAACAATATCTATAGCAGTGCCGGGGCACAAGCCCATGAAGAACAGATTGACCCTTTTGTTGTGTGCGAACACAAGCCCCAATCTGAGGATTAAGCCACTACTGGTATACCATTCCCAGACCCCTCGTACATTCAGGGAACAGAATTTGAACAAAGCCAGACTGCCTGTCATGTGGAGGGCCAATGCGAAAGCTTGAGTCACAAGGCAATTTTTCATGGAATGGCTGCAAAAGGTGTTTCGCACCCACCATAAGAAAATATCTTTCTGACAACCAACTGCCTGAAAGGTGCCTTCTTCTGATGGACAATGCCCTGCGCTCTTCACTAGGTGTTTTAATGTCACTGAAGAGAGGTCCTTGAGTCTGAAAGAATTCTGGCAGAAACATTTCAATGTTCACTGCATTAACCTCATTGACAAAGCCTGGGAAGATGTCACTCACCGAACCTTAAACTCAGCCTGGAGGACACTGTGACCAGAATGTCCATGAATGTGACTTTGAAGGGTCTGATGCAGAGGTAGTGGAGGAGATTGTGTCCATGGGCAGCAGTATGGGTCTGGACGTTGATGGTGCAGACATAGAAGTGCTTGTTAAGGAACATAAGAAACTGAACTTTCTAAGTTCCACAGTGAGCAGCAAAAGGCACTTACTGAGGAGCATTTCACTGAAGAAGAGGAAGACAGGGAGAAGGTTCGCAGTGATGCCATTAAATCCATTATTGAAAAATGGAATGAGTGCCATGATTTTTTTTGAGAAGGACCACCCCAACAAAACTGTAACCAACAGAGTGTTAAATCTGATGAATGATAACGTGGTCTCTCATTTCTGGAGGGTTTTGCAGTGCAGGAAAAGACAAGTGACATTAGACAGATTTTTCACCAAAACTGAGCCTGTGGCTAAGAGACAAAGAAAAGAGGAAACCCCTGAAAGAGATCTCCTCAATATTCCTTATGAAGGGGGACTCTCCCCCCGAACAATAACTGCATCCCACCCACCTTCCTCCACGCCAGAAATCATCTCAAGTTTGGTTAGTGTTCTCTCTCTCTCTTCATTCTGTACTGTACTGTACTGTACTTTGTTTTATCTTTTTGTGGTTTAAAAACCAAAAAAAAGTTCAGAACGGATTAATCTGAAAATTTGCCTCGGTTCGCAACCAATTTGTTTCAAGACCAGAGTCATTTAACGAATTAAGTTTGTGAACCGAGGTATCACTGCATAGTAAAATAAGACCAGAATACCTATTGTTTGTTTTTTTCAATGTCAATTTCCCCCCCAATTTTTTTTAAATCATGTCTTTAGCATAAACTATGTTCCCTTTGCCATATTTACCTTCTATGTTTAGACTTTGTAGGGTTGAATATGAATGTCTGTTTCGGGGCATTAGAAACAAGGAAACAGAAAGAAACAGAGTGACGACAGAAACAGTGGTTGATTGAGTTTGCCCTTTTTTTTTTAAATGTTTTATTTAATTTTTTTTCCTTTATAATGACAGTATGAACAAAAATTACAAATATTAGAAATTCAGAAAACAAACCATCTGACCCTAATGTAGCAATATCAACACATTACATGCAATGACTAACAGTGTAAGGATTGGAATTCAAGAGTCAAATATTCAAAACCAAGGTTGGTGAAGGGCTGCCAAAAGCAATGCACTTGCAGGAGAAGCTTGAGCACACCACCACAAACATTTTGTTTTTCTGAGGAAAGAGAAAACAGAGTAAATAGTAGAGGCAAGAAAAGGAGAGAGAGAGGGAACTGAGAAGGAAAAAAAGAAGGGGGGCGGTGGCGAAGAGCGGGGTGGAAGACAGGTCAGGGGAAGGGGAGGTGGAGACCCTTCTCTGCTGGTCCTACATATCTCCAACATGTAGTTTTTCATAATTCTAGAAAGTAAACTGGATCCATTAAAACCACAACTTATGGAAGTGGGCCTCTTGTTTCTTCATAGAATGGCCATATTTGAATAGCGAGCTAAGGTGCAGTAGACAGGTAGCTAGGTCATGAGAAAGACCAGTAAGATCTCAGATCAAGGTACAAACACTTTGCCAGAAGGGGTGGAGCCGTGGACAGGTCCTAAAGATATGCAGTAGTGTACCACTGAACACTCCAACACCTCCAACAGTTGGAATCAAATTCTGGGAACATATGGTACAACCTGTTAGAACCTCTGCACCACCAGGTGAGTAACTTGTAACCGGATTCCTGCAGTTTTAAATAGATAGATAATTTAGGTGTGAAAAAGAGGATTAACTCTCTCTGGTCAGGGGATAATTGCTGTGCCAGTTCTTTCTCCCAAACCATGAGAAAAGAGAGGACTTGATCTTCTGGGGGGTCAAATAACATTGCATAGGCATTTGGAAGACTGTGCCTATGGGAAGAGGTGGGTGCTGAAAGAGTAGCCCATTGAGGTGGAATGGAGAAAAGGTAATCTCTGATTTGGTAGGCCACCCCTTTAAGTAGCACTGATTGGACAGCCGTGACAGATTTCCAGCCTCCATTATCCCAAAAGTCACGGAGCTTGAATTTGTTTGCCAGCAAGAACAGATGGAACCTTGCATCATCAAGCTCAGATGGGAAATCCAGATTACCTATCATGGGAGAAGTAGGGAAATCTATGGCTGAACTTATTGCTTTGGGACCAGCCTTAAGAACGATTTTGTGGGTAATACCTAGAATAGGACAGCAGTGTAATGTAGTACAAAAATTTGCAAATGGATAGCAAAAAGGGGTACATTTATTAAAATTGTACAGGTATCACAATGAATGAAGTTACAACATTTAAAAAACTGGCCAATAGGTAAAATACATAATCCACAATGTAGCTTGTATTCAAGTTTACACAATACTGTGCACATGGTTACACATCAGATAGCTGGACGTAAAGGAATCCCCGACGCGTTTCGACCTCTGTAGCGGTCATCATCAGGGGAAAGTTAGCTCTATAAAACACATAGCATAATTTCAGATATAGGAAAACATCATCATAAGTCCTATTTGGGATCTAACATGAGATATTTACCACTGAAGTAGAGTAGAGTGGATGGTTCCATGGCCAGATGGGTAGTGAATCGCCAGTTGATGAGGGGGATCCCATAGGGGCAGCCACTCCCCCACGGTGGAGCCCGGCCCAAGAAGCTTGCAAGGAGCCACACAAGATTGACACCCTCCAGGGAAAGGGAGAATCGGAACCTGCAATGATTTCCCAATCAATGACCATAATGAAGTGTAAAGGTTATGGGTATATAGGCTCTTAGCACATTAACATGGATTAATAGAAGTATATGGACCAAATGCTATCATAATGTCTCATCAGGTACCAAAAATCCCAGAAGTATGGCTAACTTCTAGGGGTATGGGTAATGAGGTATGTTGGTATACAATGTAAGATGGAGTCTGGTTATAGTAGATTAAAGTGCAATAATGAAGTAAAAAAGGTTGGGATTCTTGGGCCGGGCTCATCCACTGTGGGGGAGTGGCTGCCCCTATGGGATCCCCCTCATCAACTGGCGATTCACTACCCATCTGGCCATGGGACCATCCACTCTACTTCAGTGGTAAATATCTCATGTTAGATTCCAAATAGGACTTATGATGTTTTCCTATATCTGAAATTATGATATGTGTTTTATAGAGCTAACTTCCCCCTGATGATGACCGCTACAGAGGTCGAAACGCGTCGGGGATTCCTTTACGTCCAGCTATCTGATGTGTAACCATGTGCACAGTATTGTGTAAACTTGAATACAAGCTACATTGTGGATTATGTATTTTACCTATTGGCCAGTTTTTTAAATGTTGTAACTTCATTCATTGTGATACCTGTACAATTTTAGAAAATGTACCCCTTTTTGCTATCCATTTGCACATTTTTGTACTACATTACATTGCTGTCCAAAGCCCCACCGGGGAACCTTCCCATTCTTATACCCAGAATAGGATGGACCCATTAGCTAAGGGAACACCTACTGAGGACGGTGGACATGACCTGTTCTAAAGTCACTCATCTTTTGGTCAAGGCATATTTGCACCAATCCAACACTCTAGCCAAGTGAGTGGCTTGATAGTAGTGTACGAGGTCAGGGAAGCCTATGCCCCAGGATTGTTTAGACAGACTAACAGTGTCTATTTTTATTCGGGGGGGGGGGCAGTTTGCCCAGAGAAACTGCGTGAACTTTCTTTTGAGCTGGCGCAAAAAGTTCAGAGGGATGGCTACTGCGAGGGTCTGGAAAAGGTAAAGTAGATGAGGAATCACGTTCTTTTGTAAGATAGTATTCTTGCCGAACCATGTTTGAGAGGACACGTGCCATTTCTGGAGATCGTTACATTTGATCAAGAGCAGTGGGGAAAATTTTCCTGAAACGTATAGGTGCCTATACTGTTTTAAAATCCAGAATTGCACTCTCACACTGCTCTGCCCATGCTCAGTTGTTCTCTATTCTCAGCTCAATGCCTTAAATCAGAGCCACTAGAGACCAATCAGCTGACAGCTTTAAGATTTACTGTTTCTGAAAGTGGAAGAAAGCAACAGGAATGACACAAACTGTGTTGAGGGAACACAGATTAGGGAGGGAGAATAGAAAAGCAGGAAAGATGACGGAACAAATTTTTCTGCCAGGGAGACACAAAAGAGTTAAACTTACAAGGATAGTGTCTATCCTATCGCCCCTAAAATTATCTCTCCTTTATCATTGGCAGCCTGTGAACTTCAGCATCTTAAAGAGGAGGTTCACCCTCAATATACGCTTTTCCATGTGATCCAGCATACTGGCGACAGCACCAGTATGCTGTTTTTTTTTTTTTTTTTTTAATGCCCCACTTACTGTCTAATCTTAAATTTTGATTTAGCTCCCCCGCGGTGGATGGCGCATGTATAGCCTGTCACTGGTTCCGAAAATACCCGATTTAGGACTCGGGTATTTCCGGCGCAATACGGCACCTGCACACAGAACTAGGAGAAATACGGCGCCTGCGCAGTCAGCTCCTAGGTCTGTGCGCAGGCGCCGTATTGCGCCTGAAATACCCGAGTCCTAAATCGGGTATTTTCGGAACCAGTGACGGGCTATACAGGTGCCATCCCCCGCTGGGTAGATAAATCAAAATTGAAGATTAGACAGTAAGTGGGGCATTAAAAAAAAAAAACAGCATACTGGCGCTGACGCCAGTATGCTGGATCACATGGAAAAGCGTATATTTAGGGTGAACCTCCTCTTTAAAACAGACACTTTAAATGTGGGTTACTATCTGTTAAAGGGGTTGTAAAGATAAAACATTTTTTCCTAAATAGCTTCCTTTACCTTAGTGCAGTCCTACATTACTTACCTCATCCTTCGATTCTAACACACAGCTCCTTTCTCTATCTGCAACGTAGAGAGCGTCCTGACTCTCCTGCTCGCCCCCTCAAAGGAGGTTGCGAGCATGACACTCCACACCAGGGAGAAAGCCTTACATTACTGTGTGGAGTTACAGACATAAGAACAGGAAGTGAGGATTTCTCAGAAGAAATAAGGACATTTAAAAGCAAAATCAAAGGATGAGGTAAGTGAAGGAGGACTGCACTAAGGTAAAGGAAGCTATTTAGGAAAATGTTTTTTTACCTTTACAACTCGTCCTGTGTACATGAAGCCCAGCTTCTGTCAGCCTTCCCTTTTAGCTAAGCCAAGACTTCTCCTCTGAGTCACAGAAGTGTCAAAGCCAGCTGTAGGCTGACATCACAGAGCTGGTTCAGGCTGTGGAATGATAATGACTGTAATGTTGGGATACCTTCCAACATGACTTACTACATTAGGTACAAAATACTTTTTGAACTCAATAAAGCTACTGAAATGGGTCCATTTAACTGTCAGTGAATAGATGAAAAAGGTATAGAGAAACTCAGGATCGGAGTATTCTGTAACTTGGCATGAGTTATGTTGATGGGCCTTCACCATTGCTCTATGCACTACTTTAATGATCAAGCCCAGCTTCACAGAATAGCGGGTAGACAAATAATGAATTGCAACTGTGTTTTTTACATATGAATTTTTAGAAGTAATATGAATAAATCTACCTGTATACAATCATGACAAATTATTAATCCACTCATGTTTAACTGCTTTGCGCACACGTCATCGTAAAATGAAGGGCAGGCAGGAAACCTTATTGTTCTGGGTTGCAAAGTCTAGATGTGCAAAGTTAGTAGAGACATATCCCAACAGATTAAAGGCTGTAATTAAAGCAAAAGTTGCTTCAACAAAATACTGACAAGGGGGTGATCCTTTTTCGAAATCAGTGATTTTGTTTTTAAATGTATTTTTTTTTTCTGACATGTTGGTGTTATATCTTTTACTTGGATATTATAAGTTGCACTGAGTAAATACAGCTGGAAAAAAAAAGGTGTCTGTCTTCATTGTAAAATGAAGGGCAGGTGGGAAACTTTATTGTTCTGGGTTGCAAAGTCTAGGGGCCAGATTCCCGTAGAATTGCCGCTGGCGTAGCGTAAGCCATTTACACTACGCCGCCGCAATTAACAGAGCAAGTGCCCTATTCCCAAAGCGCTTGCTCCGTAAGTTGCGTTGGCGTAGTGTAAATGGCTCTGCATATCCCAGCGTAATTCAAAGGGGGCGGCTTGTATTTAAATTAAGCGTGCCCCCGCATCGATCGAACTGCGCATGCGCCGGCCTCAAAAATAGCCCAGTGCGCATGCTCCAGCTCACGTCGGAAAAAGTGAATGAAACCGATGTGAGCGTCATTTACGTAAATCCCTATTCGCGAACGACTTAGTAAAATGACGTAACCGACGGAAAAAGACGACGCTGACCCGACGCCATACTTAACATGGCAACGACGGAACTTCGTAAGGTTACCCCTCATATAGCAGGGGTAACCTTACGCGTACGGAAATGACATAAACTACGACGGGGCGGCGTAAAAACGTTCGGGAATCATCGGATTAGGCTCATTTGCATAGGCAAATGAGAAAACAACGTACAGGCCACCTAGCGGCCGGCGATGTCATTACATCTACGATCCGCCAGTGTAATGGTTTTACACATGTCGGATCTTCACTGTATCTATGCGTAAGTGATTCTAGGAATCACACGCATAGATACCCAGTAAAAAAAACAGAGATACGACGGTGTTTCCTACGAAACGCTGGCGTATCTCTTTTGAGAATCTGGCCCTAGATGTGCAAAGTTAGTAGAGACATTTCCCAACAGACTAAAGGCTGTAATTAAAGCAAAAGTTGGTTCAACAAAATACTGACAAGGGGGTGATCCTTTTTCCAACTCAGTGATTCTGTTTTTAAATGTATTTTATTTTTTTCTGACATGATGGCGTTATATCTTTTACTTGAATGTAAATACAGCTGGATAAAACAAAAACTGTGTCTGTCTTAATTTCAGACTGCAAAGCAACAAAATGTGATTATTTTAGGGGGTGGTTCTTTTTTTTTTACCCACTGTATATTCCATAGTTTGTGGACTCTAACTTCTCTACAGACTAAATAATAAACACTTATTTGGGTTATTTTCACCAAAAATGTAGCAGAATACAGTTTTGCCTAACTTTATGAAGAAAGATTATTTATTTGCAAAGTTTTATAACAGAGACCAAGAAAAAAGTTTTTTTCCATAATTTTACACTATTTGTGTAAAAAAATAAATGCAAAAAAATGTCAAATAGGTAGAGTGTTGCATGACCACGAAATTGTCATTCAAAATGCGACAGCGCTGAAAGCTAAAAATTGGCCAGGACAGGAAGGGAGTAAAAGTGCCCAGTATTGAAGTGGTTGAAACCCCACTTTCACAGCAGTACCGTGTTTCCCCCGAAAATAAGCCCGGGTCTTATATTAATTTGGGCAACCAAAAAAACACTAGGGCTTATTTTCGGGGTAGGTTTTATCATGCCGGGGGCTGTCTTCTCTCCCTTCTGCCTGTCAGAAATCCCCTGTGAAACTGTGTAAAAAAGCTTGTAAATTCCTAAAATTCACAGCACCACATATTGCAAAATGTGTATGTCTGCAATTCAATTGTGCCACATACCTTCTTCAAGTGCTGGGTGCATCTGTAACCCCCTGGAGCTCTCTTTCCCTTTTCGAGCACTGCAGCGCTATACCGAAGGTATTTGGCACAAATAGATCATATAAACACACACACACACACACACACAGTCTACACTATATAACACTGTAGTATAACACTAGTATTTCACCAGCACTTTAAACTAGGTCTTATTATCGGGGTAGGGCTTATATTGCAGGTTTTTTGAAAATCGGGGTAGGTCTTATTTTCGGGGTAGGTCTTATTTTCGGGGAAACACAGTATCACTGTCATTTCATGAGTTTAAAATGAATTAGCAACAGATATGCAAAATTTGATAATTAAGTTAAAATTAAATAACATGTACTTTTTCTATCAATAATGTACTGCCCATTGATATACTGATCTTTTTAACATAAAATATATAGTTACAGCTACCTACAATTCTTTGTTCTGTGCTGTGATATGTACTCTTCATGCAGGACAGATCAGGGTTGTACCAGATTTAGTTAATGTGTGCGTGAGAGTTTGTCAGGGGAGCTGAAGGCATTATGCAGGGAAGCATTTCCACAGCTTCAGAGGTGTACTGATTTGATTGACAAATAACTAATCCCTGTGCAGCAAAATGGGTAATGAGTGCTGTTGAATGATTTATGAATAGCCTTTTATGTGAAAGCTTTACAAGCAATAATACACAATGCACATGGTCACCTTATACCTCGTGTGTGTCTATATCTGTACTAAATGTATGGCATCACCTGGTTACTAAGTTGGTAAGGTTGAATAAAGACACCAGTCCATCCAGTTTAATGTATGTGGTTGTTTTCCTCACTACCACTTTTCATATTCCTGTGTATTGCATTTCCTATGAAACACAACTCGATTTTTTTATTTATCTACACTCTCTGCTGACACTAATGACTGTAGAAGGTAGTTCCACATCCTTACTACTCTCAGGCCCTGTACACACAAGGAGACATGTCCGATGAAAGCGGTCCGCGTACCGTTTTCATCGAACATGTCTCCGGGGATCTTTTGGTCTGATGTGTGTACACACCATCAGACCAAAATCCCCGTGGACAGAGAACGCAGTGACGTAGAAGTCACCGACACCCTCAAGCCAGGAAGTTCAATGCTTCCACGCATACGTCGAATTAATTTGACGGATGCGCGGGATTTCGGTATGCTGGTTAGACGTACTAACCAGCGGACTTGTCCGACGGACAGGTTTCCAGCGGACAAGTTTCTAAGCATGCTTAGAAACTTTTGTCCACTGGAAACCTGTCCGCTAGGCCGTACACACGATCGGACATGTCCGTGGAAACTGGTCTGCGGACCAGTTTCAGCGGACATGTCTCCTCGTGTGTACGCGGCCTAACAGTAAAGAACCCCTTACACAGCTTAGGCCCTCGTTCACACCGGGACGATTAGACATGCCAAATCGGACCGATTCCCAAAAGTAGATTCTGCACTACTTTTGGTGACTTCTGGGAGGATTTTAATAGACATCTGTACATGAACCTGCACAGATGTCCTTTAATCTCCCTCCGAAGTCGGACTGAAATGCCGTTTTGAAATCCTGCGAGTGCATTCAGTGTGAACCTAGGCTAAAGAGGAGTTCCTGCCCTTCCCAAAAAAAAATTAAAGTCAGCCGCTACAAAAAATGACTATTAGGGCACTTACCTGTCCTGGCATCCAGCGGTGTCCCCACCTTGAATCGGCTCTCAGGTGCTGGTGCTGCCATCTTGGCTAAGGGAGACCGGCAGTGAAGCCTTACGGCTTCACAGCTGGTTTCCTACTGCGCATGCGTGAATCACGTAACACTTTGTGAATCACGCAGCCCTTTTGTAAATGGGCCGGTTGTGGGGGGAAGGAGGGGGCTAAATTTCCATCTCGCTTCACTGTGGCGAAGTGAGCCAGAAGTGGGTACCTGTCAAATCCAGTCAGCTGATGGGGGGGGGGGGGGGCAGACAATCGGAGCTTCTCCTTTTAGGTGGAGCTCCCCTTTAATTTTAATATGCCTCTTGTCCAACCTCATTGTGTGGCCATGTGTCTTCTATAGAGACCCTAGGTTAAATAAGCCTAGACACAGTGTAGAAGGGTTGGGAAAGGAGGCAGGTAAGTTTTTGAAGAGAAAGGTGGGATATTGAAAGGACTGGGATGGTTCAGGAGAAGGTGTGAGGGGAAGCAATGGCTGGGGAGGATTCCCAGTGACTGCATGTAGTCTATAAAAGCATATCAGAGATCAAGTAGATGATGATCAAAGCTATTTGTCATAAATAGTGAGACCAATGGCTTTTTAGATTTTATGTTTTAGGGAAAGTGTTCTGCAGTTTTGCCATTCATTTTTAATTTACTAAGACCCAATGTACTCATGTACCCATGTCGTTTTGACACAGATCCACACCCTAACTATTGTCTGTAGACATGTGCAGAACAGAAAAATATGTTTTGTTTTATTTCGGATAGATTCATTATGTTACTAATTTTGTTTCCTTGATTCGTTTCAGAATTCATTTAGTTTTGTTTATTAATTTTCAAATGAATTACACCTTTTTGGAGTGGTCAAAAAATGATCGACTGATTCTAATTCTGTGTGATGAATAGTTGGTTTTTAAGGAGTCGGTGTCCTTAACCTCCCTGGCGGTATGATTCTTTAAGATTTTAGGTGCTGAAAGCGGTACCATTATTTGCAAGGGAATTTGGCGTTTTATACTGTAGGCTTGTAATTCTTAGGAATAACTCACTTAAATCTATCCAAACAAGAGTCTAATAGGCATCCCGGGTATGATTATTATTTTTTTTTAATTAAAAATTATAATATAATAAATAATTATAAAAAATTATAACAAATGATAATATAATTATAGTAAAAATTATTCAATAATTTAATCAAATCAAAATCACTGAAATTTGCTCAGTTGCAGAATTTTTGCTGTCATTATTTTTTTTTTTTTTATGACGAATTTCCCCACAAATCGCTAAATTCTGCAAGTGATCATAATTTATTATCGCTGTTTTCTAGCTGATCTAAAACCATTTTTGACATAAAGGGACACTTTTGGTTGCTATGGGCAATCTACAGTTTCCAGGCAGAAAGAACAGTTTTTATTATATAAAAGAACATGCAGGGCACTGGACAGACCACTAGGGACAAGGGGGGTGTGTATTTTTTACATACAGTACTGTAATCTATAAGATTACAGTATACTGTATGTAAAGTGTTTGTTTACTTTTTTGAATTTGGCGCCGTTCTCCGCTCCCGTGCGTCGTAACGTCGCAGGGAACGGAGATCGGCGGCACACGGGGACGCTGTGTGAATCGAGCGAGCACCCGCTCGCTCACACAGCATGGATGCATCTCTGGATCCAGGAAGAAGGTAAGACAGCGAGCGCTGCAGGCTCTGCATGTCTACCCCGAGCATGACTCGGGGATACCGTTCTTAGCAAGAAAAAAACACCCCGAGTCACGCTCGGAAATACCGCCAGGGAGGTTAACAACCGATGACTCATCAGTTGTCAATGGGCTTCCCCAATGAAATCTGAATATAAACAGAACTGGCTGCCTTCCAATATATATCAGTGACTTTGTTTACATTCAGCTGTCAGTGGGGAAGCTCGCTGACAGCTTATGAGTCATCGGTTGGTAAGGACACGGCGGCTTCTTAACAACAAAATCATTCTTCGAACAATTCCAATTCAAATCTGTAAATTTTTAATTTGTTAGAAAAAAAATATACGAAATGAAACTAAACGAATTTCGTTACTACTTCATTCGGAGATTCGGATACATTAGAATCTCCGAAAAATTTGTCTGATTAAATATTCGGACCAAAACAAATTTCACATGTCTAACTTTCGGCTTTGCTTCTCACAAAACATGGACCATGAGCACAAACTGATGCTTGGGAATCCCATGTGGTTTTAAATGTGAAAAATGCTTTGCTTTTATTCATAGAAAGTGGCTTTTGGGCTAGGATGCAGGGAATCCTATAGACCTGTATGCATAGTTTCTGTGCGATAGGACATTACCCGCATCACATGTATGATAAAATGTGCCTGCTCAGTCATAAACAGCAATGAAAACATGTTAGGCTACATGTACACTAGTGAGAGTGAATATGTAGTGCTAAAATGTGAAACAGTGAAATATGTATAAATCACTAAACAGTGTACACCCAACTGGGTAAAAAAGTGAAAAAAATTAGGATAATAATAAGTCCACAGATAGAACAAATAAAGTAGAAATGTCCATCATAAATTGATGAAGAATATCACGGAAATTTCCTTCAAACAAATGGTATGACTTGCTTAACTGTCAATGACAACGTCCATGGATACAATTACAACGAGTCAAAGGAATTTGATTTTGCGTTCAAATCGGTGTACACTGGGCATTTGGCCGATTTGCATGATCTTGTGTACACATGCCTGGTGTGTACGTCATTAAGCCGGACTTAACAGTATGACTGAGGCTTCCCCCCCGACCTGGAGAGCTGTGTCCCGAATCTTAGCATTACGTACGGCAGAGGTACGCCAGATACGCTTACGCAAACGAATCAATAGCAAGTATGTTCGTGAATCGGCGTATCTAGCTCATTTGCAATGCGTGGAAACGCCACCTAGCGGCCAGTGTAAATATGCAACTAAGATACGGAGCGTAAAAGACTTACGCTGGTTGGATATAAGTGCATAACTGATTCTAAGAATCAGGCGCATAGATACAACGCCACTCACTCAGAGTTACGCGTATCTGGAGATACGCCGTCACTCGTACCTAACTTGATTCTGTAAAACATTTAACAGTGTCACCATGAGATAATCTATATTGCAATTAGATGCAGGGCAGTGTATGAATTAAACTGGTGGCGAGTAATGAGGCCTGGCTAGTAGCTGTGAGCCCTGCACTAGCCTATCCTGACTGAAGCTGTGGGAAAACGCAAAACGCTTTTTTGCCACAATTTTGTATTTTCCTGTGGCCGGCGGTCAAAGCGGTCTTATCCTGAACGAGATTCTTCTGCGTTCAGAAGAGGGAGATTTAAAACTCACCTAAATGAGGCAGCTCCTAAACTCTGCTAAAAGCCATTGGGGTTGATTTACTAAAGGCAAGTATACTGTGCATTGCAAGTGCACTTGCTGCAGAGCTTAGTAAATGAGGTGAAAAATCTTATCGTATCCTATCTTTGTAGGCAAAAACACCACAAAACATTCAGGTGTGACTGGGAACTAATGAGTTTTATAGTCTAGTACTTTCTCATTCTTTAAATTTCTATTTTTATAAATAGGGTGTTTTTTTTTTTTTTAGCAAATTTAACAAATTGCTATGAAAAATGACACCCCTTTTGACCAAAATAGGCCAACATTTGATATAACACACCCTGTATTTAAAGCACTCCTATTCATGTCATATTCTATTTCATAAAGTTCTCCATAACAAGGAAAATACTTATACCACTGGTTATTCCCTTTAGATTTTGCTTTTCTTTACTCCCGGATTTTCGAGACATGGGTTGATGGTGTATAGATGACCACCATACACTATGTAAAAACGTCTAAACCTACCATGACCTTTTTTGAATGTTCATTTGTGGTAGGGACCAGATCCTGCAAACAACATCACTGAGCTATTCAGGCAAAGCAGGCTACTTGTTACTTATTGTCTAAAGGAATTTGGTTCATTCTTATGAAGAAGGGGAAGAGTTAACACTCCAGGTGGAGTTAACGGACTGCCCATAACATGCAAAGAAAAGAGTTAACATAAAACACAGCCCTATTCTTTATAAATATTGAGGTATGAAGAGAATGGGACTATGGTCAGTCCGCCTGGGTGTGCGACAGCTTCTGCTCAGATCCTAGGACATTCTGGAGGACAGCGTGAAGATGCTGCAGCTCGGTATAACATTGATCATTTTACTGGTGCAGGTGTCTGGAGAAGGTAAGACCACAATCATGAATATCAATTTTCTAACAAAATATCATTATGGTAACAAAATCATTTTATTTTTATCTTTAGTTTCCTCTTCTATATCTTTAGGTGTAGAGGTTAGGTTACATTTAGAGACATATTCTGGATATGTTACAGGTAACAGTTTTGTACAGTTTAATGTTAGGGTTAGGCTCTGAGGTCAGGGCACAACTGGCTTTATCCGTTACTTATATTTTTCAGATTGGATAAATCGCTATTTTAGGTCTGATAATATAAAAATAACTTCTCGTTACTTTGGCTGTATTTTTAGTATTGAATAAATTAATAATATATTGGTGTTAGCAGTTTTACACCAAAATTAGCTGAGCTTTAGCTATTTATATTTAATTTTACTGAATTTTTAATTTTATAATTATATTTATACAATACGGGCTTACTACTGTAGCTGTGAGATGTAAGGGAATAAAGTCCTGTCCATCTGTGTTGATAAATAAAAATCATAGAAGCTCTGTTATATTGGCTTGATACAAGATATAACATGCAGTGGTTTAGCACAATTCAATTTAATTCTGGAATGGGTGATCTTATTATACAGGATTCATTAGCGACAACAGTTTGAGCAGCGCTTCACAAAATAAAGGCAGACATTACAGTTACATTACAATTTGGTACAAGAGAAATCAGAGGGCCCTTCTCATTAGAGCTTACAATCTAAAAAGGGAGGGTCAATTGATATAAAAGGTAATAGCTGTGGAGGATGAGCTGATGGAGAATGTAAAACAGTGTATTACTTAGAAGCAGGGCTTTCAGGGATTGTCTAAAGATGGATAAATTAGAGGACAGTCGGACAGATTTGGGTAGGGAGTTCCAAAGGATGGGAGAAGCTCTGGAGAAATTCTGGAGGCGAGCATGGGAGGAAATGACAAGAAAACTAGAGAGCAGGAAGTTGTGGGAGGACCGAAGAGAGCGTCTTGGTTGGTATTTTGGGACTAGGTTAGTGATGTAGCTGGGGGCAGGGTTATGGATGGCTTATAATGGAATATTTATGCAAAGTTTATTTTGTGAATTGATGGGGTTAGGGCCATCCATGAATGTCATATAGTTCAGAATAACAGCCTTGCTGTTGTTAATATATCTGTTTGGGGGAGTGGGGAAAGTAAAGCAATATCTCCCCTTTCTTTCTGAACAGTTTAATAGATTTGTGAGTTTCATAATCGGATTCTGAACTATAGCTCTATATAATAATAATTTAAAGCAGAGTTCCACCCTTAAAATCACTTTTTTTCATTACATCCAGCATACTGGTGTCAGCGCCAGTATGCTGTTTTTTTTTTTTTTTAATGCGCGTACTTACTTTATATCAAATCATTGAATTCCAGGCGCACCGCGGAATGTCGCCGCTATAAGGCGTCACGCCTTCCGGAAACAGCCGATTAGCATTCGGCTTTTACTCGGCGCCTGCGCACAGACCCAGGAGCTGACTGCGCAGGCGCCGTATATAGCCGCGTCACGCCCTCCGAAAAAACCCGAACTAGGACCGGCTATTTTCGGCGCCTGCGCAGTCAGCTTCTGGGTCTGTGCGCAGGCGCCGAGTAAAAGCCGAATGCTAATCGGCTGTTTCCGGAAGGCGTGACGCCTTATAGCAGCGACATTCCGCGGTGCGCCTGGAATTCAATGATTTGATATAAAGTAAGTACGCGCATAAAAAAAAAAAAAAAACAGCATACTGGCGCTGATGCCAGTATGCTGGATGTAATGAAAAAAAGTGATTTTAAGGGTGGAACTCCGCTTTAAGTACCGTATTTATCGGTGTATAACACGCACAGGCTTATGAAACGCACCCTAACTTTTAGGCGGCGTACACACGATCGGATATATCCGATGAAAACGGTCCGCGGAATTTCCATCGGATATGTGATCGGGAGTTTGAATGGCGTGTACACACCATCGGATCAAATTCCCCGCCGCCGGAAACGTGGCTGACGCCGACGTTGACGCCGCCGCGTCACCGCACCAGGAAGTAAAACACTTCCGCGCATGCGCCGAATCCATTAGCGGCGCGGCGGTGGTGGGAGCCGACATGTCTGCTGGTAAGTGTACTAACCAGCGACATGTCGGGCGGACAGATTCCCACCGGATAGATTTCAAAGCATGCTTTGAAATCTGTCGGGTGGAGAAATCTGTCCGCTAGCCCATACACACGAGCGGAGATGTCTGCTGAAACGGTCCATCGGACCGTTTTCAGCGGACATATCCCCTCGTGTGTACGCGGCCTAAGAGGGAAGTTTCAGGAAAAAAAAACTTCCCACAGCCCCCTGCATATAACACGTAGGCACAGTTTACCCTCTATTTTTAGGGTAAAAAAGTGAGTGTTATACGTCAATAAATACTGTATCTACATGGCCGTTTATTTATACAATATACACTATGGGGGTTATTTACTAAAGGCAAATCCACTTTGCACTACAAGTGCTCTTGGAAGTGCAGTCGAAGTAGATCTAAGGGGGACATGCAAGGAAAATAATGATTGGATGATAAAATCAGCAGTGCTTTCCCTTATTTCAGATCTACCCCTCAGATCTACAGCGACTGCACTTGCAGTGCACTTGTGCAAAGTGGATTTGCCTTTCGTAAATAACCCCCTATGTTAGCAAAAGTATTAGGACGCCTGCCTGAAATGTAATCGCATCCCAGTCTTAGTCCGTAGGGTTCAATATTGAGTTGAGCCACCCTTTACAGCTTTAACAGTTCCAACTCTTCTGGGAAGGCTGTCCATAAGGTTTAGGAGTGTGTCTATGGGAATGTGTGACCATTCTTCCAGAAGCGCATATGCGAGGTCAGGCACTGATGTTGGACGAGAATGCCTGGCTCGCAATCTCCGCTCTAATTCATCCAAAGGTGTTCCATCGGGTTGAAGTCAGGACTCTGTGCAGGCCAGTCAAGTTCCTCCACCCCAAACGCGCTCATCCATTGTCTTTCAGGGGTTGGGCTTGGCCCTTTTGTTTGAGTGAAGGGAATTCTCAAGGAGTCAGCATACTAAAACATTTTGGACAATTTCATGCTCCCAACTTTGTGGGAACAGTTTGGGGATGGCCCCTTCCTGTTCCAACATAACTGTGCACCAGTGCACAAAGCAAGGTCCATAAAGACATGGATGAGCTAGTTGGAGTGGAGGAACTTGACTGACTTGCACAGAGTCTTGACCTCAACCCGATAGAACACCTTTGACATGAATTAAAGCGGAGACTACGAGCCAGGCCTTCTTTTCCAACATCCAACATCAGTGCCTGACCTCACAAATGCGCTTCTGGAAGAATGGTCAAACTTTCCCATAGACACACTCCTCAACCTTGTGGACAGCCTTCCCAGAAGAGTTGAAGCTGTTATACCTACAAAGGGTGGGTCAACTCAATATTGAACCCTATTATTTGTTGAAGGGGTTGTAAAGGTCTATGCATTAAGGTGAAAAAACATCCGAATATTAGCAGCCCCCCCAAGCCCCCCTTTACTTACCTGAGCTGGCTTCTCGGCTCATTCATTGGTTGATTGAAAGCAGCCATTGGCTAGCGCTGCTGTCAATCATATCCAATGACGTGCCGGCGGGCGGGGCCGAATCATACAGTGAGCGGTTATGGCCGCTGGCTGTATCACAGGAGCGTGCCCGCAAGGACTTTCCACCATGTAAGCATGAAGGTGGAAAGTTCTTGCAGGGGGTAGCCAAGACAGGCGCAGAGGGACCTCAGAAGACCAGGTTTGGGGCCACTGTGTGCAAAACGAGCTGCACAGTGGAGGTAAGTATAACATAGTGAAATGGCATAGTGAATCTCCAGCACTTGCCTAGTGTATACAGTGAATGTGTATAAAACCAATAAGTATAACATGTTTGTTATTTAAAAAACAAAAAACAAAGCTTTAGTGTTCCTTCAATATAGTGTAGTTCAAATATATTTTTACTACAATGTGTTAGGGCATAAAAAATTTCATTTTTTTTATCCCCCCTATGCATCTAGAGAAAATAGATTTTTTTGGTCTTCTCAGTTTCTTCCAGATTATTTGCACTTAGAAAACACAAGTAACATGTTATGTTTTATTCTTTGGCAGATACCGATATTGTGTTTAAATAGACATAATTATTTAAATATTGCAAGAATAAAGGGGCGTTCCAGACGTTTTTAATGTTTATTAAAAGTCAGCAGCTACAAAAAGTATAGCTGCTGGCTTTTAATAAACAGACACTTACCTGCTCCACGGTTCCAGCGACGCGCCGGCCAGGGCTCCGCTCCTCTCCCCCCCTCCCCGGCCGCCGTCTTCATTACAACTGTTGGCACCCGGCTGTGACAGCCTTCGGCTTCACTGCCGGGCACCCACTGCGCATGCGCGATCGGCACTGCGCATGCGCGGACGGTGCTGTGCCGTCCCATTGGACAGGAGATCGCCTGGGACCTGTCAATGTCCCAGGTGATCGCCTACAGGGAGGGGCTGAAGTTAGGCGATTAAGCTTAATCGCCTAACCAGCCCCTCAGCGGAAGGAGGAAGTGGGACAGGAAGTCCCACTCCTCCTGAAGACCCCACTCCCCCCCCAAAAACATTACATGCCAAATGTGGCATGTAAGGGGGTGAGAAGTGGGTTAAGCAGAAGTTCCATTTTTGGGTGGAACTCCGCTTTAAATATCACTAGACATTGCAAAAAAGGTATTATATAATTAATCTAATGGGGCTTATCGTGTTAGTCCAAAAGTAGATGCTAGGCTTCTGAAAAGATAAACTTATTGTGTTTGAAAACCTTTGGGAATTGTGGAATAATGCTAAACGATTGTGTTAGTATGATTACGTGTCATGTTTCCTATTAAGTCTTATTACTGTATGAAGTACTGCACAGACCTGCATTGTTTTCTTTCTTTTTTTTTTTCTATGCTTAATCTGTTCTCATTCTTTTTTGAACATACTCAGTTTTCAAAGTTTTATGTCAGACTGTTTGGCTGCTCTAGGCAACGTACAAGGGATGACTACAATTAATACTGGTCTAGCTGATCTACTAACAATGTTATCTAACTATTGTAACCAGAATATCTGTACATTGACACTGGCTGCCATGCATATTGTTTTCTTGTAATATTTTATTTGTTGAAAACCCAATAAAAAGAATGTACAAGAAGACACCCCCAGAATACCTAGGCATGTTTTCTTGCTTATTTTAAAGTCATCTTAGGCTGCATTCACACCTTAGCATAGGCAATTTGCGTCGTAAGTACCGCTTTTTGCGGTGACAAAAAATAGGCGTTTTGTCCCGCGATTTGCAGCGACAAAACGCGTCGTTTTTAACCGCGTTTTTTTTACAGTGTATTGTTGGCTATGCGAAACGCAGAAGCCACCCGATACGCGCGTCGTAAAAGGGCCCGGGACTTCTTTGAAATTCATCAATCGGCGTTCTATCGACGTACGGCGTTCTGTGTTAGGAGATGTGAACAGTCTCCATAGAGAACAATGCAATTTCGACCCTCCGGCTTATTGTAGCGTCGCGCTTCAGGCGTAAAAACGCCTAAGTGTGAATGGAGCCTACGTTTCGCCACTGATATCAAAGAACTATGTCCAATATTTCACTGGTGTACACAATTGTTATTGGGAAGCAGCAGCACTTGTAGGATGCAAGCTAGCAATAATAGTCAATAAGGCTTCTCTGGACAGTTGGAGTAGGGCTTAGCATTAAAGTAAAAAAAGGAAAAAAGTTAAACCAACATTGAAAATGCACATAAAGTTGGGGTTTCTTTGCATAAGGTTAATAGCCAAGCATTTTGCTTTGTCTTGGATAGTTTCTTTTTAGTTTTATAAATATTCAACATAGCTGAAATATTCAATTTAATTAGATGAATGTTAAACTTATTCAGGTTTTACTTTAACTAACTGTCTCTCTTTATTCAGGGCAGTGGTGCTACTCTTCTCAGAACCCTGCATGTGGTGAGTAAATTAGCAAATAACAAAGTTTGATAAGGTTTGAAAAGCTGGCCAGTCTTACATATTCATAAGATCCATTCTTTAAAACATGTTAGAATTACATTCAATTTTTTTTGAAGTTTTTGATGTACATTAACATTCTTAAAAATAACAATTGACATTCTTAAAAATAAACAAAAAACAGATGCTCAGGGGTCACCCCAGGGATATCTGTAGTTGTCAATTAATAGATTGGTCAGAGTCTCGACTAGTTTTGCGGTAACCCGCTTCCTCAGGAGAGCCAATCTATAAAGCAAATGATACAATGAAAACATATACAAAAAATAATTCAGAAAAATTACAGCATGTTGAAACAAAAATAAAATGGGTAGCTTACCCGATGAATGGCAAATACAGTGTACTGTGCGAACCGTGGCCGCCATCAGAGATACCCCCAGGCGGACAAGGGGGAGTGTGAGGGGATCTCTATAAAATGAAGTAAGGTAGAATGAAGGGGGATAGACCAATAACGTATAAGGCTGCCAAAGGGAAAGGGGGGGCGAGAGGGGGTAAGAGGCGCTGGGGAGAGACGGAAGGAGGAGTGAGGAAGAACAGAGAGGGGGTAGGAATACCCAAAAACCTCCTCAGCTGCCAGCTGCGTCCATCCCGTTGATGCCTTGCAGCAACCACCAACGATTTCAAAATTCAATCGACCAAACCTTCAATTTCACCTCATGTTCCTACAGAAAATAATTTTCGTGTCTGGGAATCTTCTTTTCTTTCCGGAAATTTTCTGTTCTTGCACATGCGCATTGTTTTTTCGATTACATTTAACGCACAATTCTCCCATCATTAATTAGAAAATCGTTTTTTTTTTTTTTTTTAAATATCCAACATGTTGGATTATTAAAATTCATTCTTTCCAGAAATTCTCTTTTCTTGCACATGCGCATTATTTTTTCGATTACATTTATCGCACAATTCTCCCATCATTAATTAGAAAATCGTTTTTTTTTTTTTTTTCAAAAAATATCCAACATGTTGGCTTATTAAAATTCGATGAGTTTTCAGTTTTACCTGGGAAGAGATGGCACCAGGATGCGGTATAAGAAGGCAAGCTGGCAGAGGCAGTGTAATGCTTTGGCAATGTCCTGCCATTTATATGGATGTTTATTTAGTGTCCATGCCTCAATGGGTCAGGGCTGTTTTAGCAAAAGGGGGCCATACTCAATATTAGGTGGGATTTTATAATGTTATGGCTGATCGTGTATTTAGTGTATGCACAGATGCAGAATAGTTTAGTACTGTATTCCCCAATTGCATTACCAGAGACGGCTTCAGCTAGCAGGATGAGCATTTCTTAAGAAGATGTATTTGGATAGCGTCTCACACAGGCCCCATGCCTATGTTCCAGACTCCCTGCTTTAAAAGGTTCCCTCACCCAAAGTCTTTTGAGAGTTTAGTGTTAAATCAAACACCTCTAAGGGCTCCATTCCCTTATGAGACTTCCCTCCCCATGTAATAACATCACAGAGACACCTAGTTTTTGCCCACATCTTTACCACCTGTTTTGGCCGTGTGTGTTATCTGTAATGCCCGGTACACACGATCGGAATTTCCGATGGAAAAAGTCAGACTGACTTTTTCCATCGGAAATTCCGACTGTGTGTATGCCCCATCGGAAATTCAGAGTTTACATAGAGAACATGTTCTCTTTTCCTCCGATGGAATTCCGTCGGAATTCCGATGTGAATTTGGTCGAACAAAGGTCTGATCTTGTGTACAGGGCATAATGGGCACACACACAGGAAGGTCTTATCATTCGCCGCTCTATCAAAAACAAATAAAATGTGACTGGAGTTCCTCTTTATCTCCCATACACTATAAAGGATGTTGGGTATATGTAAGACTTAATTCACCCATTAGTAACAGAATAGTATATAACTTCTAGTAGAAAAACTTTAACATGAGTGCAATTTCTCTAGATTTAAATTCAGTAACAAAATAACATGATTGTTTTATGTGTTTTTGTTTGAGTCAGGCCCTGACCATTGGAAGGACATTAATCACAACTGTGGAGGGGATCATCAATCACCTATTAATATTGAAAAAGCCAAAGTAAAGAGAGACAGCCACTTGGGTGACATCACCTTTAACGGTTATGATCATGCCCCATCTGCTGAATGGAAGCTAATGAATGATGGACACTCAGGTGAGGTAATTTTGCTGGCATACTAGTCTCTTTATTTGCTCCATGGTGAACCATACAGTCTATTTTCAACATGCAGGTTGCTGCACAAATGCTTCATCAAGACTCTGTTGGTACTTTTGCCATGTTTGTTGTTATGTTTTTATGATATAATTGTACTTTGACATTATGTGCTGCTCTTTGCAGTTCTGCTGAGCCTATCTGGAGATATAAGTATCAGTGGTGCAGGTTTAACCAACACATACAAGGCCTTACAGTTCCATTTTCACTGGGGAAGCCCAACCAAAGATGGATCAGAACATACAGTGGATGGCAAGCAGTTCCCACTTGAGGTAATCGACCTACAGTATACTCTACTTTGCATAGTCTTAAAGTATAAACTGCTTGGCACTAAATATATTTTCTGGGTTTATTAACCACTGTACTCATTAGATACACTATACATTTCATTACACATGAAAATATTCACATTGGGAACAATACAATTGGTTTTCTACTATAGAATGTAAGTTGAGCACAATAAAGCATAGTCATGGATTTATTTATGCTATCAATGGCATTCACTGGGACAAAGTATGTTATGTTATATATTTTTTTAAATCAGTGTAGTAGATTATATGTCATGATGGGTATTTGAAGAACATTATAATACAGCGGTACACTGACACACTGTTAAGGTTTTAGATGACTGCATCAGTAATGTACACACAGATCGACATTTGTATATTATAACGTTTTGGAAAAGTTCAGAGGTGCCAAATAACTGTTTATTTGTCTTCAGCTGCATATCGTTCACATGAATGCCAGGTATAGTAGTGTCACCGAAGCTAAGAAAGACCCTCAAGGCTTGGCTGTGCTAGGCATACTGATAATGGTAAGACGCGTTCAGCGATCATGTTCCAACATTTTTTTTTTAACAAGTATAAAAATGTTCCCACATTTTTAGGAAATCTGGATAATGTATGCTTCTGCTGATTTGTTTTTAGGTGGGAGAAGCAGATAATCCAAGTTATAGTCCCTTAGTGTCCTCCATGAAGAATATATCATTGGAAGGTCAGTGTATATATAACTTTTTTTTAACCAGTATATTTGTTGAATCGCCATGATGTTACCGGTACCATTATATAAAAACAATTCGATTGTACTTTCTATCGTGCTTATTCAGTAAAACATAGAGAAGTCTGCAAAGTTTGGTTATCTTTACATTAGTAGTGATTTAATTGGTTTTCCACTACAGAATTCAGTTATCTGACCTCAGTGTACTGGAATTTGATTGGTTGCTGGACTTCTCACTGCTGTAACAGAACATACATGCCATTGTTCTTTGCATAGGTTTAACAAATAAATCCTAGTGAATGAGTCAGATGTGGTTGACTTCGATCAGAGGTAATTTTGAAGGGTTTCCATAGGTGACGGCTGGTGCTTTAATTTTTTTTTTGGGGGGGGGGGGGTTGGCAAATAACCCCCCAGGTTCACCTGTACTCAGCCTCTCCATGATGATGGTCACCCCCCCCCTGCACGCTCCCCCCTCCACGGTGACAGTCTCCCCCACACTCACCCCTCTACGGCATCCTCTGCTTCCTTGACTTCTCCTCCCGGCCAACCCAATCGGCCTGCTGTCCTGATTGGCAGGGAGGAGAAGCTGGAAGACAACAGAGAATATTGATTCGCTATTGTCACAATTGGGTGGGTTCAGCGAGCATTGCTTTGTGCCCGAGCCCAACTTTTTTCAAGCCAATTAAAGCCTCAGACTCTAATCATGTGGCTTGAAAAAAAATCCTATACAAAGTATGAGTCTGGCACCCTGCAGGGGGGTGATGCTTCTTTGCCCCTAATGGACCAGCCGCTCCTGGTTTCCATAGAGTCTATGTTTTAGCTTATTTAAAAGGAGCCATTAACTTTAACACTGGCATTGCCCTAATGTCTCATCATAAACACTTGTGTTAACATAAAGTTTTAAATTCACAGGGGACTATGTACAGATAACACCAACATTTCCTCTGGAAAGCCTCCTCCCAGCTCATGGGAAGTTGTCAAGATACTACAGATATCAAGGTTCCCTTACAACTCCTGATTGCTCACAGGCTGTCATTTGGACAGTGTTTGAGGAGCCGGTGACCATCAGTAGGACTCAGGTACAACCAGAATGAAGCGGTTACTAAAGTTACGTTAATTCTCGTATGATGGAATACAACTTTGGAAGTGATGTAATGTGTTTTATTGTATTGTAATGTATTCTTTCATTTCCGAGAATGCGTGACTTTGCTCTTCCATTTTTTTTTCGAATACTGTACTGATTAAAAGAAAATTGTAAGATCTGGTATCATATTTTTTTTTTGGTGTTTGGCCCTTTAGATAATTTTGGATGAATAGTCGTGGTCGGCTCTTGAAAGCCATGCACTAATGATCCAATTATCGTACAATCCATTTGAAAGGGGTATTTTTCGTCTTATTTTCTAATTGTGTGTACTAGACATAAGGTTTAATGGTGCATAGCATTGTCCATTTTATCTTATTACAAAATCACACATTGGGGGCTATTTACCAAAGGCAAATCCGATTTGCCCTACAAGTACACAGTGCACTTGAAATATAGAGCCGAGGGGGACATGCAAGGAAAAGAAAAAACAGCATTTTAGCTTGCACATGATTGGATAATAAAATCAACAGAGCTTCTCCTCATTTTAGATCTACCCCTCAAATTTACAATGACTGCACTTCCAAGTGCAATTTCAGTGCAATTTTAAGTGCACTTTTCACTTGTAGTGCAAAGTGGATTTGCTTTTCGTAAATAACCCTTAGTGTACATTTTAATTATGACTGGGACCTTTAAAATGCTAATAGGTGCTAAAATGACCTTTTCCTATTGACTAGACTCGACTTCAGGGTTGTCCCAGAGAGATCAGATTTTTTCATGAGTATTGGTTCCCTTGAACCAAGATTTCCTACAGATAGGACTGCAGTTAGTGAATTATTTGCAGTCAGTTACTGAACCAGTAATGCCATAATCAAGAAAATGGGAGGCGTCTTTTCTCCCTGCTGAAGGTGCTCATTTTCTGTACTTGTGTGATAAATCCAAACAACTTTCCAAACAAATCTAGATGATCCTCTTATAGGACTTTAAACTCATTCAAGCAATGGTGTTTATCATTTATTTTAAATTTTCTCACACTGGAGGTTTGGAGTTTCACATAATATTTTTTTATTAATTTTTTTAATATATACTGTTTGAAAACGGTTCAGGTTAATGTTTTGCATATGATGATATAATACCTTGACTTTGCAAAGAATTTACAGTTTATTCTCCAAGAGATCAGTGGTCTCTTTTCCTGTTTGATGTTAATTATAAGTCTCAGACCCTGTATATTTTAATGTGTTTACAGCATCAAATCCTGACGGACACAGCTCATTTCTCATCTCAGGGAGAGACCCCAGTGAAAATGTGGGAGAATTTCCGACCACCTCAGCCACTCAAAGGACGTCAAGTAATGGCTTCCAAAGATGCCACTGTGAGCTGCTCACCTGGCCTGTGTGCTCCAGTATTGACCTTGTGTATGATTTGCCTGGCAGTCAGGATATTGCTGAATTAGAATAATATGCTATCATCTAAAGAATTTCACAGAGAAGACTTATTGAATTTGTGAACTGAATGAACTTGGAAATACAAACAAGCACTGATTGAATTGTTGAATCGCACAATAGAACATGATTAAGCTGGCATGATCACAGATATTATCTCCTTGAAAACCAGCTACCGTATTTATCGACGTATAACACGCACCCTAACTTCAAGAGGGAAGTTTCAGGGAAAAAACTTTCCACAGCCCCCTGTGTATAACACGCAGGCACAGTTTACCCTCTATTTTCAGGGTGAAAAAGTGAGTGTTATACGACAATAAATACAGTATCTATGTCTCCGGAAATTACTTTATACGTTTCAAAACTGACTGCCACTGTGAATGAGTGGCTGGTTCCATGAAATTAAATGTGCCATGCTGACCACCATAAACCATGTTAATTTGTAAAGTTAACTATTTAGAACAGTAGGTCCCTATGGAGCTCTTTTGGATCCTAGGTCCAAGCTCTATATGGATCTTTGACTCACCCCCTCTTCCTAACATTGTGCCATTTAACGCTTCAATGGCCGGGTTTTAAAGTGTACGTACAGCCAAAACCTATTTTAGTTTTAAGATAATGTTGGAAAGGGCTAAAACTACTATTAAAGTATTTTTTATTGTCTGAGCCCAGTTGGGGCAATTCACTAAGCCACAGTGAATGAGTGTTTGGTTCTATGAAATAAAACGTGCCATGCTGACCACTCACACTCGTTTATAAGCCATGTCAATTTGTAAAGTTAACCATTCAGAACAGTAGGTCTAATGCATTAAAGTGAACCCAAACTGTCCTCCCACATTTCTGAAGTGACAGCTGTGCAGAACCTGCTGCAACTTGTAGTATTTGCAAGTACCTCTAGGAGAAATTGATCCCTGTGGAGCTCCTTTGGATCCTAGGTCCACGCTCTATATAGATCTTTAACCCAACCCCCTCTTCTTAACATTCTGCCATTTGACATCTCAATGAAAGGGTTTTAAAGTGTATGTAAAGCCAAAACCTATTTTAGTTTTTAGATGGTTTATAAGCTGGAAAGGGTTAAAATCACTATCAAAATATTTTTTACTGTCTGTGTCCAGTTGGGGCACTTTACTGAGGACGCAACAGGAAATGGTAGGACATTTTCCAAAGTCAACAGAATTCCCATCCTAGACATGAATAGGTGTCTTTGTTGTAGAATACAGGCATACCCCGCTTTTAAGTACACAATAGCGTTTATTTACTAAAGCTGGAAATCGCAATACCAGGCTCATTTCTACACAGAAACCAATGAGCTTCTAACTCCAGCTTGTTCAATTAAGCCTGGTAATAAAACCTGGAAGCTCATTGGTTTGAGCCTTATTTTGCGCTTTCCAGCTTTAGTAAATAAACACAATTGTGTACTTAAAAGTGGGGTATGCCTGTACTCTCATTTATTGTTCGGACAACAACGGAAAATTTCTGGATTTCCATTCACTTTCTGTCTTGGTGACTAGCACCACCAAGACAAATAGAGAGGGTGAACCTCCACAGAAAGGACCAGGACAACAATAAAACCAGATGAAGGATTTACCTATTCATATTCTATTTAAAACAAACAAAAAGCCTTTAAATCCACTTTATTCTAGACCTAGACAGAAGTGCAGGCCCCACAGCTTACAATTCAATGGGCTGCACAGGGGTACCTTTGAAGACTAAAGCCCCATACACACTATTAGATTTTCTGCAGATTTTTGTCTTCAGATTTACCAAACCTATGTAGTGCAAGGGGCTACCTTGATTGCATACAAATTGAAACACTGTAGGTTTGACCTCATATTATATGGTTTTGGTAAATCTTAAGACAAAAATCTGCAGAAAATCTAATAGTGTGTATGGGGTCTTATGGCCCAACAATTGGTGAGCATAAAGAGCCAACTTTCTTTGTCGTTAATTGAGCCAGTAATTGTCTGATGTCTGAAGAAAGAACACTACTAGTATACAGTGACTGGTTAGACTCCATTTACATGTAGCAACCAAAGCATTCTGATGTGTAAACTGATTCTGGCTCTATGTAGATCTACAGCATGTCACTTCTTCCACTGCTATTAAAAAAGTGAATGTAATGAAAATTACTATATTCTTCTTTTCTAGAAATAATACTAGACTAAACGTATATGCCCAGAAATTATGGTATTGCAGATACAGCTTGTGATCCTCACACTGCACATGCAATGGCATAACCTGCTTTTAGTAAAGAAGAAGTCCAGCCTGAGCTTTTTAGGCTGGGCTTATCCTCTGGGTCACAGGAGTGCAATTTGTTTTGCACTCCTGTAAGCCGTTTTCAGCAGAGGGAGGTCTGAATTCCGCTCTCCGCTGACATCACTGCCATCAGTCAGGGCAGCGCGTCATCACAACTTCCCAAGTCGGGATCCGCCAGCTGCCCTGATTAATGGCAGTCTCAGCGAATCAGCGAGCCTCTGAGACGCTGGGACAGCCTCTCCCCGCCCCTCCACGGTTCAGCACTCCAATGAGCGTGGAGAAGCAGAGAGGAAGGAGGCTGACTGACAGTCGGCCTCTTTCCTCTCGGGGGAAATCTGTGAGAACCGAGCCAACAGTGATCTTCGGTGGCTCGGTTCTCAGTGCACAGATGGCGGGGGACAGCTGGAGCATCCGTCTGATGCTCCACCCACCGAGGTAAGTATAAATATGGGAAAAACTCAAAACCCATACTTCTCCTTTAAGTCACTGTGAAGAAAATCAAATGGAAGATTATGTTACTCCTCATAACTTAAAGCAGCTGTATACCCATTTTTTTTAACACTTTTACCCACAGGTAAGCCTATAATAAGGCTTACCTGTAGGTAAAATTAATATCTCCTAAACCTACACGGTTTAGGAGATATCCACCCTGCATGCAGCCTCTGACATCAGCAGCGCATGCGCAGTGAAGGTCCGGCGAAGGTCCTGTGTATCGTGCTGGAACTTGCCGGAATGGAGGATCCAGTGCGCATGTGCCAGAGCCACAAACCCGGAAGAAATGCAGAGGGGAAAATGTCAGCTCCCTCGGCTTTGACTGGAATGCAATGCCCATGCTTCGTTCTAAGGTAAGTATTTCATAATGAACTAGTATGCAGTGCATACTAGCTCATTATGCCTTTGTCTTACAGGTTGTTTTTCTTTTGTTTGCGGGCATACAACCGATTTATTGGGGTAGATTTACTAATGCCAAATAGACTGTGCACTTTGAAAGTGCAGTTGCACTTATTATTCCTCAAGCTTAATAAATGCGGTACAGTTCTGCTGATTTCCATCCATTTTTTCCTTGCACCTGATTGGGTATTCTTTACAGTGAAGCTTTAACACATTTACTAAGCTCTGGGAAAAATGACAGTGCAACTGCATTTGTAAAATGTACAGTTTATTGGCCTTTAGTAAATCCCCCCAGCACCGTCAGCAGCCATGGAATCATGTTTTCAAATCGGCAAATGCACTTCTCCCCAGTGTCAGCAAGCATTTGAAAAATGAAGCTGCAGAAGGAAAGCATCTCTTGTATTACTTTAGCTATTCATGGTCTCCTATGCTTAAACCTAGCAACCAATCATGAATTATCCCCTGTAGCTAAGGCTAGAGAAATGTCTCTCCTGATATCCAGCAGGTGTACACACATCTCAGAGTCTACTGCAATTTTTTACAGGTTAAAGAAGTTGTAAAGGCAAAAGTTTTTTTTAAATCTTAATGCATTCTATGCATTAAGATGAAAAACCTTCTGTGTGTAGCAGCCTCCCCAGCACCCCCTAATTACTTTCCTGAGCCCCATCTCTCTCCAGAAATGTCCACGAGTGTCTTAGTCATCTGGGACTCTCCTCCTAATTGGCTGAGACACATTAGTTCCCACGGCTATCAATCAAGGTCAGCTAGCCAATCAGGGGAGAGAGGGGTGGAGCCAGGTCAAGGCTCTGTGTCTAAATGGACACAGGAAGCTGTGACTCGGCTCTCAGGTGCCCCCATAGCAAACTGCTTTCTGTGGGGGCACTCGACAACAGAAAGGGGCCAGAAGAGCCAAAGTGGGACCTGAGAAGAGGAAGATCCAGGCTGCCCTTTGCAAAACTACTGCACAGAGGAGGTAAGTATAACATGTTTGTTATTTTTTTTTTTTTTTTTTAAACTTTACAATCACTTTAATTAAACAGAATAAATTCCTAGTTTTCATAACCTTGATTAGCAGGAGGTTATATTTTCAAACCTGCTTCATTTTTAGTCATAGGCTTGTGCAGGGGGTGTGCCAGATGTGCCTGGGGATACCCTAATTACTACATGCTGTGCCAATTCACCCTGCCTAGGCTTTCTCCGTGTTGCCCCCCCTGTCCGACAGTGCTTCTGGCTTTCCCCCTCTCCTCCCCCCAGCTGCTGCTTTTAGGATGGAGAGGGGGGAAGGGTCTAGTAAATATGTAATTTACCAGTCTCTTCCTTTTCTTTTTTTTTTTTCCCCTTTTTTTTTTAAAGTGTATTTTTGTGCGTGAACTCGAGAGAGAGGAGCCGGACTGCAGGAGTTGGGAGTAGGCAGACCCTCCCCCCGGAGGCATTCGCCATCCTTCTCCATGCCCCTGGTGGCAATGGCGGGTGTGAAGGGGGGCCTCCCACTCACCCCGCCCTACCTGCTCCTCTTGGGAGCCCAACTGGGGCCCAACGGGACCCCAATGGGGCAGAGGGACTCCCCCTATGAGGGAGTGAGGGGGCCTAGCCCACCCAGCCAGCCCCGTAGGTCCTTCGCCTCTCTTTATTTTAGGAGACCGCATGGCCAAAGTGCGTGTGTTTTAAACCAATTTCGTGTGCGTGCAAGTGTGGTGGTTTTTTTTTTTGGGGGGGGGGGTGGGCGTACTAAGCACAGGCGTACCTTGCATAGCACACCCACCGGGAGCCGGGCTGAGACCACCAAACTCAATTCACATGTAGCCGAGACCGGGATCCGAACCCTTGGCTGCAGAGGTGAATGGCTTGTCAACGCAGTGCCAATCACGTTGAGCCACCACAGCTCCCTAGTCTCTTCCTTTTCTAAATGAACACAGTGAACACACTCACTTACTGTGTTCATTCATAATTGAAGCACAGTTAACTGTGTTTACTATGCTTCAGCTTGTGAATGAACAAGAAGCCACTCAGCACAGAGCACTTCTTATTCATTCACTGTCTCGTGTAGCTGAGGCTGCAGAGGAAGGCATGTGTGTTTATGCTTTGGGGAGCACACCTTAATGAAATAGGCTTGTCATATACAGTATCTGTCATTTCAGACCAGAATGTCACTTCTACCATTCTTTACATAATACCTAGGTTCCCCTAGAGTACCAGAATCCTTAAGTATGCAACTACTGACTTTTGTAACACCCCTACCAACCCCTACACTTCCTAGGTGGCCCATTAATATTGATGTGGTATTGCTCATCTTTTAGGAGGAGGAGGCAGCTGGAGTTGCCTCCACATCGATTACAGCATTGGATCTCGCTATCAATTTGCTTTAAAATTTGCTCACCTTAAAACAATGACATATTGGTGTCCTCGCCCTATATCATGAGGGTGATTGCTTGTTTTATCTGGGGGGATGCAATCGAGAGAAATATATATTCCTCAATCTGGTGCCCTCGAAACCTCACATCTGTGGCTGCTGATCCTGCATTGTACATAATGACGTCGGTGAGCTGGGAAAAGACACGACTATAGAAGAGAAGCTTTTTTCTGCAAAACCAGCAATAAGGAAGCCTGCGAGGCCATGGGGGAAGATCATTCTCTCAGTTACACTCTCCATACTTACAACTAAACTCTGGGACTAAGAAATATTGTCTGACTACGAGATTTGTGTGTATTCTTACTGAAATCTTGGTGTACTTTTGTATTTCTTCCAGATCTGTTCAGTAATTCAGTTTAAAACTTTGCCTTTTGGCTGCTTTCACACTGATCAGTTTTTGATGTGCTTTTGTTCAGTTTAACACTAATCAGTTTTCGATGCGCTTTTGAGACCTTCCCATTGATTAAGGCGTCCTGATGAAGCGAAATAGTGAAAACGCGTTGACTCACAGGGCCTCACTGCTGTCCATTTGGTGTCAACCTTCTGTTCACTAAAAAAGAAAAGAGAATGGAGGGCGCACCGACCTAGTGTGATACTGTAACACGATTTTTATTAAAATACTAAAATCAATTATAATACTCACAAAATGAGTTAAAAACAAGCCTTGAAAGACAGTTCAACAGCGCCAGCAGAACAGGACGGTTGCTTCAGTCCAAAAGTATCCGACCGATATTGAAGCTAGGCTTACGCGTTTCGCGGGCGTACCCCTTTCCTCAGAGCCCCGGTGGTCTGCACTGCTCCCTCACTGTACAGCTTGTCAGATTATATATATAATCTGACAAGCTGTACAGTTTTTTGCAAGGAAGACATATGGCAATATACAACTGATGGAGACTGATGCTTTAACACTTCCTTGCTCTATCCAAAACCAAAATAGATTTAACTGGACTTTAAAGTGATATTAAAGTGGATGTAAACCCACTCTCATCCTTTCTAAACTACTGCCATGGTGCTGATCTATAAGGATATACAAGCCTCCTGCATGTATCCTTACCTGTCAAATGTTTCCCCTCTGTCTGTTATAAGAACTGAAAAACGGCAGATTCTGTGGGTGGGACCTGTTGTCTGGAGCTCTGTGGGTGGAGTCGTGATGTCAGTAGACTCCCTGCCCACCTCTAAACTCCCCTTGTCAACATGCATTTTTTCCTATGTATTCCTTACAATAAATTATGCTATGATCACTAACATCCAGTCAAAATCCAGAAAAGTAACCACATGACTTCAGAAAAGGAGTGGGGGTGGGAATTGAAAAATAATGCCTGTCTCCAGGCTAGTGCATGAGATATGTAATCAACCTGTCACTCACAGCAAGGGGGCAGAACGGACTAAGGTTTTTCTCTGTAAATCCGTTTTATTTCACTGAACAAGAAAAGAGGATTTCTCAGAGCTGGATTAGTTAATCCAGCTCTGAGAAATCCTCTTTTCTTGTTCTTTTCTGTGTGGCAAGACTGGGCACAGATGATAGGAAATCTTATACTCTACATTGTGACTGCGGAGGGGAACTGAATACTTAGGGTTTTCTAGGTAGGTAAAAAAACTTCCGCCTTTAGAACTACTTCAAGGATGGCTTCCTAACTTGGCTCCCTACTTGTTGTTCCATCAACTGTAGACCCTTGTATAACAAACCAAAGCAGTTATGCAACTCATGTATTAACAATTGCTTGGCTTTGCTGTACATCCATATCTGATTTTCCTAGAATGAGACATAATGGAAAATTTCCTTTTCTTTGATTACTTAACAAATCTGGTTTGTCTATATGTCTGGTTTAGTTTCATAACCGTGGTTTCAGAGTCCGCTCTAGTTTCATTATTTTGTTGTGTTGAAGGAAGCCGCCTTTCACTGTGAATGCTGAGCTATAGAAATGAACTGAACAATATAGCAGGCTAAGACATCTTTTCAGTAACAGATGAGACACAGGATTACATTTCATTTAATCCCTTACTGCAACACAACTAGAACGTCTTATTAGGTTCACTTATTATATCACAAGGACTGGTTTCTTCTGCAAGCTCAATTAAATAGAGTTTCTAGCAACCTTATTACTAATGCCTGGTAACTGTATTTAATTCCTTAAATCTCAATTCCAGTCACAATTTCTTTTTTTTTTTTGGCTGGGGACATATATTGACACCATGCTGCTTTGGTACTTCTGAATAGTAACACTCTATTGTACAATGTTCCTTCACTTGTATCATGTTATTATTTTACTAACAACTAAAGCTGGGAAGTATTATTGGAGACAGGGTGTTATGTGATTTATATACATAATTATGTTTCAAATGTACAAAACACAATTAAAGAAAAATGCGAAAGATGTTTTTTTTGTTTTATTTTACAAGCCTTCTGACGTCTCCCAACATTCCCTCCACCCCCTACTGTAACTTGCTGAATAGTAGACAGAGGTGGCCAGGGGAGGAAGGAAAAAAGTTGCCCTCCCTTAATCTGCTGCCTTAGGCACTGGACAACAAGTGCCTATATAAGGGGGTCTTCAGACTTTCTAAACAAAAGGCTAGTTTACTGTTGTTCAAACTTTAGGGGGACAGGACTGTGGCCAGCGGGAGTAGAATATGTATTGGTGGCAGTGACAGTAAACAATGCCCCATCATTGGTGGCAGTGGCAGTAAACAATGCCCCATCATTGGTGGCAGTGGGAGAAATAGTACCCTATCATTGCTGGCAGGGACAAGAACAGTGCCCCATCATTGGCGACAGGGGCAGTAACAGTGCGCCATCATTGGTGGCAGGGGCAGAAACTGTGCCCCATCAGTGGCAGGGGCAGGAACAGTGACCCATCATTAGTGGCAGGGGCAAGAACAGTGCTCCGTTATTGGTGTCAGGGGCAGGAACAGTGCCTCATCATTGGTGGCAGGGGCAGGAACAGTGCCTCGTCATTGGTGGCAGTGGGAGGAAGAGTGTCCATCATTGGTGTCCGTGGTAAAATCTATGCCCCACTGTTGCCGAAAGTGGGGGGAGATAATACTCCAAAGGCCAGGTAAAGGGGAGAAAATTTCCTTCCGTTTCCCCAAGATATTCCTTGTGTAGCCCAGTACTTACCTGGCGAGGAGCAGCTGCAGTCTCGCTCTGTCTGCTGCTGCTTTTGTATGAGTGCCCACAAAGGATTTCTACAAAGGTACAACTATAACAGAGACTCTAACTGTGGAACTATTACAGCCAGTGTTAATTCTGCCCTTCATCCACTAGAGGGTGCCCAGGGGACATGGACTTCAAGAGCAAAAACATGGAGGATTGGGAGGAGTATAGTTCACTGAAGATACCCAGCCATTACTACAGGTTTGTAAAAAGGGGAGAGGCTGTGGTAGTTTTCACGTGCAGAAATAGGAAGACAGCTTTTTATCTGTGGGGAGACCTGGATGGAGACAGACTACAACACACCAGAGGTCAGCAGAGACGTCGAGCTGATAATTACTACCTGAGAGCAGTGGAGGCGGCGCGGATATTATTCTGGAGGCCTGGAAATAAGACCTGGACGTTGCATATCCTGTGGTGCAGTTAAATTATCACTAAACCTACATCATAAAAAATTATCAATAAATGGTATATTACATGTTGTTCACACCATAACCCCCCACCACCAAATCATTTGGAGGGGTGGCCCAATACTTTTGGCAATATAATGTGGATGAGCGAGTTTGAGGTGGAGGAACTTGACTGTCCTGCACAGAGTCCTGACCTCAACCCGATAGAACACCTTTGGGATGAATTAGAGCCGAGACTGCAAGCCAGGCCTTCTCGTCCACATCAGTGTCTAACCTCACAAATGCGCTTCTGGAAGAATAGCCAAATATTCCCATAGACACTCCTAAACCTTGTGGACAGCCTTCACAGAATAGTTAAAGCTGTTATAGCTGCAAAGGGTGGACCAACTCAATATTAAACCCAACGGACTAATGCCGCGTACACACCATCACTTTTTGTGATGAAAAAAAATGACATTTTTAAAAATGTCATTTAAAATGATGGTGTGTGGCCAAAATGTCATTTTAGCTTCTGAAAAATGACCAAAAAAAAATTCCAACATGCCGAATTTTTTAGTCATTTTTCAAAATGTCATTTTTTGTGTCATAAAAAATGATCGTGTGTGGGCAAAACTACTAAAAAATGTGTTTTAAACCCGCACATGCCCAGAAGCAAGTTAGGAGACGGGAGGTAAAACTACCACATAATGGAGATCGCACATTCATAGTGTAACAGACAAAAAAGCTGGAATCGTCTTTTACTAACAAGTAACCAGCTAAAAGCAGCCTCAAGGCAAATAGAACTTCCCCTTTAGAGTGCCGTCACTTTGTTCATCATTTTCCAAAAATCATGGTGTGTACCAACTTCATTTTTAAAAATGAAGTTTGAAAAATGTAATTTTTTTTCATGAAGAAAAATGACATTTTTTTTCATCACAAAAAGTGATCGTGTGTACGGGGCATAAGACTGGGATGCCATTAAAGTTCATGTGTGTGTAAAGGCAGGCGTCCCAATACTTTTGACCATATTGTGTATCTCTGACACAGGGTCTATGTATAAATACATTACTGTACGAATGTGACAAATATTCACACAATTCAAACAAAACTTGCAGTATTTTGTGCAATATAAATATCTGCTATGATCATAAGAACCATCCAGTGGCCATAATTTTTTTTTTCTGATTGAGAAATTAAAAAAATAATACTGCATTATGGGAAATATTTGTGCTTATGATCATATGATATAATTAGATTTACGCAAAAGACTGCAAATTTTGTTGGGGTTGTGCGAATGTTTTGTACAGCAATTTTCTAATATATATACCCTATGATGTTACTTTCCTTCAGCCCATAAACCTGTTTCCAAGATGTCCTTTTTACCCTAATATTACTTACTATCATTACGGTCCCCATAGCTACAAGTTATATGAATGCCTTTCCACTACAATTCACGTTATATTTAGTTTAGTTATTATCCTTTTACAAAGAAGACAGTAACGCCACTTATTTTTTGCTAACCAAAACAAAATATTGGGAGTGCAGAGCTCCTGGCCTGGAAGAAATTTACCAAACCCCTCTCTACTTTGGGTTGGGAGGACTGTCTTGAATACGGCCCTAAGTTAGTAATCTTTGACAAACTCATCCAAGTGAAATTCCTCTATAGGATTTACTATACACCCCAAAAACTACACCACATATTTCCAGACAGAGACCCCATTTGCCCTAGATGTAAGACACAAGTAGGTACCTTCTTCCAAATGTTCTGGGAGTGCCTCATAATAACGACCTATTGGTCGGTGGTGTTTAGTGAAATAAATACTAGGCTACTACGGTATGTACAGGATCACATACATTAACCGCGGTTGTCAATGGAAATATGAGAAGGTGTGTGTGTCCTGGACCTCCACCTAGTACCCCTTGTTACCCAATTTTCTGTGTCATTGGGGGCGGATGCGCTTGTGGTACGCCTGTTGGTGAACTTACCTTTTGAACTTGTTCTCACACATACCATGTGCCTGATGCATGTCTTCTTTGATCCAAGTTGTATTTTTATACATAACAGTGTCTACCTTGTATGGAATGGTCTGTACTGTGTAACCTGGTATGCTGTATTTACTTAATTTTTACAACAATTAAGCACCTTTGTTTGTTAAAAAAAAATAAAAAAAATATTGGGAGTGCTGCTCCAGGTTCCTGTCTGTCTAGATCCGGTGACTTACGCTAAGTTTAGGCTTGAGAAGAGCTCTTTGCAGTTCAATATACTGTATGAAAACATGAAGAAAGAAAATGTCCCAAGTACCACACATTAAAACAAAACCCAGCAGTATCTAAGATAAAAGAAGCCTCGGGCCAGACTCTGTTCTCCAACGTGTTTCATACCGCCCATGGGGCTTAGTCATTGATGTTATGTCAAATGGTCGAGATAACATGTCCGCAGTATACATTGCGCCGAAGGATTTGAATAGAGTGCCATGATAGCCCTGAAGATGTGGTCCCGAAAACCAAATTTATGGAGTACCTCTTGCAGATACACCCAATGTACCCTATCGAACGCCTTCTCTGCATCTAAAGAAAGCAACAGAGAAGGCGTTCCCTGGATTCAGCATGGTGTATTAGATCTATCATACGTCTCGTGGCATCAGGTACTTGTCTCCCCTTGATGAAGCCGGATTGATCTAAGTGTATGAGAGTCGGCATAATTTCTAACAAACGTCTAGCGATGGATTTGGCATAGATCTACATTTAGGAGGCATATGGGGCGGAAATTTTGGGGGGAAGTTGGATCCTTCCTTGGCTTCAGGAATGTAACAATAATAGCATTTAATGACTCTTTAGCAAACGTGGAAGAGGAGGCAGCGTCATTACAAAATTGTGTCAGGTATGGCATTAGTTGGTTCGGAGTATCGTTGATAATATTCCCCTGTTAAGCCGTCTGGTCCTGGAGCTTTCCCAGAGGGTAACAATTTAATTGTTGCAAGTATTTCCTGACCAATGAAGGGTCTATTCAGGGAGGACAGTTGTGCTTCTGTTAAAGTAGGGAGTGTGATTTGTTGAAGGAATGCGTCAATGTCAGTCCTTGAGGGTTGTGGCGAAGAGGGGTCACTTCTAATGTTATATAGGTTACTGTAATAGTCACTAAACGCATCTGCAATATCCTGTGGATTAGCCAATTTCTGATTGGTGTGAGGGTGAATTAAGTGAGTTATCTTTGATTTGGTTCTTCTACCTTGCAGGTGTTGTGCCAGTTTTTTCCCTGCCTTATTAGAAGTGGAGTAAGAGGTGGCTTTAAATTTACGTTGCACTCTCTCTAAGGAGTCAAGGAGTATTATCCTCAATTCCTGTCTAAGAACTAGCAATTGGGCTAGGTGTGTCGGGCAGGAATTGGCTTTATGGAGGGTCTCAAGATTTGTGAAGTTAATTCGTCAATACGCTGCGTCCTCTTCTTTTTACATATGTGTCTGAATTTCATTATAATACCTCTAATTACCGCTTTGTGCGCATTCCACACTACGGCGGGGTCCCCCACCGAACCATCATTAATTTCAAAATATTCTTTTAAATTTTTGGTTATTTCCTGGGAGTAGACTGAATGTTGTAATACATAGTTATTCGCTCTCCAGAGAAATGTATTTCTCTGATGTCCAGTGTCATTAATGGTAATCGTGATTGGAGCGTGGTCCGACCACGACAAGGTGTGGATTACAGATGCGCTAATTTTTTGTAATAACCACTTGTCTGTAAGGAACATATCTATACGCGAATATGAATTATGTCGCGGAGAGTAGTATGTATAATCTCTTTTGGAACCGTGATGACATCTCCAAACGTCAAATAAATCCTGTGACGTGAGGAACTGTTTCAAGGGGGACTCTCTTCTCTTGGCTGCTGAGGTAAAATCCATATGTATATCAACCGTTAAATTGAAGTCTCCACAAACAAGTAGGTGGCCCTGTTTGAGTAATTGAGCTTTACGTATGGTCCTGCGAATGAAGTTCATCTGTTGGGTATTAGGGGCATATAGATTAAGCAGAGTGTAGTTGTTGCCATTGAGAGTACATAATAAAATAAGGTATCTGCCATATGGATCAGAGATTTCCCGTATCAGGTGAAAGTCAATGTTGTGTTTTATAGCTATGAGAACACCTCTCTTTTTAGACAAGAAAGTAGCGTGGTACACCATAGGATATTTAGCGTTATGTCAAAGAGCTTTGGAGTCGGATAATAGGTGCGTCTCCTGGACACAAACAATATCACTATTGAGATTTTCTGCTGTGAGCCATAGAGAATGGCGTTTGGCTGAATGGTTCAAACCTTTTACATTGAGTGATAGAACGATGAACGGCATGGTAGTCTTCCTGTGTTATGTGGCAAGTAAGATAAGATGGTAAAACACTTACAGTTAGATGATGGTAGGTATGTGGCGGGAGCAAACAGTTCAATCAAAGGTTGCAATGCAACCGTTAATAAGGCAATGTGATCCTGCGGAAGTAAAACTGGAGCTGTGAAATAAGGCAATAAGTTAAAACAATAATACAAACAAACAGACAAACAAACAAAAAATAACCCCAAAAAACTAAGATTCTCCTGTTAAAATAAGATGTATAAAGCGATGCGGCAAAAACAAGCAAAAATAAGCTGAAATCAGCTAAGGCGCCAGTGGGGATAAACAGTTAGTAACTTAAGAAACGAAGTGAGGACCAGAAACCAGTGAGGGAGAGGCTTTATATTTGATATAAGCCCATAGAAATCAAGTAATAGATCATTGTTTGGATCTTGTGTTCCCTTGAGAGCGTCGAGATGGTTGCGCTTAACGTTGTTGCAGGTGTGGGATGCCAGACGAGGGGGGTTCCAAAATGATGCCCCAGTCATGCAAGAGGTGCAATCCTTTTTGTAAGTCACTAACAACATAGGTGGTGCCACTTGTTTTTAGAAATCAGAAGAGTTGCAGGATAACACCACTTGTATAGAATGTTATGGTTCAGGAGGCCCTTAGTAACAGGATTCAGGTTCCTTTTAAGTTGCAGCGTGTATTTAGATAGATCTGGAAACAGTTGGATCTCTTCATATGGACGAGGGAGAGGCGATTTGTATCTTGCTTCATATAACAGCCTTTCTTTAATGTGAAAAAAATGTATGTGCATAAGTACATCTCCGGGCACAGATGCTGCTAGATGGTTGGGCTTTGCAATTCTGTGGATCCTGTCGACAACAAAGTCTCTCAGTGAAGCATCAGGTAAAATGGTATGTATGAGTTCTCTGTCATATTTCTGCAAGTCAAGCGGAAATATAGTTTCAGGGACTCCCCTCAGTTTTACGTTATTGCGTCTTGATCTATCTTCTAAATCGGACAGCTTGGCCCGGACCCAGTCTTGTTCAACCTTCACCTCCTCAATCGTATCTATTAGATCATTCACAGTAGTTGTGCATTCAGTCATACCTTGCTCAGTTGTTGTGACTCTCTGGCCCATACATTGCATGCCAGTATTAATTTGGTAAAAAAGGGAGGACAAATCAGTTATCAGAGAAGTATGGAGGAATATAAGCATATCCTTTAAAGTGGTATCCATGACAGGTTGCCCTGTAGTGGGGAAGGATGACATGGAGCTGTGTAAGGCCTGGTGAGATTGCAGCGGATTAAAAGCCTGGGGCTCAATTTGGGGTGGCTGAGGGAGCAGTGCATCCATCCGCATCTTTGCCTTAGCTGGGCTGCATGTGAGGGGATCAATCTCTGTATCAGGTGCGGGAGGTATCGGTAGCGTTGTGACAGTATTATCAGCCTGCTTATCAGGCAAGGTCTGTATAAGACTCCCTCAATGCATTACAGCTGCCATTTACCTCAGGATATACACTAACCTGGGCCTCAAGCGGGAACATGAAGATGGTGAGTTTTTTAGGCTTGTAATCTCCCATTCGTTTGCGGGACATCGTCGGCTGGGACTAGTAGCAGCTCTGAGGTGATTTTGACAAGGAATTAGCGCCGATACCGGGCTCTAGTCACTCAGTTATTTCTCCCTCACAGAGGAGCTGTACAATTAAGCATCCATCTTCGGCTCCAGCAAGCCACGCCCCCTCATGTTTGCACTTATTTTTAGTTGCTGGCTATTTTCTAATTACATTATATTTTCAACTCTATTATCTTGCTTCACATGATGTGATAGTTTGGGATTGATTTATAAAAGAAAGAGAATATTGTTTTACCAAAGTGTATTTTTAGCTTAGTGAATAAAGTGAAGGCCTAATAAATGAGAATGCAAGGTGTATAGATAAGAATCACCCCCTTTAAAATACCCACATTTAGTTTTTTTGTAGCCAGAAATGAAGACAGTTTTTGTTTTATACAGCTGTTTTTACTCAGTGCAACTTGTAATATCCAAGTGAAAGAGATAACACCAACATGTCAGAAAAAAAAAGAAATCAAAACTGAATCACTAAGTTGGAAAAAGGATCAGCCCCTCCTAAAAATGACTTTTAAATTCAATCACGTGTAGTTAATAACTTTCTCGATGGCACACAAAGCCATTTGACTTTCAACTGTGATCAGCTTTGGTCATTTTGATTAGCATGAGAAAAGCTTTCCTGGAGCATTTCAGTCCCTGGCAGTGCAACTGAAGCAAACAATGAAAAGGCACTCTCCAAAAATGTTTCAAAGGCTTTATTAATACCTATAAGCACAGTAAAGTTTATTATTAGGAAGTGGAAGGTATTTGGTACAACACAGACCCTCCAGGGATCAGGTCGTTGCTCCAAACTGGATGAAAGATCCAAGAGGAAACTTGTCAGAGAGGCTACCAAGAGGCCTACAGCAACTCTAAAGCAGTTGCAGGAATTTATGACAAATAGTGATCATTGTATGCATGTGACAACAATCACAAATTCTCCATAAATGAGGTTTGTATGGGAGGGTTGCGAGAAGAAAACCACCCCTCAAGAAAGGCCACATGGAGTCACGACTGAGCTTTGACAAAATGCACCTTAAAGATACTGAGGCCACGTGGAAAAGGGTGTTATGTCAGACTAATGCCTGGTACACACAAGCGGAATTTTCGTCGGAAAAAAGTTGGATGTTTTTTCCGATGGAATTCGGCTCAAGCTTGCCTTGCATACAAACAGTCACAGAACTTTTGAGCGTTCAGAAGGAGGTGACGTACAGCACTACGACGAGGTAAGAAAAATAAGTTCCGAGCATGCGTCAAATTGTTTCCGATAGGAGATTTTTCCATCTGAAAAATCGAGAACCTGCTCTCAAACTTTTGCTTTCAGAAATTCCAACAGCAAAAGTCTGATGGAGCATACACATGGTCGGAATTTTCGATGAAAAGCTCACATCAGACTTTTGCTGGCGGAATTCTGCTCGTGTGTACAGGGCATAAGATTGAATTATTTGACCTCAACACAAATTTATATGTCTGGAGGAAATTCATTACAGCTCACCATCTAAATAACACTATTCCTACCATAAAGCATGGAGGGGGTAATATCCTGTAATGCTATTTTTAGCGCTAAAATGTCTAAAAAAGCGCCCCAGTGTGAAAGGGGTCTTACTTGGATGTTGCACTGAGTAAATACAGCTTGAAAAAAACTAAAACTGAGTCTGTCTTCAATTCAGGCTAAAATTTGATTATTTTAACGAGGGGGGGGGGGGGGGTGTTATTTTCTATACCCACTGTACATACCAGTATCGCAAGGATAACTTGCCACACATTTGTGGCAGTGTTGAATTTTAAGTTAACTTGCTGCACATATTCATTGGCAAATTGTACACTTGCAGAGCACTTTGAAGCACAAGTTCTGGTTGACACTTTGTCATTTTTTTGCAAAGTCACTAGCAAGAGCAACGTTGCAGTGGTGAGTCTACAGCAAGAGCTCTGCAGGTTTATAGCATGAAAATTCTGCCACAGTGACCCCTGTGGTGGGATATTGCACAAAACACCTGAACCAGACCTTGTATCCGACTTGCAGAATGTTTGCAAAGAAAGTTGATTAGGAGTCATGCAGTGCGGACTAGCTGCACATGTGCAACAAACTTGTGAAGCCTTTCAACAAAAATAATAAACTAATAATGTAGGACCTTAGTTATGAGGAAAGGTTACAAGCACTGAACTTGTTCTCTCTGGAGAAGGGACGCTTGAGAAGGGATATGATTTCAATGTACAAATAACGTACTGGTGACCCCACAGAAGGGATACAACTTTTCAGTGAAAGGGAATTTAATAAGACACGTGGCCGTTCACTAAAACTAGAAGAAAAGTGGTTTAACCTTAAACTGTGTAGAGGGTTCTTTACTGTAAAAGCTATTAGGATGTGAAATTCTCTTCCACAGGCAGTGGTTTCAGTGGGGAGCATCGATAATTTCAAAAAACTATTAGATAAGCACCTGAATGACCACAACATACAGGGATATACAATGTAGTACTGACATAAAATCACACACATAGTTTGGACTTGATACTAGGACTACTATGTAACTATCTATGTTTTTGTTGGGAAAACTGTCATGACAGCTTTTGGCTGGGAAAACTGGCTGTGTGTATGCTCCATGGCAGTTTTCCCGTCAGGAAAACTGTCACGAATTGCAGCGGGAAAAAAGAGAGCTGTTTTTTTCTTTCCACTGGGATTAGCGGCGGTTTTTAACCCGGTGGTTTTCCTATGGGAAACACTGCGGTGGAGTATACACACGGCCGGGATTCCCGGCCAAATCTCTCACCGCAATTTTCCCAACGGGAAAACCTCTGGTGTGTACAGGGGGAAAGTTACCGAGCAGGTTCTCGGTTTCTCTCCCGGGACTTTTTACCGCCGGGAATCCCAGTCATGTGTACAGGGCTTAAGTCTAGCAACAGCTGAGCAAGTCATTTTAGGCATAGGTGTAGTCAAAGTAAAATAAGAAAAACTGAATTTCTGCTTACATGATTGAATGCTTCAATAAACATATCTGTTTCACAAATTTTACTTTGAAAAGTGAAAATGATGTACTCCACAGTTTTAAGTTAATAATTGTATAGGGATCCTCATTTTATTGGCAATTATTTCCCTAGTTTTGTCCTACTGCCTGATAAGTAAAACAGAATACATATTTAGAATTTAAGAAATAAAATTGATATTTATTATTTAAATTGCATGAAAGAACATTGTTATATATCACAATGGAATAAAAATATTTCATAGGATGTGGTCATTATTCTATAAAAAAACAGTAGAGGTGCACTAATAACTATTTACTGTATGGCAATAGGGGGATGACAGTCTGGCCTCCATGGGTCAGATAGACTCCATACATATAGTGGTGATGCATTTTTTTAAGTTCATACCGCTTCCCATTCTCTTTTGAAATCAATGCTGGATTTCAGACTGTAGAAAATGTAATAGTGTAATATTCAAAGTGCAGTAATTCATAACAATGAATAGTACGAATGGTATTACAGAACGAATGAATAGTGATATTTTATGTGACAGCATATTCTGCAATACATTATACAGCATGTTACAGAGCATATAAAACCACTGACATTAATGCTGTGTACACGCGACCGTTATTCATGTCATGGAAAAAAACAATGTTTTTCTCAATGTGATTCCTCTCAAGCTTGCCTTACATACACACGATCGTGAAAAAAAATGCTTGAGCAAAGCGCGGTGATGTACAACACGTATGAAGGCACTCTAAAGGGGAAGTTCCATTCAAATGGTGCCACCCTTTGGGCTGCTTATGCTAATTTCCCCAAATTTTGGTGTGTTGCGGTGCCATTCATTTTAAAATATATATCTTATCATAGGGTTTTTGGCTTGCTTTCAGTGCTTCTGGTTTCCTCCTAAAACATACTGGTATGATAGCCAATGTCTGATCAAGTTAAAAAGTTAAAAAGTTAACAAGTTTGTGTATGAACACACATTAGATTTAAAGTGTATCAAGCAGCTAAAAACCTTTTTTTGTTTTAGACAACTGTATCACCAGACACGAAATGAGAACAAAAATATGCAACAGGGACACAGACAAAAAAATAATAATTCTCACACAGCAGTAAGAATCCAACAAGGGTTCTAATTCTTTATCCACAACATCCCAAACTTAGAAAAAAGTTTTGACTGCACATGCAATTTAAGCTCCATCGATGACTTCAACTCATGTAAATAGCCTTATGCCCTATATAAAGTTCCATGTAGTATATTTCTGCAGTATAAATACAATAAATAAATTGGCATCTATGGCTACACTACCCCCCCATTTCCACCCCTGCGCTTTGCACTTAAACAGAGTTACTTCTTTTTCACATTTGGGGGAAAACTTCTTAAACTTTTTTGTATGTAGTTATACATTTGATAATAAAATACTTTACACTTTCTCTGGGTAAGTTTGCTTCTAAATAAACCTGTCACGTCACCTATATCTGGAATCTGTCAGCGACTTAATAGGACCCTTATAATAAAGCTTACTGTATACAGAGTTTTTTTATCCATACAGTATGAATTTTTTCAGACAGTGATGCAGATGTCCCTTAGTGAGCTTTAGTCGGTGGAATCCCATTTTGTGGAAGAGGTGCTACAGTCCGATTTACAATCTTTTTTCCCCAGTTCCCATTGCTTTGCAGATGATTGGGTGACTCTTCAGTCTTCAGTACATGTTTGGTGTTGTGCTTCCCAATTGTTTGGGACGTAGGATCAGAGTCTGATCTTGCTCCAAGACTAGACACAAGAGCATTTTTAGCTGCAATGGTGGTCATAGCCCTTAGAAGGACTTGATTCCTATTTGGAATTGACTGAGGAAGAAGTGATGGCACAGACCTTGCCTTAATTTGTCCATCTAGTTTCAAAGGTGTCTGTGCTGCTTGGCCTTCTTTGCGACTTACTTTTTTAAAGACACTTTTCCATTCTGGCCGTTTCTCAGATGCTGGTGAAGATTCGACATCCTTAGAAGGGCAGTGATGACAGCAAACTTTAACCTCTTTTTGCAATGCTTGCAGCTCCTGTGTAAGCTCTGTTTTTAACGACTCAAAAGAAGACTTCATTTCCAAGCGGAGTGCATTGAGCTCAAGATGTAACTGACTCTCAAGGTCAGAAGCAAAGCAGGCTGAACTGGAACAATGGCAACATTTGCTGCCTTCTTGTGGTCCATTACGTCTTCCTCCCTCCACAGGAGTTTTGGAAGCCAGCTGTGCATAAGACACCTTATCTACCAGTTCTAGCATTTGGTTGCGTGGGCTGTGTTCCCTTAATTGTGCACGAATCTGTCCCCTGAGTTGTGCCAGTCGTGGATGACTTTTACCTTTGTTATACGTTCCATTCCTTATTGGTTTTTCATCATCTTGCTTGCCAGATTGTGGTGCTTTTTTCTCTTGGTCTATATCATTTATGGTGGCATTGCTCCCGGTGCTCTGGGGGGAAATGGATGGACTCTCACTCTGTGACCCCTCTGAGATTGTGTAGAGTAACCCAATAGTACCGTGCGTAGTCATCCTTTCGAAGAGACAGAGCTAAGTCTGCTAGTGTCTGAATCTCACACAGCAAGCCATGAATCTCCAGGGGGAATTAGTCACAGCTATTGTGGCAACTAACAAGCACGCTACCAAATTCAAGAACAAGCGCAATCCCTAGAGAGCCTCTGATTACTTGTTGTTCTATGCAGGCCCTATAGTGCAGAAAGTACACAACTATCAAGGCGAGCATTATTTTATAGCATTATATCATATGGATGCAAATTAGCAATGATGAACAATGCATTAAAAGGACACTTAATGGATATCAAATTTACCCAAAATATCTTTGAATGAGCGTCTTAAATTTACTGCTATATGCATTACAATGAAGTGAATTTATACTACAGTATGGTTGGATTTGAGCAATATTGTAATATTCTGTCATCTACTCTGAATTATACCTGTTTTTTCTTTGTGTTTAGAACAGACCAGTAATAAGAAACATTAATGATCTCTGAGGCCTTATTATGCATGCTGCTGCTCATCTATCAGAAACACCCAAAGGACTTAACATTTGCATGCAGATACCATACGCTTGGAACAGAAAACAATAATGACTAGCCAACGAGCACTGCAAAGTGTGGGGAAAAACAGAAGAAAAATGTCAGCTGTGGTGCTACAGGGACATTATAGAAGCTCTCATCTGCTTTGTTTTTTAAGGCTACGTGTTTAAAGGGTAACTCCACTTTCATGGGTAAAGAAAATAGCAAATCAAGAAAAAATAATGTAGCGCATATAATTGCGACACTAATCTTATTGTAATTGAATGTTATTAAAAATGACCTTACCTTTTTAAATTGCAGCCACTGTAATACTCATTTTCTGAGAATGCATTGCAATATAGCTACTTGGAGTTGTTCTGTACACAGAGTGTATACTGACCACCCCCCAGAAACATAATTTCCTGTTTGTGTGATTTTCCGAGAAGTCTGCCTAAGATACAAGTCAGATTTTAGGCATCCCCTGCAACAAAAATGTCATTTCTGGAGAGATACTTTGCAATAGGGACATGCCTAAGGGATGCAGACCCAGCAGATTTCCTCATTAGTGCTCTGCATCTGCACACTTGACAGTTAATTATGAAACCACTCCCATTAGTCCCACTCAGAACAGAAGCACAGAGAAACACAGGGATTTCTTCAGAATAACAAAAAGTAGGAATCTGCAACAAAGTTTGTATAATCTTGCAATGTACATAGATCAACCAGAGGGGAATGTTTTTTTCTTGACAAAAGTGGAACTACACGTTAAAGTAAAGCCAGAGCTGTTGGGATAGGTAGTGCATGGTGAAAACCCCTGTCAGTTTTTTGCTGTTCAAGTTCCTGAGTAAGGATGAGCTTCGTATTCGAGTCAAACTCATGTTCGACTTGAACATCGTATGTTCGATCGTTCATCGAAATACGAACAAAACGGGCGTTCGCACCAAATTTAAATGACGTGCCACGGCCCATAATTCACTGCGGCATTGCTGGCTTATGATTGGCCAAGCATGCACTATGACCCGCATGCTTGGCCAATCACAGCACAGTGGATCATTGTCTTGTTGGAAGACAAATCTCCGTCCCAGTCTCAGGTCTTTTGCAGACTCCATCAGGTTTTCTTCCAGAATGGTCCTGTATTTGGCTCCATCCATCTTCCCATCAATTTTAACCATCTTCCCTGTCTCTGCTGAAGAAAAGCAGGCCCAAACCATGATGCTGCCACCACCATGTTTGACAGTGGGGATGGTGTGTTCAGGGTGATGAGCTGTGTTGCTTTTACGCCAAACATAACGTTTTGCATTGTTGCCAAAAAGTTCGATTTTGGTTTCTTCTGACCAGAGCACCTTCTTCCACATGTTTGGTGTGTCTCCCAGGTGGCTTGTGGCAAACTTTAAACAACAATTTTTATGGATATCTTTAAGAAATGGCTTTCTTCTTGCCATTCTTCCATAAAGGCCAGATTTGTGCAGTATACCACTGACTGTTATGTCCTATGGACAGAGTCTCCCACCTCAGCTGTAGATCTCTGCAGTTCATCCAGAGTGATCATCGGCCTCTTGGCTGCATCTCTGATCAGTCTTCTCCTTGTATGAGCTGAAAGATACTCCTTCCATTTCAATATTTAGAGTGCTTCTTGGGGACGAAATCTTTTTGTCAGGCTTTAAACTTTCGTATCTCGGATTTGTATTTCAGTGCTTTAAACTGACCTATCTGATACTCGGAGACTTGATTACACACCTATTCATCAAGGTGCATTTATAACATTGGACTTGATCCTCACACAGTGATTCTATTTATCATCTCTGAAAGTAAAGTGGCTTGATCATTCAGTTTTTTATTTGATGAACTTTAAAGTTTGCTGCACTTGCTGAATAATTTTGAAATCAGTTTTTTATTTTTTTGTATTTCGTTCCAAATTTTCCGGCTTTAATGTGCACTTCTACGAATGTTATTTTCACGAAAAACAGTATCGATCGGACCTGCCATTGTGTATTTTGTTTGAATGGTGTGTTCAGTTGTATGTTCTAACGAAAATGACATCTGTATCAAAATAATTTCATTATGTATGAATGCTTTTCTTTTTTCTGTATTCAAAATACGCAAATTTTTTGTTATAGGTGTCATTCAAAACTAACAAAAGAAACCGGTTCAAATGCAAATCTTTTGTTTATGGGTTTTTTATGGCCAGAGAGTTACTATCACAAAGCAATTTTCTTTGATTTACCTTCAACAGGTGCAGGGCCTGCCTGATTGCATACATTGAAAGTGTTGTTTAGTTTGAGACTAAAAGAAAATTGAAAATTACATGTACAGCCTCAGGACTGAAAGATTCTTTGTGCAGAATAGTGAGTACTTGTCAGTAAAGCTAATAAACTTTTCTGTGGATTTTCATCTGAAGGGAGATAGGACTTCTGAACCCAAAAATGGTTTTTGATGAGTTTAAAAACGAACGAATTTTCTGAGAACGATCGGAAAACAAACGTTTTTATGTTTGTTGTTAAAATAGTCTGACCAAGTGTATGGGGCTTAACAATACTATTGAGCCTGAAATGCCTGAAATGTGGCAAAAGTTCGCAAAGTTCAAGGGGGCCGAATACTTTCGCAAGGCACTGTATATGTACAACACCTGGGATGTATATATATCCTCTACACACTGTAACATTAACTGACTAGCCTGCCTGCTCTATCTACCTGCAAAAAATGACACTCTCTCTGTCTCTTTCTGTTCTCTCTAACCACCGCTGCAACACACTACATAAGGCCAACCTGCAGACGGCCTTTTATAGTGTGGGGCGTGGTGTACTAAACCCCCTGAGCCATAATTAGCTAAAGCCACCCTGGCTTTGGCCAATTACGGCTCTCTGCACTGACGGTGCTGTGATTGGCCAAGCATGCAGGTCATAGTGCATGCTTGGCCAATCATAAGCCAGCAATGCCGCAGTAAATTATGGGCCGTGGCGCGTCGCTCGAATTTGGCGCGAACGCCCATTTTGTTCGTAGACTTGATTACACACAGGTGGATTCTATTTATCATCATTAGTCATTTAGGTCAACATTGGATCATTCAGAGATCCTCACTGAACCTCGGGAGAGAGTTTGCTGCACTGAAAGTATAGGGGCTGAATAATTTTGCACGCCCAATTTTTCAGTTTTTTATTTGTTAAAAAAGTTTGAAATAATCCAATAAATTTTGTTCCACTTCATGATTGTGTCCCACTTGTTGATTCTTCACAAAAAAACACAGTTTTATATCTTTATGTTTGAAGCCTGAAATGTGGCAAAAGTTCGCAAAGTTCAAGGGGGCCGAATACTTTCGCAAGGCACTGTAGATGTTCCCTGGGGCAAGACCCGGGTTCTCAAAGACATTTTCCGACAATAACTTGAATATTGGGCTTTAAAATTAGCACTTTTGAATTCGAACACTCGAGTCCCATAGACGTCAATGGGGTTCGAAATGTTCACGCAAACGTTCGGTCCGTTCGAAGGTTCTGCTGCGAACTGAATGCGGGGGTGTTCGGCTCATCCCTAATTATGACCAATAAATAGTTATGCTGCTTTCTCCAAATGTAGGACAAAATAAGAGTTTAGAAAAAACTAAATATGAATTTGTTGACTGAATTCTAGATTTTGGTTACCATATGAGAGCTGCAAAAGGAAATACAAAGTATGTTTATATTATTCAGAACATAATAAGATTTAAGTTATTGTTTAATATTACTGATAAAAGTGTCGGTATGACTTTACAGTACACAACTAATAATTTTAATAACTCAATTATTTTTAATACATTTTATTAGAGTTTTATACACCAACTATTTTATCAGGGCCAGTCAGAAGGTCAACATTCCCTTTTGTAGTTAACAGTCATTCACACTATGTATAGTTTTTCTTTGGATTGCCTACTTTAGCATTCTAAGCACAGCATTTATGTGGTAAAAGATTAATCTGAATCCCAACTAACCGTGAAATGACCATGCATTAGGTTCTGCCTTGCATGTCTTTTTAATAATTTGCTAATTACAAGCAGAAGCAATAACCCTGAGACAATTCTGTGTAATTACTTCAGTAGAACAGGTTCATAGTAATTGAACTTTCATCAAAATTTCACCTTTAGAAGGATATTCAGAGTATAATTAATGCTCAACAGGGCTATGTTAGTCGGCAGACTCAGTCACTTGCAATGCCATATTATACTGTATAAGTATCACTGGACTACAAGGCTGTAAGGCAATTTTCATTGCTCCCATATAATGTTCCTTGCTCTCATGTAATGTGCCCTTCCCCCATGTAATATGCCCTGCCACTATGTAACGTGATCTGCTCCCCTGTAATGTTCCCTGCTATCATGTAATGTTCCCTGTTCCCATGTGATGTGCTCTGCTCCCACGTAATGTTCCTGTTCCCATGTGACAGGTTATCCTGACACCAATAGGAAAGGGCCATGGGGAGGGAGCACCAGCACACAGACTGTGATTTGCAGCCTCAGCTCTGTTCCTGTGTAAAGGGGGTGTGTCCCTTCCCTCTAATCAGCTTTTGCAGATATCTGCAGAGTGTAACCTCAGCTCCAAACCCCCTGCTTTCTGGAAGCTCAGACAAACGGAATTCCTCACTTTTAACAGACGTAGAGAAGAGAATACTACAGATAAACAGCTACAACTTATGTAGGAGGTTTTGTGGTATCTCTGTACATCACCTGAAGCCAGTCACTTTACTGGGTATATGGGTAAACTTGGTAATAATAACTGCATGATCTTTAAAAAAAAAATATTCTATCATTCCCTTTAAATTGCACTTATGCCTCAATTGTAAATCATTTGTTAGATAGCACATGACCCCCTTCCCCCAGCTCTATCTCCATTGTGCAGACAAGAGTCATGGCATTCATAGGGATGACTGCTGATATAAGGACAGATAAAAAGGCCGACAGCTTCTGAATAAGTTACAGAAAGGTGACTGGCGCCCTTTAAATACTTTCATGGCCCTAATTCAGCTTTAGTATCAAATTTAAGAGAAAGGTCAATAAAGATTAGTTTCAAATGACATCTCTTTTCCCCCATAACTAGTAGACCATTTAATCCTGATCTCTTCAAAAGTTTTATAAACATTGATGACGAGTGACACCTTAGATAATTGTAGCCTCTAGAACAGGAAAGCCTATTTGTACAGGTTTAACTTGGCTGTTCAGTTTAAAATCAAAAGATATTTTGGAAATATAGCAAGTTATGTTAATCGAGGTAGGTAATAACGTAAGACCAGGCATGAGCTGATACAGGGCTAGAATGCTATAATGTACTCCCTAGGACACATTCAATTAGCTACCATCTATGATGCTACATACACTATATTACCAAAAGTATTGGGACGCCTGCCTTTCCACGTACATTAACTTTATAGGCATCCCAGTTTTAGTCCATAGGGTTTAATATTGAGTTGGCCCACCCTTTGCAGCTATAACAACTTCAACTCTTCTGAGAAAGCTGTCCACAAAGTTTAGGAGTGTGTCTATGGGAATGTTTGACCATTCCTCCATAAGTGCATTTGTGAGGCCAGGTACTGATGTGGACAAGAAGGCCTGGCTCGCAGTCTAGGCTTTAATTAATCCCAAAGATATTCTTTTCGGGTTGAGGTCAAGTTCCTCCACCCCAAACTCACTCATCCATGTGTTTATGGATCTTGCTTTGTGCACTGGTCCAAATCATTTGGTGAAGGGGGATTATGGTGTGGGGTTGTTTTTCCAGGGGTTGGGCTTGGCCCCTTAGTTCTAGTGAAGAGAACTCTTAAAGCGTCAAAATACCAAGACATTTTGGACAATTTCATGCTCCCAACTTTGTGGGAACCGTTTGGGGATGGCTCCTTCCTGTTCCAACATGACTGCTCACCAGTGCACAAAGCAAGGTCCATAAAGACATGGATGAGCGAGTTTGGGGTGGGGGAACATGATAGTCCTGACCTCAACACCTTTGGGATGAATTAGAGCGGAGACTGCGAGCCAGGCCTTTTTGTCCAACATTAGTGCCTGACCTCACAAATGCGCTTCTGGAAGAATAGTGTTACATTCCCATAGACACACTCCTAAACCTTCTGGACAGCCTTCCTAGAAGAGTCTAAGCTGTTATAACTGCAAAGGGTGGGCCAACTCAATATTAAACTCTATGGACTAAGACTGGGATGCCATTAAAGTTCATGTGTGTGTGTAAAGGCAGGTGTCCCAATACTTTTGGTAATATAGTAATATATATTTGCAGCTTAATAAATACATGTTAAAAATGACAATAAGAAATGACATTCTTATTGTATTTATCCCTGAAGACTTTTAAAAGAAAGTAAATTAAAAAAAACAATAGTTAAACAAGAAATAGTTCACCATCTCAATACAGTCCTACCTCCCTAAGACCTGGACTATGCCTATACACACGTTGGATACGGTTTGATTTGGACATTTTTGTCAATAATGGTTTGCCAAATTTTGTTCCACACGCCTCCGGCAGAGGCTCTTTACCACGTGATCAGCCATGTCCAATCACGGCTGATCACGATGTAAACAGAAAGAGCTGTTGATGGCTCTTCCTCACTCGCGTCTGACAGACGCGAGTACAGGAGAGCCGATCGGTGGCTCTCCTGACAGGGGGGGTTCGTGCTGATTGTTTATCAGCCCAGCCCCCCCTCGGGATGCCCACACTGGACCACCAGGGAAGCCACCAGGACCAACAGGGAAGGAGGCAACATGTGGATGGCCAGGTACATCGCCCATGGCCATCCACATGTAAAAAACAAGCACAATAGATGCCAATCAGTGCCCACAAATGGGCACTGACTGGCAGCATGGGCACTGTCAAAAATTTGTAAATAAATAAGTGATGCCCAGCAATGCCATCAGTACCACCCCTCAGTGTCCATCAGTGCCACCTCTGAGTGCCCATCCATGCCCAGTGCCCACCTATCAGTGCCCATCTGTGCCACCCATAAGAACCCGTGAGTGCCCATCAGTGCCGCCTATGAGTGCCCATCAGTGCCGCCTATTATTTCCCAGTACCGCCTATAAGCGCTCATCAGTGCCGCCTATGAGTGCCCATCAGTGCCGCCTATGAGTGCCCATCAGTGCCGCATACTAGCGTTGCCTATCAGTGCCAATCAGTGCAGCCTATCAGTGCCCATCAGTGCCGCCTCATCGGTGCTCATCAGTGCCGCCTCATCGGTGCCCGTAATTGAAGAAGAAAATGTACTTATTTACAAAAAAAATTAACAGAAAAAAATAAAAACTTAATTTTTTTCCAAATTTTCGCTCTTTTTTTAGTTGGTGCGCAAAAAATAAAACCGCAGAGGTGATCAAATGCCACCAAAAGAAAGCTCTATTTGTGGGAACAAAATGATAAAACAATTGTTTAGATACAGTGTAGCATGACCGCGCAATTGTCATTCAAAGTGCGACAGCACTGAAAGCTGAAAATTGGCTTGGGCAGGAAGAAGCGTAAGTGCCCGGTATGGAAGTGGTTAAAGAAGAATTGTACAAAAAAAAACAAGATTAGTTAAACCTACAAGTGCTCTTTTTTTTTTTTTTTTACCACTACTATCCCTTTATATTGGCTTTTGGGATTTATAAATGCAGCAATTTAGAAAAAAGGTGAAAGGTGTAGACCTGGAAAACACTTTTTGATAGATAAAAAGTGCATTTTATATACATCTAAACAAATCAGACCAAAATGAGGGACAAATGAGGAGAAAAGAGGGACAGGGAGACATTTCTCCAAATCAGGGACAGTCCCTCAAAATCCGGGACAGTTGGGAGCTATGTAAAAGGTAATTGCTGGTAAATCACAAAAGTTGAGCAGCAGATTCAGCCATGGGAAATCATAGGAAGCAATACAATTCCACTCCATCTGTGAGAATATTAATAGCTGTGGCACATGACATCAGTTATAACAATTCACCTATATATATATATATATATATACAGTGCAGAAAATAAGTATTTGAACACCCTGCTATTTTGCAAGTTCTCCCACTTGGAAATCATGGAGGGGTCTGAAATTGTCATCGTAGGTGCATGTCCACTGTGAGAGACATAATCCAAAAAAAAAATTCCAGAAATCACAATTTATGATTTTTTTAACTATTTATTTGTATGATACAGCTGCAAAGAAGTATTTGAACACCTGAGAAAATCAATGTTAATATTTGGTACAGTAGCCTTTGTTTGCAATTACAGAGGTCAAACGTTTCTTGTAGTTTTTCACCAGGTTTGCACACACTGGAGGAGGGATTTCGGCCCACTCCTCCACACAGATCTTCTCTAGATCAGTCAGGTTTCTGGGCTGTCGCTGAGAAACACGGAGTTTGAGCTCCCTCCAAAGATTCTCTATTGGGTTTAGGTCTGGAGACTGACTAGGCCACGCCAGAACCTTGATATTCTTCTTACAGAGCCACTCCTTGGTTATCCTGGCTGTGTGCTTCGGGTCATTGTCATGTTGGAAGACCCAGCCTCGACCCATCTTCAAAGCTCTAACTGAGGGAAGGAGGTTGTTGCCCAAAATCTTGCAATACATGGCCCCGGTCATCCTCTCCTTAATACAGTGCAGTCGCCCTGTCCCATGTGCAGAAAAACACCCCCAAAGCATGATGCTACCACCCCCATGCTTCACAGTAGGGATGGTGTTCTTGGGATGGTACTCATCATTCTTCTTCCTCCAAACACGGTTAGTGGAATTATGACCAAAAAGTTCTATTTTGGTCTCATCTGACCACATGACTTTCTCCCATGACTCCTCTGGATCATCCAAATGGTCATTGGCAAACTTAAGACGGGCCTTGACATGTGCTGGTTTAAGCAGGGGAACCTTCCGTGCCATGCATGATTTCAAACCATGACGTCTTAGTGTATTACCAACAGTAACCTTGGAAACGGTGGTCCCAGCTCTTTTCAGGTCATTGACCAGCTCCTCCCGTGTAGTCCTGGGCTGATTTCTCACCTTTCTTAGGATCATTGAGACCCCACGAGGTGAGATTTTGCATGGAGCCCCAGTCCGAGGGAGATTGACAGTCATGTTTAGCTTCTTCCATTTTCTAATGATTGCTCCAACAGTGGACCTTTTTTCCCCAAGCTGCTTGGCAATTTCCCCGTAGCCCTTTCCAGCCTTGTGGAGGTGTACAATTTTGTCTCTAGTGTCTTTGGACAGCTCTTTGGCCTTGGCCATGTTAGTAGTTGGATTCTTACTGATTGTATGGGGTGGGCAGGTGTCTTTATGCAGCCAATGACCTCAAACAGGTGCATCTAATTTAGGATAATAAATGGAGTGGAGGTGGACATTTTAAAGGCAGACTAACAGGTCTTTGAGGGTCAGAATTCTAGCTGATAGACAGGTGTTCAAATACTTCTTTGCAGCTGTATCATACAAATAAATGGTTAAAAAAATCATACATTGTGATTTCTGGAATTTTTTTTTGATTATGTCTCTCACAGTGGACATGCACCTACGGTAACAATTTCAGACCCCTTCATGATTTATAAGTGAGAGAACTTGCAAAATAGCAGGGTGTTCAAATACTTATTTTCTGCACTGTATATATATATATATATATTGCATTTTAGTTGCTCCTAAACTACAGGCTTAGTAATAGGTACCCCGGCCTTTTTACAATTTTGCTTCTTGCTTTATAAACTGTTTTATTTTTATGTGGAGCTCAATTTATTGGTGTCAGTGGCAGTAATGATAATCTCCAATATTGGTGTACCTGGCTGCATTATTCGATGCTAAGTGGAATTATGGTTAAACCCCTCAGCAAGGGTGGTTGGTGGAAGGCAGTAATAACTCCCATCCTTAGCATTGGGGCTCAGTGGTAAATATGTGCTGTATAAAGGAAACTCTTCTCAACACTGGTGGTCAGTGGCTAGCTTAGGATGTATTACGAACCCCCTGGCATTGGTGGTCAGTGGCAGGCTATAATAAGAAACCTTTCTCCAGCAACGGTGTTCAGTGATTTACTTACTGAGCACACACTGCTGCTCCCTCTACCTATTGGCCAGGAATACACTTCTACTGTTGGGTGTGGATCTCTCCACCTGACGGCTCCTGCTTATTTCAGTGCTAAGTACTGGAACACAGAAAGTGCCCCAGAACTTGGCACCTTGCTGCCACTCTGCATTTGTAAAACAGCCACATCAGGACACCCTGCAAGTGGTTGTACCCAGTGTGGACCATGTCCCCATTCACCTCGAGGATTTGCCATTAAGAGATACTATCCAGCTGTGAATGCACACCTCCTTAGGCCGCGTACACACGTCCGAGAACCTTGTCGGGCTAAACCTATCGTTCCACCCGACGAGGTTCTCGGCTGGCCGTCGAGTTCGTCGACCAGGCTGTCGAAAAAGGCGTCGAGCCATTAGTCCCAATGGCCCATCGAGCAAATAGAAAACCTGCTCTCTATTTTGGCTCGACGAGCTTCCCGACGGGATGCTCGACGAAAGTGTACACACGATCGAGCTTCTCGGCAGAATATGGATCCCAGCGAGCTTCTCGCTGGATTCTGCCGAGAAACTCGGTCGTGTGTACGGGGCCTTAGTTTTCTTTCAGGATGCTCCAGGAGCCCTAAACATAAGAAACAAAATTCAGCACTCGATAGGAAGTCACTATTTAGCTTCAAAAGGACTTGCTAATTAAGCTGAAAACGATCCCTCTGCACTTCCTGTAGCTGTAATCAATACATCTGTGAAGTCTTCAAAGCAGCACAGCTCATACAAAACAGAGGGAAGAAACAACAGCAACAAAAATCATTGTGCAATGTTGTGACTAAAGCAGAGGACAGAGACACAGCTGTACAAATGTGCACTCACGGATCCACGGAAAGGGAAAGCATAAAAACTCCTACTGCTGCTCAGGTTGATGATCTCTTCATGTGGATGACATCCGTCAATCCCGTTACTTGGCTCCTCGCCCAGGACTGTCTTAATGAGAGGGCACACCTGGGCACTGCCCAGGGGCCCCAGCTGCATGGGGGACCCCTACACTTTCCCCAAAGCAGCTGGTCCTTGAGCCCACGCTGCCCCAAAATTAGTTGCCCCATGATGGCACTGAGAGTGATGGATACACAGGGGAGGCAGGCTGGCAGCGGTGCACCGTGCAGTGCAGAACAATACCTATTATTTCACAGCCATCAAGGAGGGGCACGGCTGGATCGCCAGTGATGACCCTGCCCCATGCAGCTTGAATGCTCAGAACTCGAAAGGCTGCGGGGTGGGAGCTGGAGTGGGAGCTTCTGAGTCGGCAACACTGAGAGCCCACTTGCGGAAGTAGAATTGTGGATGGTGTCATGGTGAGCCAGGCTGTCCAGCACTGCTTGCACGAAAAAGCTTGGAATGTCCAGATGGTTTATGGGGGGAAACAATGCTGAAAGATGACACACCTTGCTCACTCAGCACTTACCGATACACATTGAGGTATTTCAAAGAACTTTTTTAGGCCAAGCATAGCCTTAAAGAAGAAAGGATTGGAAATACACTTCCAATCCAATCAATAAGACAATAATGTTACTCTGAGAAATATGGTTAAACTCCTGCAGTATTCTGACTAACAGTAATTAAATGACTACCTAGCAACAGCATATAAAGACAGTCCTAAATTACTATAACAGTTCAGGTTTTATCTCACTGACCAGTGAGTGATAAAAAAAAAAAGAAAGCAAACTATTGGGTGGTAACGTTGGGGCCCTTGAGCAAAGCCATTGTTGTCTTTCCAGCAGACAACAAATTAACTTGTGCAATGTTAGTCTCCTCTTCTCCTCTGGGTCTCTGGATACCTGTGCTCAGGTCATGTCCTCACACAGGGATATGAATTGCTTTGATGTCTCTCTTTCAATCCTGCTGAGGCAGTCCCTCCTTCCTCACAAGCTGTGGGAGCACTCTCAAGCACAGTCTGATCCCACTAGGCTTCCAAATTACACTTTAAACCCTCAGTCTCTATGCTTCTCTAAGTTCTCACCAATTGTGGTCAGCTATGGGAGGGATCCTCTCAGCCAGCAGCTGCAAATCAGTTTTCTTCATACACCTGTTTGCTTCAAGTAATCTCCCCTTTCTTCACCAACCAGCAGACCCACCTCTGTTTGCTCTGTTGCATCAGAAATCATCTCCAGGATTGAATTAGACCCAGCCAAGATGGCTGACCACTGCACGGGAGACATGCCATAGACAAGGTTTGCAAATTAGTCTACATAAAGATGGCTGCTGCAGTTGTGCATTAATGAATATTCAGTTTAACCCTGTCCACACTGCAGAAGGATAATAAAGGAGCAGCAAAAAAAGAAGTTCCACAGCAGTTATCAGCTACAGTCCACATTACAAGTCTTTTGCCCTAGTAGTACCAAATAATTTGCCCAAAGTTTATATTTAATATAGCTGTGGAGTCTGGCATAGAATACATGGGGGTCAATTCACAAAGCTTTATTTTCAGATTGCGGGTGTTATTTTAACGATTTTGCACGTTATTGAAGCTAGTTCAATTCACTAAACGATTTAACGCTTTGAAAAATCATCAAATAACGTTTCCCTACACAGAACCAATATTTTAAGGTGTGGATCCTTATTAAAGAGTCAAATCGTTATTTTAAAGATTCAAATCGTTATTTTAAAGATTCAAATCGTTATTTTAAAGAGTCAAATCATTATTTTAAAGAGTCAAATCGTTAAATATGTACAGAAGTGCAATTCACAAAGATTTTTTTGACAGTTATCAATCGTTAAAGCAATCGTTAAATTAACACCTCCCTAGGCATAATTTAGACTCGGCGGGGTTGGATGTGGTCTGGGAAACGGCTAAGGCCTTTCTAAGAGGACAGTTTATCAGAGCGATTTCCCAGATTAAATCCTCCACCAAGGAGTGGGAGATGTCAATCCTGGAGGAGGCTTGCGCCTCTGAAGCTGAATATGTAGCCAATCCCACGGATGATACGAAACGCCCGTGGCTGGCTGCCCAGTCTATGCTGAGAGATCTCTCTCTACAACTAGCTGAGAATAAACGTTTTTTTTTGCAACAAAGTCATTTTGAGGAGGGTGAGAATACAGAGCATATGCTAGCACTAGTGGCCAGATCGCAGCAATCATCCGCACATATTGTATCCATATTAGGGGTTAATGGGACTCCCTGTTATTCCACTCACGATATTATGAATGTTTTTAAAACCTTTTTTCAAGATGTTTATTCATCCAAGGTTGGGCCCTCCCGGAGTGATATTGGCGCATTTCTAGATAGATACCCTTTGCCCTGTTTGTCCACTTCGGATGCTGCTGTGCTTAATGCCCCGTTGACCGAGGAGGAACTATTGGAGGCTTTGGCGCACGCAAAAAATGGTAAGGCTTCGGGAGCTGACGGGTTACCATCCGAAGTCTACAAACGGTACTCGGCCCAACTTCTTCCAGTTCTGCTTAAAGTGTACAACCATGCCTTTGAGACGGGATCTCTCCCTTTGTCTATGAACGAGGCCCTCATAATAGTGCTTTTAAAACCCGGCAAGGATGCTTTATCCCCAGATTCATATAGGCCAATTTCTCTGCTTTCTTTCGATGTTAAATTACTTGCCAGGATTCTGGCGAATAGATTGGCTAGCTGCATCCAAAAAGTGGTTCATAGAGATCAGTCTGGATTCATCCCTACACGATCTACGTCCCAGAATCTACGTAGGCTTTTTCTGAATCTGCAGATCCCCACAGATAACGCGGGCAATAGGGCCGTCCTATCTTTGGATGCGGCTAAAGCATTCGATAGTGTAGAATGGCCCTATTTATGGGAAACGTTGACTAAATTTGGGGTAGGCCCCACATTTTTGAAATGGGTTCAACTACTATACAGCGCCCCGTCGGCGAGACTGCGCATTAATGGAGATGTGTCAGATTCATTCCGACTTGCCAGAGGCACTCGGCAGGGATGCCCTTTGTCGCCCCTGTTGTTTGCCCTGGCCCTAGAGCCCTTGGCTGTACATATTAGGGGGTCGCAGGATATAGTTGGGTTCCACAGGGGACCGAGAGAGGATGTTGTCTCACTCTATGCGGATGATACTCTGATATATCTGGGCGACACCGCGGGATCTCTGCAGAATGTGATGGACCTGATAGCCGATTTTGGTCGGCTATCGGGTTTCAGCATCAACTGGAACAAGTCAGTCCTGATGCCCTTAGACCCTTTGCCGGGTCCCTTACCGGTCTGTCCACAAGATATTGAGGTGGTAAATGAATTTAGATACTTAGGGGTACAGGTAACCCCGGACCCTACTCAGTATCTGGATAAGAACCTGTCCCCATTGTTGCAGAAACTTCGGCTGAAGTGCTCTGCCTGGAGGAAGTTGCCACTCACCGTTACCGGCAGAGTTAATTTAATCAAGATGATATGGGCCCCTCAGCTTCTTTATATTTTTCACAATGCCCGGTCTGGATAACTCACAGGTGGTTCACACGTATAGATACCCAGTTCAGAGAATTGATCTGGGGCAATAAACCAGCTCGTATCAGCTTGCGTTCTTTGCAACTTGCGAAGGACCAAGGTGGTATGGCGGTTCCTCATGCCAGGAATTATTTTATAGCCTCGCAGCTTCAACATCTGAGTAATTGGGGGGAGGAGGATGATTCTGACCCTATTAGGTCTTTGATAGTATCCGGGAATCCAGGTCTCCCGGCTCTGGTATATCTTGAAGCAGGCCTCACACGGTTTCCTACTACCCTCCCCACTATTAGTTTACTGATTAGACTCTGGGAATATGTTCGAGCTATCTTCAAACTCAAGGCAGTGTGTCAGTTTACTCCGATATGGAGGAACAAATACTATAGGGAACTCTTTAAGCTTAAGGGGTTCAGTTCATGGGAAGAGGCAGGAATTCAATATATATCTCAACTATACGAAGGTATAATACTTAAACCTTTCGCGGCCCTAAAAGAGGAATTTCATCTACATAACGGACAATTCTACCAGTATCTGCAACTAAGACATGCTATACAATGTGAAGACAGGCTGTCCCCTTTCACCCAAATGGTGCACCCTCTGATGAGAGATGTACTCTCAACGACTGAAAAGGCAGGATTGATATCCAGGGTATATGCAAAGTTACTCAATTTAACCCACGATACGGGTAAGCTTCCCTGTAAAAGGGGGTGGGAGCGGGATTTGGGGCCTATTGATGGAGATGTTTGGGAATTATGCCTGACGTCTGCTCCCCAGGTCTCGGTCTCCGCGTCACAGAGACTGTCACATTTGTACCTTTTACATAGGGTGTACAGGCCCCCGGCTAGGCTATATAAATGGGGCCTCAGAGTCACCCCTCTCTGTCCAAAATGCGAGGCACACCCCGGGGATCTTCTCCACATGATGTGGAAGTGTCCAAAACTCTTCCGGTACTGGAAGTATGTGCTGGAGACCATCTCACTTGTATTTCAAATACCTGTTCTACAGGACCCAGTTGTCTGCCTGCTTGGTGCCCTGGAGCTGCCCGATTTGTCGCCTAATGGCCATATTGCTGTTATACGTTCACTCTATACTGCCCGCAAAGAAATTGCACGACTTTGGATTACTCCGAGGGTACCGACGGGTGGACAGTGGGTGAAACGAGTTAACAGTTTATTAATACGTGAAAAAACTAACGTACCAACACCGAAATGTATTGAAGAAGTTTCTATGCAATATGGCAACCCTGGTTAGATACTCCGGGATTGGGTCCTCTTGAACTGGTGAGAGATAGATTACTACAGGGCTAATACATTAGTACAAGGGGGGGCTAGTTTGGGATATGTGCTATGGAGAATGGAGCTGCAAGAGCGGTGGGGGTGGGATGGTGTGCGGTACCCCTAGAGAGAGTATCCGGGGAAGCAATGTCTTTTATGAGCCATGATTGTGGGATTGCCTTCACTTTTTGTTCCAGCTTTGGTTTTGTTTTGCCTGTTCTCTTTTTTCTTTTTCTTTTTTCTCTCTTTGTTTTTCTTTCGTTTCAGGCTCTTTGCCAATATGTAAGATTACTGGTAACACAGTCAGGTCATGTTTATGGGGAGAAAGGAACCTTTGCTGTACAAGGAAATGTCTGGCAATATTTCTTCCTAGGTGCACTCCAGATGTCTTTTATGATCCAATTATATTTTTGTATACGAACTCTGTACTGTCACGTGTTCTGTATAAAATGTGAAGCTGTACCATGATATTGTTGATCTGTCTGTGTATGTTAATTTAATTCTGTCTATTTTCAATAAAAACCTTTTCTGATTTAAAAAAATTAACACCTCCCTCAGGGTGGCGTTATGACATTTCCCAGGCGATATTTTGTTGTTAGAGGAAGCTTTTGGCGATTTTTGTAGTGTAGTGTAGTGTTGGGCAAGCTAGAACCGTGCTCTATTTGAACTTAAAATTATCCAGAGGCGAAGAAGAACACGTTAGAATGTTGTTCAGATTTATAAACGTGTATTCCCTTCACATACTATTTTGGATGACTTTTCTGAAACCCAGGTGATAGCTAAATTCTGATTATCATCTCCCATGATTTATTCTCTGTATGAGGAAATACACAAGGCTTTAGAAAAGCACACACTAGAAGTTTTGCACATCACATGCTCAATCTCCATGTGTATTGCTTGTGTCTCTCTCTCTGTATCTGCTCTTTTCCACATGCAGCTGTTCTCCTCCCCTTCTGCTCCCAGAATGCATCTCTCCAGCATTATTTAACGATCTTAAGAGTTATTTTAACGTCCCAAATGTTAATAATAACGTCTGAGTAGTTAGAATAACGTTTGGATAAAGAGTCAGTTGAAAACCATAACGATTATAGCTTTCGTGAATACCATGTTTGCTAGCGTTAAATAAGGAGTGCTAATTTAACACCTGAAGAAAACCAATAACGTTTCTCTTTGTGAATTGACCCCATGGAATACCTTATCTTTTTACCTTCAGCACTTTTTGAGTCCAGTCAGTTATTCAATGAAAGGGCTGATTGGGCACCCTTGTAGGACTGTAGATAGGGCTCCAGTTGGCTTTAATCTAGCCTCTCTTATACCCAACAATCTTTGGTTAGACATACTTTATTCCAGAGTAATGTACAGTGGGCTATATCAGATGTTTTACAAACTACAGACAAAAAAATGTGTCTGTGCACTATATTTCAATATGACCAAGCAAGAATCCAGCACCAGGATAAGAAATGTGGATGACAAACACATTAAACAAGCAATTAGGATGAAACTGCTAATTAGTTTGAGGCTGATGAGAAGTAAATGTTTTTGCTGCAGGCGATTACAGATCTGCACCTGACTCACAGGAGGCTCACTTTACCTGTTCTAACAACATAGAAGAATGCCACCTGGAATAACCCTTTCATCACCATGTCTCCATCCCATGGTGTTGTATCTGTATGTAGGTTTTTATGACATCAAATAGTTAAATGGTTCACTACTTCTGACCTAAGCTTAAGATCATTTGCTTGCTCCTACAACAGGTATGAAAGATATGTACTGTCTTTCCTTTTGGGAAAATATTTATCTATCTACAAATATTTCGTGTTTGAAATGATACCATTTATTATCCACTTAAGACCTGGACCAAAATGCTGCTAAAGGGCTTTGCCCCTTTTTGCGATTCGGCACTGCATCGATTTAACTGACGTGGCTCCCAAACAAAATTGGTGTACTTTTTTCCCCACAAATAGATCTTTCTTTTGGTGGTATTTGATCACCTCTGCGGTTTTTATTTTTTGCACTATAAACAAAAATAGATCGACAATTTTGAAAAAAATGCAATATTTTTTGCTTTTTGCTATAATAAATATCCCCAAAAATATATAAAAAAATAAATTTTTTACTCAGTTTAGGCCGATATGTATTCTTCTACATACTTTTGGTAAAAAAAATCGCAATAAGCGTTTATCGGTTGGTTTGCGCAAAATTTATAGCGTTTACAAAATAGGGGATAGTTTTATTGCATTTTTATGATTTTTTTTTACTACTAATGTCGGCGATCAGCGATTTTTTTGTGACTGCGACATTATGACTATTGTCATTTTCACAGCAAAAAAATCATTTAAAATGCATTGTTTATTGTGAAAATGACAGTGCAGTTAACCACAAGGGGGCGCTGAAGGGCTTATGTGTGACCTAATGTGTGTTTACAACTGTAGGGGGTGTGGCTGTAGGTGTGACGTCATCGATTGTGTATCCCTATAAAAGGAATCACACAATCGATGACGCCGCCACATTAAAGAACGGGAAAGCCGTGTTTACACACGGCTCTCTACGTTCTTCAGCTCCGGGGACCGATCGCGGGACTCCGGATTGGATCGGATGAACACGGACATACGGTCCGTGTTCATCCGATCCCCCCATAGGGGAGAGCGGAGGAAAGACAGGGCGGTCCCTGCACAGTGTGCGGGGACCACCCTGTCAGCCGACGGGCTCAGCTGGGATTTTATGGAGGATCCCCGCTGAGCAAAAGCGGACACACGGAGGCGGATCATTACGATCCGCCCCATGTGAAAGGGCCCTAACAACTGCAGAAAAGATAAGCCCATATATACACTGTGATCTTTGTAATAAACTGACCTTTAATAACAGTATTCTATTCTATTCCATCCCAGAGCAGGAGGTCGCGGGCCACTTCAGAGGGCCTTGCTGGCCACATGTTGGGCACCCCTGTTGTAAATGAAGATCTTATTTCTGTCTGTTCACTTGTTGTGTGAACCTATCAGGATGTGTTTCGGATGCCTAAATATGCCTCCTTCAACAGCCTGCAGCAGTTAAGCTTCCGAAACGCATGCCGATTGGCTCACACAGTGGTTGGCTCACACAGCTCCTCTCAATACTCTTTTGGGACTCGGATTTCTGGATACACCATCACAGCCACACAGGGCAGCCTGACACCAGTCTCCCTGCATGGACTACAGGCTCATCTTGCTCCCCACCACAGCTGGCTTTCTTCTCCACCAAGGACTACCACACAGCTCCCAGCTCATTACAATCCACTGCGGACTGTCATCCTCTCTCTCCCCCTCACCCACTTATGAGTTCTATTTGTTCTACATGGTATTTTACTTAATAAATTGTGCTACACTATGACGGTTTGGCGCTTTCTTCACTTCCCTTCCTATTTTACAGATTGTGGATTTCCAGCCCACATATGAAAACAGCCTTGCCAGTACCAACCACAGTGTCAGCTACATTCTACTAATTGACATTTTTATTCCTATACCTCCGGGAATAACTATCTTTCAATACCTGTTTTATCTGGTATGTGAAAGTGTTTTTTGGTCATCTTTTTAATCTCTGTCAGGTGGCGTACACACGACCAATTTTCTCGGCAGAATCCAGCAAGAACCTCGATGGGAGACGTATTCTGCCGAGGAAACTGGACTCTATGTTAGCCTATGTGCCCATGCACACCTGGGCGTTTTTCAGTGTTAAGGAGCTTTGGAGTTTATTGGATTTTTCCTGAACGCCCGAAATCTGCATTCAAAGTGCTGTTTTTTGGCGGAAAAAAACGATAACAACCGCAAAACGCCAAAAAACGCTCAAAAACGCTAAAACCCGCCAAAAAACGCAGGCGCCAGCGTTTTTTAGCGCTTTTTTATTCATTGGAAAAAAAAAAAGTAAAAAAAAAAAAAGCTGATAAAAGCTACACTGAAAAACGCTGATTAAAGCTATTGCAAAAACGCTAAAAAACTTTGCAAGGCTCCCTGCAAAGCTACTGGCGTTTTTGTATAGCTTTTATCAGCTTCAGTGTGCATGGAGCCTTACCAGTGAATGTCAAAATCTCTTGTCTGACCATTTTTGGGCTTTGTGATTTGTTTCAATATGTCACAAATATTTGCCTCAATAAAAAAATATATATTTTTTTTTACATTTTTTCTTAACTATTTCAGTCCCGGGCCATAGTAAAAAGACGGCCTCCAGGTGGCTCTATAAATCCGGGAGGTTGTCGTTTTAGGCCTTGTACACACGAGGGAATAAATCCGCTGAAGATGGTCCGACGGACCATTTCAGCGGAAAAATCCCCTCGTGTGTAGGGGCAAACGGACGCTTTTTGCTGGATTCATCCGGCGGAAAAATTCCAAAGCATGCTTTGAAATATTTCCGCCGGATAGCTGGCTGGCAGATATGTCCGCTGGTTAGTACGGCAAACCAGCGGACATATCTTGCCGCACATGCGTCGTATCCTGTGAATGGATCCGACGCATGCGCGCGGAAGTGTTTACTTCCTGGTGCGGTGACGTGGCGGTCACGTGGCGGCGTCAACGTCACCGCCGCGTCACCGCGCTATCCGCCGGCGGGGAATTTGATCCGATGGTGTGTACAGCCATCGGATCAAAACATCCCGGCGCAAATATACGCTGTAAACGGTCCGGGGACCGTTTACAGCGGATATTTCCCGTCGTGTGTACAAGGCCTTACGGCCTCAGGTCCTCCGGCCACTGGGGGATGCGTGCGCCTGGCATGCCTGGCGGCCGCGATGTCTGCCAGGTGCCTGCGATTGGCAGTTTTAGAGCAGGGACGTGGAGCTCTGTGTGTAAACACAGAGCTCCACGTCCTGTCAGGGAGAGGAGACAGATGCTGTGTCTCTTGTACATAGGGACACAGCATCGCTCACCTCCCCCAGTCAGCCCCCCTACACACACAGTAAGAATCACTCCCAGGATACACATTTAACCCCTTCCTCGCCCCCTAGTGTTAACCCCTTCCCTGCCAGTCACATTTATACAGTAATCAGTGCATTTTTATAGCACTGTTTGCTGTATTAATGTGAATGGTCCCAAAAATGTGTCAAAAGTGTCCGATGTGTCCACCATAATGTCACAGTCCTGACAAAATTCGCAGATCGCTAGGAGAAAAAAAAATAATAAAAAAAATGTCAGAATGCCATCCCCTATTTTGTAGCCACTATAACTTTTGCGCAAACCAATCAATATACGCTTATTGCGATTTTTTTTTATTATTTTTTTTTTTTTTTACCAAAGATATGTAGAATACATATCGGCCTAAACTGAAGAAATATATAAAAAATAAAAATAAAAAATGGGATATTTATTATAGCAAAAAATTGTCGCTCTTTTTTTGTTTGTTTTTTAGCGCAAAAAATAAAAATACCACAAAAAGAAAGCTCTATTTGTGGGAAAAAAAGGACGGCAATTTTGTTTGGGAGGCACGTCGCACGTCCGCGCAATTTTTATTTAAAGTGACGCAGTGCTGAAAGCTGAAATTTCTCCTGGGCAGGAGGATATGTGCCCAGTAAGCAAGTGGTTAATAATATTATCATTTTATTACCAAAGAAAAAAAAAATCTTCTGCCGATTGCAGAGTTATTTGAAGATTATCCACTAGAGTGCACTGTAAGCCAATGAGATAATTATATGCGCACTGGATGGATATGTGTCATTTCTAAAACTGATCCTCCAAAAGTACTTCCTGATTAGTATACATTGCATTAATTGATCTAACTGCTTATTGATTGAGTTGTCATTTGTGAAGTAAGACATGGGTTGACACAGCTGCATTTTCTGATTATGTAAATGAAAAAATATATTTAAAATAGTTATTAGTTTAATTTAAAGCAATGTGAAATATTAAAATGGATGTAAACCCTGGCTGGGTGACATATCATTTTTGAAAGCACTTTGTATCGTAAACAAAATCTTTCGTTTAATATTTCAAACATAAATACGATTTTATCCTTTTTTGCATCTCACTGCTGTTGATTTCCTGTAGCCTCTTTGCACATATCTCCCAACCGTCTGGCTAAATCCCAGAGCCCAGTACTGGAACAAGTCCTGGCACTTGACACCACTAACTCGCCTGGCAGGGACGCACTAGTGCTGGCACCCAGATCACCCACCCTGCATTTCTTGCGCGGTGCCTGGTGTCCCACACGCCACAATCATGCCGGCTCCCTGCGCAACTCACTGTAGAGCCGACTGAAGCCACCGCCTCAACTTTTCCATGGTGACCAGTTTATTCTGATGGGGCGGAAGTCTTCCTGCTATCAGAATACAAAGTTCAGTGACTCATCTTTTGGCTGTTTAAGAGGATATGTCCTGGGAAAGGGGGGGGGGCACTTTAAGAGGGGAGAGGACTTGTGCTAGAAGAAGGGGGTGTTGGATTTAATATCTGACCCCCAACCCTACCTTCTTACACAAGACATCGTCCCCCAAACTCCCCCCCCCCAGCACATATCCTCTTATCCCCCTCAAATCAAAGAGAGGCTGGCTGCCATAGAGAAGGTGATTGTGGAGTCTGGGACCCGTCTGTCCCGGGAAACTTTATTCCAGCACAATACAGTGTCCCGAAATGAAACTGACAAGGCCACCCCCGGGCCAATCTGATGCTCCCAAAAAAGGCCGCCACATCACTGCTTTACTCACTGACAGTACTTGTCCTGGTCGGGAATGCTTGGAAAAGCACAATCCCCACCCCCTACTTGTGATTGGAGAAATCATAAATCCTGCCTCTTGTGTCCAATCACTGTGCTGTGATTCATCACAGCACAAGCTGATTTTTGGGAAGGGAGGGTGTCCCTGAATGGTAGTTTGGAAATGTGGTCACCCTAGTGTCAAGGGTGCTTGTGCTAGCATGGTCCTGCCAGGTGAGTTTGTGGAACCAAGTGCTGGAAATCATTCCAGCACTGGGTTCGCTGGATGCTAGGTTTTTGTTCAAATCTCAGGAAGATCTCATTGAATCTGGGACAATAGGTATGGAGGTATGGATTTGTACAAGAAGGGAGGGGGGGGAGTGCATTTATTAATGGTAGGTTTGTACATTTTTTATGCATTTCTGATGCATTCTGGTGTGTTTTTAATGCATTTTTGATGCATTCCAGTGCATCCCCCCTCTTTTTTTCCTTCATCTCAGTTAAGTACATGTGTGTTCCCCCCATCCCTACCTCTCTGTGTCGTCCCACACTACAATCCCTGGTGCTGTGCCTCAGAAAAGGGAAGGCCAGCAGCCTCAGATACATCTGGCTGAAAGGTGCTGACTGCCAAGGGGTCAGTGAGCTCACTATCCATCCCTGTCTGTGACTGAAGTCTCCCCCCTTCTCTATCCTGCCTCTGAGTAAGTACACTAAGGTAAATCAGGGTTCTCAGAGCACCCCTTACATCAGAGTTCCGCCTTACAGCAGAGTCCTCTCCATACATCAGAGTTCTCAGTGTTCCCCCTTAAATCAGGGTTCCCAGAGCATCCCTTATGTTAGAGGCCCCAGTGTTCTCCCTTACATCAAAGTCTGAAGAGTGAAAGGGAACTCTGTGGACTCTGAGAGAGGAGTAGCAGAAACAGAGCAAATAGTAAGGTGGATGAGCCTGGCAACAGAATTCATTACGGACTGAAGAGGGGATAGAGCAGTGGTCATTAACCCTGTCCTCAGGGCCCACCAACAGGCCAGGTTTTATGTATTACCTTGGGAGATGCAGACTAGAATACGGCAATCACTAAGCAGCAAATGATATCACCTGTGATGTATTTCAGTTATCTTGCAAACCTGGCCTGTTAGTGGCCCATGAGGACAGGGTTGATGACCATTGGGATAGACTATGTAGAGATAAGCCAATGAGAAGGGAGTTGCAGTAGCGAGAGATGACCAGGGAGTGAATTAAGAGTTTTGTGGTGTGATTGGTTAGAATGGGGCATATTTTGGAGATGTTGCGGAGATTGAGGCGGCAAGATTTGAACAATGATTGGATGTGGGAACTAGAGGATAGTTCAGACACCAGGATTACAACTAGAACCTTGGCATGCGGAGGGTTATGGGCTTATAGGCCATAAATCTTGATCAGGGAAGGGGCACGCGAGGGAGGAAAAATGTTAAGCGATAAGTTTCAGGGTTTTGGCAACTGTTATATATGTTTATGTTAATGTTACGTGTAAATTTAGAAGTTGGGCTACGTTTTGAGTTCAGGTGATGGAAGGGTCAATGTCAAAGAGTTTTCTCAAAACAGGTTATGTTAGGGGTCAGTGGTCTAGGGTGACACATTTTTCCACTGTCATTTTGAGTTCATGACAAAGGGTTTTAAAAAAATGCAATATTCTACAATGCAACAGACTGATAGCCAGACAATAGACTATGGGCCAGATTCAGAAAGTATTTATGTCGGCGTATCTAGAGATGCGCTGCGTAAATACTAAGAGTATCTTTTTTCTGTATTCAGAAAACAAGATACGCCGGAATTCAGCTAATATACGAGCGGCGTAAGTCTGTTACACCGTCGTATATTAGTTGCATATTTACACTGGCCGCTAGGTGGTGCTTCTGTTGTTTTATGCAAATTAGCTAGATACGCCGATTCAAGAACGTACTTGCGGCCAGGCGCAAAGTTACCCCTGCTATATGAGGCCTAGCCTATGTTAAGTATGGACGTCGGGACAGCGTCGAATTGTACGTTGTTTATGTCGTTTGCGTAAATCGTTCGGGAATGGGGCCGGACGTAATTTACGTACACGTCGTTTACATTGACTAGTTGCGACGTGATTTCACGCAAGCGCACTTGGATACGTCAACGGATGGCGCATGTGCCGTTCAGAAAATACGTAAATTGCGTGGGGTCATGATTCATTAACATGAATCACGCCCCCACATTATTAATTTGAATTAGGCGCCCTTACGCCGGCCACTTTACGCCACGCCGCCGCAACTTATGGAGCAAGTGCTTTCTGAATAAGGCACTTGCCCATAAAATTTGCGGAGGCATAGCGTAAAGAGCATACGCTACGCCACCGGATACATACACATTTGTATCTGAATCTGGCCCATATGCCTGTACATGATACTATGTATTTGGGTAAAATTCTGATAAAAATAGACCTATTTTTTCTTTAGAAAAGTACATATTATCATCAAAAGTACTACTTCTCATCTAAATATAATTTTCTGTGAATTCTATATACTCAGCAATTTTAAAGGGATTGTAAAGGAAGACAGTTTTTAATCCTAATGCATTCTTTGCATTAAGATAAAAAGCCTGCTGTATGCGGCAGCCCCCCTCAGACCCCCTAATACTTACCTGAGGTCTTAAACTGGCGGCCCTCCAGCTGTTGCAAAACTACAAGTCCCATGGGCCACTGCAAGGCTGACAGTTACAAGCATGACTCCCACAGGCAGAGGCATGATGGGATTTGTAGTTTCGCAACAGTGGGAGGGCCGCCAGTTTGAGTCCCCTGCTCTAAATCCAATGATGTTGCACTCCCCTCCTCATTGGCTGAGACAGCAGCACGACGCCATTGACTCCTGCTACTGTCAAGCTGTCAATCAAAGTTAGTCAGTCAATGATAAGAGAAAGGGGGCTGGACTGGGCCACGGCTCTGTGTCTGAATGCTGTGGGGGGCACCTAACAGGAGGGAGGGACAGGAGAGCAGAGAGGGACACGAGAAGAGAAGGATCTGGGCTGCTCTGTGCAAATCCACTACACAGGGCAGCTGGGCCGCTGAGAATGAACTACAGACAGCTCTCTGGTACTTAGGCCGCGTACACACGATCGGTTCAAACCGATGAAAACAGACTGAAGTTTGTTTTCATCGGTCCAAACCAATCCGGTGTCGGCCCCATCGGTGCGTTATCCTTCGGTCAAAAAACAACTTTAAGACCTAAGCTGGACGAGAGTAAAGATCATCTAAGTAGACCATGCCCACCTTTGTAAAACAAGATTTATTAAACAAACTGAGACTTATGAGAGACTCTTAGGCCCCATACACACGAGCAGACAGATTTGTTCAAATCTGTCCATCCGACAGATTTGAACAAATCTGTCTGCTGGGATTTTGGTTTGCTCGCGTGTACACACGAGCAAACCAAAATCCCTGCCAGCAGAGAGCGCGCTGACGTGTCGGTGACGTCACCGCACCAGGAAGTAAAACACTTCCGCGCATGCGCCGAATCCATTCGGCGGCGGTGCGGCGGCGGTGCGGGACGACATGTCTGCTGGTAAGTGTACTAACCAGCAGACATGTCGGGCGGACGGATTCCCACCCGATAGATTTCAAAGCATGCTTTGAAATCTGTCGGGTGGCCAAATCCGTCGGCTCGGCCGTACACACGATCGAATCTGTCTGCTGAAACGGTCCAGCGGACCGTTTCCAGCGGACAGATTTGATCGTGTGTACGAGGCCTTAATGTTAGATTTTTTTTATCACATCTCTGTTGGTGACAATTTTCATTAAAGAATAGACCTTAATAGATTGGTAATATAGTAATAATGCATCCTTTTTTCCATTTGACTAAAAACATTTAAAGTCACATTATTTCCTATAATCCAAAGGTTTTCTTAAAAGAGGTTTGCTGAATAATAGAATCTGTTCCAGCCTTTGAATGCTTTTAGTGGGCCCCCGATTCTGGTGGGACTCTGACAAATGCCCTTTCCCCATTTTATTATTACATCAGCCAAGGTTACATGTGGCCATGAGCAAAAAAAAACATCAAAAATTGCAATTTCATTAAAAAAATAGAAAGACTAACCAAGCCTTTGGTCATATAAGTAAAGATATTTGTGTTGATTGAAACTCAGTGCAGATCATCAAATCCAGGTTTCGCAAATATCTTCTGATTCACCTGCAAATCCACTAGACTGGTTTACTCAATGTTTTATTACTTTTTTTTAAAGTAAAAAAAGGGATTTCTAACAGAGTTTCCAACGTACCTGATTGTAATTTACTGACACGCAGGGCTTTTTTTCAGCTGGAACGCGGGCAACGCAGTTCCGGCACCTCCGGGACTGACTGTATGCAATGGCAAGGGGTGCTGGAGTGGGCTGCAGGGTATTGATGCTCACTGCTGGGGATCTATTTTTGCAGGGGAAGGGGGGTCTGTTGTTTCTGGGAAGGTCTATTGTGGCTGTGGGGGACCTATTGTTGTTGCTGAAAGAAATCTACTGCTGGGGGAGGGGTCTATTGTTGATGGCAGTCAGAGTCTATTAATGCTAGCTGTGAGGAGATCTGTTGATGCTGGACAACAAACTGTATGCCAACATGCCAGGGGCATCCATGCTCATAGCTATACTACTGACTTTAGATGAGCAAAGACGGAGGAGGGCACGGAGGAGGGCACGGAGGAGGGCATGGGAGAGGATTTTTTTTTCCAAAAACTTTTTATTTGCTTTTATAAACATTACAAAAATAATATACATACATATATACATCAATACATAACATACATACAAATTACAAACACGGTCTCACTATCTTTCAATAGCCCTTTAAAACCTTGATGGATATAATAATCTAATAGAATATTCTTCTCTGATACAAGCCCCTCACTCTTCACTTGATATATCACACACGTATAGACATCTTTGGCATGAGTGATTCTGAGGTGTCTCACATCTTCAGATTCACCCCTCATGCCATCCTGGAATTAACCACAACCCTGCAGGAGGACATCACCAGCCCAACACATGACACCACCCATGACACCCATGACAGCTACATATACAATCAGAGCCCCATCCCCACAGATTTCGAACAGAACATGTATGGGGACAGCTGGCTGGTTGGTGAGTGACATGGGTGGCAGGCATGACTGTCCCCCCCATGATGCACACATCACAAGGGGCACATGCACTACTAACATCCTCCTGTCTTATCCCTTCAGGGTGACTCTGCATATGCACTGGGACCGCATCTTATGACTCCTATCCGGAACCCCCCATGGTACCCTGTTGTATTCCCCAAACTTTGTATGCCAGATTATCGGTGCATGTTGCATGCTGCACAACTTCGCAGTGAGAAATGGCCTGGAGATTGACATAAGTGATGACCTGACCCCTGAACCAGACAATCCCCCCCTAACCGAGGCTACCCCGTCTTCTGGGGGAAGAGCAGCCAGGAGACAGCTCACAATAGGCATGTTTGCACGTTAAACACACACATTAATCATGGCACAATGAGAATGCATGCATGCATGCACACCACTGTGGTCCCTAGCACAGACACATCACATCCTCATCAAATTGGATTAGCACAAGCGCACCATGCAGGACTTGTGAGCAGCAACGCCACGGCTCCAATTATGTCACTGTACATTCATACACCATTCACACGGACCTGGGGATCACTTCTCCCTGGTCCTGGGGATCACTTCTCCACCACAAATGAGGGTGACACCCCTTTTCCGACAGGAATGTTACCCCCACATTCCAAAATCATTCACAAACAGAACCAAAAAAAAAAAAAAATGACCAGCAAAAAAAAAAAATGCCCAGCAAAAATATAATTAAAAAAAAAAAAACACAACAAAGAAAACACAGAAAAGACAAAAATCACTCTGCAAAACAGTCCCCAAATATCTCAAAGACACGTCACAAACAAACAAACGCTAATAAACAACAGAACAAAAGCACCTTGCTGTATAGGAAGGGATACAAAGGGATGTACTTTTGCAAAGGAAGGGCGTTTGTGTCTGTCTATTTAAGCTCTCTGCGTAGCTCATTAAATTTCACTGATTGCGCCGTTCCCGAGTTGTGAGCATGCGCAGAGAGGTGCTGACCATGGTCTGCTTCATGTGCGCATGCGCGATCTGGCCGGCCCTTCATTTGCATGGGGTCACGGCTCATTTCAATGTAACACGCCCACGTCCTTCCCAATTTGAATTACTCCGCCTTACGCCTCCGGAATTACGTTGCACTGGCGCAAATTTCTGCGCAAATACTACGAGGATACGGTGATTGCGCCTCTACATTGCGCCCGTCTAACGTAAAGGAGGTGGGCTACGCCGGTCAAAATATGCACCAATGTACCTGAATCTGGCCCATTGCCTTTCCTGACGAGATTCCTGGCAAGAATGTCTTGCCGGCCGAATGTACACATGTACGATTCAAAAGTACCGCCGTTCTTTTGAATGGCACGAACGCGGTGACGAGCATGCGCTCATCACATCTTATGCCGTCGCCGCCGTTTTGCTTCACCCTATCTATGCCTTGGAAGCTACCGCGCACGCGTCAAAGTCATTTTGAGCATGCGCGGGTTTCCATGTAGACAGGTAAGTATACACACGCTCGGGTTTCTCGGTAGGAAAACACTGCCGAGAAACAGGACGATAAAATATAGAGCAGGTTCTCTATTTTTCTCGTTGAGATTCTGGGCAGTTTTCTGGACGAGAAACCTGAAAGCCTCATACACACGCACGGTTTACTCGGCAAGAAAGCTCTGCCAGCAGTTTTCTTGCTGTTTCTTGCCAAGAAAACCACGCGTGTGTACAAGGCTTTACTCTTGCAGCATCAGGCTAACGCTGAAGCCCCGTACACACGGCCGAGAACCTCGCTGGGAGCCACATTCTGCCGAGAACCTCGGCCGTGTGTACGCTCTCGACGAGCCCCGCCTGTCGGGAAACCCGTCGAGCAAATAGAGAACAGGTTCTCTAATTGCTCGACAGCCCGTCCGGATGAATGGCTGGTTGCCATTCCCGACGGGCAGGTCACCGATTCTGACGGCCGGCAGAGAACCTTGACGGGCGGAACGATGTGTTCTGCCCGTCGAGGTTCTCTGCCGTGTGTACGGGGCCTGAAGAGCATATCATTTTGGTATCAACATTGTAGCAGGCCACATACTCTTAAAAGCTTTGTTGAAGTGGCCCATGCGCATAATGTATCTCTGGTCATGTAGAGGGGCATTTTTTTTATTGAAACGAATAAGAAGCTGAAAAACATTTAAGAGAATTAAATTTTTTTAACCCAGCAAACAGGATCCTGAGAACAAATTGGTCAATCTATAAAATATTTACTCCCAGTCACATTAGATCAATATTTTTCAAAACGTGGGCTGATCTATGTTTAAACTAATGACGGTGTGAAGTTAAAGTATATCTAAAGCCAGAACTTTTTCATTTTGGATAGAATAGTACAAACTCTTTCTTTGGCCATCTGTACCCCAATTGGGAAATTTCTCCTAATTTTATGAATGCTGTTGGAAGATTTTCCCTCCATTTTGTTTTCAAAATGTTGGCTTTTCCCTCACTTCCATTCCCAATGACAGTGGCACACAGGATAAATGATGGGCACTGATAGCAATAAAGACTTGATAGAGGTTGTACAATTTTGGCTTTAGATACACTTTAATGTAGATAGTGTAGTGATAAATGTTATAATCTGGGGACCTATATAGTTTTGTTTTAAAATGAATTAAATATGTAATCTGATTTTTATCTACCTAATCATATTAATGAACACCTGATTTTCTCATAATGCCCCTTGAGAGATGTATTCTGGTGAATATTTGAATATTCCCTGTAACAGGTGCATCTTTCACTCTAGATTCTGCCTTTCTAGTCAGAGTAATGGGTTTCAGTTCCCATTCTTGCTTCTGTTTGTGCCAAGCATGACAGGTCTTTGTTGGTTCACAGGTTTGCAGTTGATAAATTTAGAATAGAGAATTTCCCGAATGGGCAACACCTGTACATGATGAATTAACCCCTTGGTTGTGAAAACCTCTTATGCCTTACTGTCATTAAAATGTAATTGTCCGGGGGGGCGTGACCGGAAGCCGAGCTGGACGGACGTGCTGCCTAGGAGCTCCGCATCAGCCCGCAGCATACAGGCCGATTTCGGGGGAAATCCTGCCGAATTGATGAGCTCCTCTCGCTCCACTCGATCCTCCACCTCCAGAGGACTCGCCCTACCGCTCTCCGGAGCCTCCACGTCCTTCAGGGACTATTTTAAGGTCCCCGACATGCCGCCGGGTGGCCATAGCAAGATGGCGCCGGACACCGAGGCCTTTCAGAGCCGGGACCCATCCCCGCAGCGTGGACAGAGCACCGCTCGCTCGCAGGCATCCGGGGACACACCACCATCTCCACAGAGGACACCGGATCAGCAGGGGGTGAGTGACCAAAACCGCCCGCCTCAGGACCCGCACATGCACTGCGGGGACCAGGCCGCAACGCATCCTCCGTCGCAGTTGCGGCAGGCCGCGGAGCCCGCCCCCGGATCGCACGGTGCGGTACAGGCCCCGGGGTCACAAGACACCACTGTGGAGCCATCCTCCCCCCCGGATCCACTTTTGGACTTCCCGGCCCTGCCAAACCCATCGCACCCCCCCATGATGATGAGGCCTGGTTCCCCCCGAGCACATGACTTTCCCTCTGTGTGGGCCCCAAATCCACCTCAGGCCCAGAGAGCCTTACACTCCACGGACTTGCTCCTGACAGGGGCACACGAGGCAGTTCATCACCCCCACCCCTCCTATGCCCAGATGGCACAGACCGGCTCACCATCTCGGGGAGACGGGTCCCCGGGGCCCACCCCGCAGCCCCCCCTAACCGTCACATGGTCTGACCCGGGTGCTCTCCCATCTGAACACCCCCTGCCCCGAACCATGATCGGCACTGCAGAGTCCCACCGCTACGCGAACCCTGCTTCCCCCCACCAGCCATGGGGCCCGGATCGGGCTGAGCAGCCTCCCTGGCAGTCCTTTTTACAAGCCTTCCCTACTAAAGAGGACTTTAAGCAATTGATTGCGGACGTAAAAGACACCTGCAGGACCGAAATCCAAACCATTCAAGCAGGCCTTAAACACCTGGCCGACAGAGTAGAGATGGCTGAAGAAGAAATACAGGAGACTAAATTGGCCGTACATAGGACCCAACTTCAGGGCTCCGAACACCATCTTATGCTACGGGACATGCAGCGCCACCTAGAGGATCTGGACAACAGGGGGCGTCGCAATAACATTAGAGTGCGAGGCCTCCCTGAGGCAGAAGAGGCTGAGGACCTGCAGAAGACGCTCCAGACGATGTTTAACGACCTCATAGGGGCACCCTTGGACAGACATATCGAAATGGACAGAGCTCATAGGGCCCTACGCCCGAAAGGCCCCGCTTCTAAACCACGGGATGTTATTTGCCGCATACAATCATACCTGCTGAAAGAGACCATTATGCACAAGGCCCGCGCTGCCCGTAACCTGGTGTTTGACAATTCCCCGATACAAATATATCCAGACCTTTTTTGGATCACGCTCCAGAAGCGGAGACTCCTACAACCACTACTGCGCACCCTGCAAGACCGGGACATCCTTTATAGATGGGGCTTCCCCTTCAGCTTGACGGCCAAACATCAAGGGAGGTCGGCGATCCTACGATACCCCGAAGACCTAGACCCCTTCTGCGACGCCTTGGACATTCCTGTCCCTCCGCTACCTGACTGGGACTTGGTGGCCACCCCCCCTCCACCCCCGGTGGTCTGGCAGAAGGTTCCACCGAACAAGCGCCCCAAGGGCCCAGGGCCATCCCGTCGATCCCCTAAACACAGAACCGAGGGCCCCGGAGTTGGAAGGCCCTTTCCCTGATGGCCAGCTGACTGACCTGTGCAACCCGACCTACCCGGCCAGATGACACTAAGCACTGATTTGAGTTCCCCCTTTTTTTTTTTTTTGCTTTTCTGTCCCTGGCGGTGCTGGTACACTATGGTCCCTTTTTGGACGCTCACAAGCTCCATATCCTTGCCTTTCCCCCGAAGGCCCTCGCCACATTTTTGTTTTTTATTTGTCGGGCTGTCCCGAGGCGGCCCCTGTCTGGACTGATCGGATTTCTGGATGCTGATCCCCCCTGGTGGCTATCCGCCAGAGAGTTCCTCCCTGGACCTTGGTCCCTCTGAGTCTCCCCGGCCCGGACCTCTTAAAGCTCCCGGCCGGGGAGTCCGATTGGAACTTGTATGGCCCGTGACCTCTTGGTCAATCAGGGCATGTATGCAAATGTTTACTGTGTTTATTTTGTGTGCTCCTACTCTTATTTCTTTTTCCCCCTCTAGAGCTCTCTGCTCCTGGTCGCCGCAGTCTGTACCTCGTCCCCATTGGCTCCCGGCTTTCCTCGCTTGGTTGTCGCCCCCCCTGACCTGGACACGCCACCTGCTCCATCAGATAAGCATACGTGTAGCACACCCCATCCTAGGTTATGGCTAGAATTTTCTCGTTAAATGTACATGGGCTGAATTCCAACAAGAAACGACACCTGGCGCTCCGAGAGTTTAGGCAGTCGGGGGCAGACATTATTATGGTGCAGGAGACCCACTTTGATAGGGGAGACTCCTTCACGTTTGCATCCCGATACTTCCCCCAGGTATACCAGGCCTTCGGACCTCATAAAAGGGCGGGCGTAGCCATCCTCTTTAAAAAGGGGTCTCCCTTTTCTTGCTCCTCCACGTTTTTAGACCCTCGGGGACACTTTCTTATCCTTAGGGGCCTGTGGCAGTCACAGGCCATCACCCTTTGCGTAGTTTACACGCCCAACACACATCAACACCACTTCTTGACCAGGGTTCATGCCCGACTGTTCCGAGAGTCTCATGACTTTCTGGTAATAGGAGGAGACTATAACCTGGCTCACTCGGCCACCTGGGACCGCCTGGTGGCAAATAGCCGGACCTCGCAAACCCGGGCCCTTAGGGACTCAAAGTTGTTCCGCCAGTTGACTAGGAAAAATGCACTTTTTGATGTGTGGCGAGCCCTCCATCCAGGAGACCGCCAATACACATTCTATTCGGCCCCGCATCGCACTCACACGCGAATAGATTATTTTTTTGTGAATAATAACACGCTTCGGATTGCAGAAGCGGCTAACGTGCTGCCTATCTCCTGGTCGGATCATGCCCCCATTACATTAACCCTGAACTTAAACGCCCCCCTCCGCCGGCCCTATAATTGGAGGCTTAATGACTTCTTCCTGCAACACGACCCCTCGAAACGGGCACTGGAAGAGACCCTTCAGCATTATTTCGCTGAAAACGACACTCCAGACATCTCCGCCTCTACCCTATGGGCTGCCCACAAGGCGGTCCTTAGAGGACGGTGCATGGCCCTTTCGTCGGCCATGAAGAAAGACGCCGGTGCTGCTAAAGCACTGGCTGAACGCCAGCTAAAGGCCCTGGAGGCTAAGCTCCTGCTAAACCCTTCCACTGCACTCCTTAAACGGATTGTCCAAACGCGCACGACGCTGCGGGAACTAGCCCTGGGCAAAGTAGAAAAGGCGCTGACCCGCCTGAAACAACTCTATTATGATAAGGGCAACAAGGCGCAGGCTCTTCTGGCCAGGAAACTGGCAGACCGGGCCCTCGCCTCTACCCCACACCAGATAAAAGGCAGGGGGGGCGATCTTCTGACCCATCCCAAGGACATAGCGGGAGCCTTTGCGGACTATAACAAGCCGGAAGTCCCACACGACCCCCCATCTCCCGACATGAAGGCCCGTATGACCCAATACTTAGAGCAAGCGGGTCTACCCCAACTTAAGACAGCGGACTTGCAGGGCCTGAACGCTCCCATACTGGCGGAGGAGGTGGCAGAGACAGTGAAGGGCCTCCCAGCCCATAAATCCCCTGGCCCTGACGGACTACCATACGAGTACTACAAGACCTTCCTCCCGTTACTTAGTCCCCACATGACCACACTATTTAACGCCTTTCTCCGCCAGACCCCAATCCCGAGTGACATGCAGGGATCCTTTTTGACCCTCATGCCTAAACCGGACAAAGACCCAGCCTCCTGCGCTAGTTATAGGCCCATAGCGCTACTGAATTCAGACCTCAAGATATTCACTAAACTCCTATCGGTTAGGCTGAATGCCATTCTCCCCTCCCTGATCCATAAGGACCAAGTAGGTTTTGTGCCGCTACGCCAGGCAGGGGACAACACCAGGAAGGTCATTGACCTGATTGATGTAGCCAACAGAGACGGTGCGGAAGCTCTCATACTGAGCCTAGACGCCGAAAAGGCGTTTGATCGCCTGAGTTGGCCCTTCATGTTTGCTACCCTGCACCACATGGGGTTCAAAGTACCCTTCCTACGGGCGATACAACACCTATACTCAAACCCTACCTCCCAAGTTAAAACCCCCTTCGCCATGTCCTCCCCCTTCCAGGTAGCCAACGGAACACGCCAGGGATGTCCACTTTCGCCTCTGCTCTTCGCTCTATGTGTCGAGCCCCTGGCAGCATCCATACGGGGAAATCCGGACATTAGGGGCATCTCGGTGCGGGGAAAGGAATTTAAGACATCCTTATTCGCGGATGACATCATTCTCACCCTGACCCAACCCAGAATCTCCTTGCCTAACCTTCATGTTGAACTAGATAAATACGGGACATTGTCGGGTTACAAAACGAACGCCTCAAAGTCAACGGCCCTCCCGATCAACATCCCAGAAGATGAGGTCCATCACCTACAGTCGAATTTCCCCTATACTTGGGAGAGCTCATCCCTTAAATACCTTGGGGTTTATATTACCCCATCCTTCAGCTCCCTATACCAGGCCAATTTCCCTCCCCTATATCGGATAGTTAGGGGCCTTCTTCTGAAATGGAAGGCACATCATATCTCACTCCTAGGCCGCGTGGCGGCTATAAAAATGGTCATTCTCCCCAAACTCCTCTATCTGTTCCAAACGTTACCCATCCCGATTCCGTACGCCCACCTCCGCAAACTCCAGAGTGATATGCTGAAGTTTGTCTGGAACTATGGGAAGCATAGGATCCCTGGGTCGGTCATGACAGCCTCACGGGGGGACGGGGGCCTGGCCTTCCCCAACCTTGTTAAATACTACCAAGCTACCCAGCTGCGTGCAGTGGTCTCCTGGTTCCCCCAGAGGTCCTTTAATAAATGGACGGAGATAGAAAAGATATGGTTAGCCCCGGTCCACCCAAACAGCCTCTTATGGGATGCTGATGCGAGAGTTGAGCCTGGCCGCTTGTTAGGTTCAATGTCCCTACTTAGGGGGCTCTGGCGTAAGATGTCTCGAGAGGTGACGCTTAAGTCCGAGTCCTCCCTGCTGAATTCCTTCGTCTGCAACCCCAAAATACCGGACAGTCTGACCCATCAGATGTCATGGCCCTGGGCCTCTCGAGACCTATTTCATTTTGGACACTTAGTGGACCCCAGGTCCCGTAGGCTGCTGACGTTCTCGGAGCTCCAGGTGAAACACGACCTGCCCAGACAGGTGTTCTATAGCTATCTACAGATAAGGCATTATGCCCAGACAATAGCCCCGAAGCTCCAATTCTCACAACCGTCTCCATTTGAACGTATTGTCCTGGAAGGGCGCCATAGACGGGGGTTGATCACAGACATCTATCAGCTGTTGAATGCATATGATTGGCAGGGGCGGGGGAAGCATGTATATATGCTGAGGTGGGAGAGGGAGCTAGGGGAGTCGCTGCCGATGGAGGCCTGGCAGGCCGTCTGGAGGCAGGCTGCTAAATCGTCCCTATGCACCTTGTATAAGGAAAACTCATATAAAATTATGTGCTTCTGGTACCAAACCCCAGGACATACTCCACAAAATATTTCCAGCCACCTCTGACCGATGCTGGCGTTGCCATCGGGACAGAGGCTCTCTCTTCCACATCTACTGGACGTGCCCCCTTATCACCCCCTTTTGGCAGTCTACGCAACAGCTGCTTACCCATCTCTTTGAGACGCCAATCCCCCTAACCCCTAAACTATTTTTGCTAGGGATCTCCCAGCCCCGACTGGCCAAACCATATAAGAAACTACTTAGACATATACTAACGGCGGCTAGATGCCTGGTAGCCCTTAACTGGAAAAAATCCACCCCCCCGTCCCAAGAGGCCCTTTACGCTAGGATCAAAGACGTAGAGCTGATGGAGCGGATGACAGCCAGGATACGTAATAGCATGGATGCTCACGACGAGGTCTGGAGCGAGTGGCACCGGCGGGAGGACCTGCCGGGGGCGGGCGAGGTGGCAGACGCGGTGACCTGATTCTTTCTTCCCCCTCTTCCCCTCTTCTCTTTTCTTGACCCCTCTCTCCTCTTATACAATTTACTGTTTAGGTGTCACCGTTGACACCAGAGTTTAGGAGACGGTTAGAAATGCATAATTTGTTGACATGACTGGCAGTAGAGTCAGCTTTTGAAACAGGGCCCAATGGGTCGGGAACTTAATTCCTCCTCTACCCATAAAGGGCTAGAGTAATACTTGCATTCTTGGATAAGTGACTGCTTTGGTTTCTGTTATTGCCGGCATTTACCTGTATCTTACGAACTGTTTCTTATAAATAAAAAATATAATAAAAAAATAAATAATTTTATTTGAAAAAAAAAAAAATGTAATTGTCCATTTAATTTTACCAGTAATTAAAGGAAAACTTTCATGAGAAACTATGAAGGCTGCCATTGATCAACCCTACTGAAAATGGTATCTGCTTTTCTGTCATGTTGATGCTCTGGCTTTACTACATGCAGGGGGGGTTCATAAAAAAGTGTCATAGACACTCTTTAGAATGGAGTTAAAGTGGAGCTCCATCCAAAAGGGGAAGCTCTTGTTGTTTTCACCCCCCCACTGCCACATTTGGAACATTTTGGAGGGGAACAGGTACCTGGTTTTGATTAGGATTGAAGAATCAGCTTGGGTGAGAGCATCGCTGGATCCAGGGACAGGTAAGTAGGGGGGAGCCTGGAGCTCTGTTTTAAGCCAACATCAACATCAATATTTTCAGTGCATGCACTTAGTTCATGTACCAGTCAGAACAGGTACTGGCACTGAGGTTGGAACATCCATACTGGACACTCCTTCCTCAGTGCGCTCACACACAGACAGGTGCATGGCCAAGGAATAAGTGGGCAGTGCTTGATGGAGGACCGAGAGACTAGTTCATCTCCAGTTCCACCTTGCTTTTAATTGACAAGACACAACCAATAGTGGCTTTCAAATCTGACACTTGTCATGAGCTGTCAATTAGAAGCAAGATAGACCTGATGTGCACTAGTCTCTCAATTTCTCACCAGGCTTCACCCCCCCCAACAGACACTCTGGCCATGGAAACACGTTTTCCATCAGGTCTGCTTTCCCGTGACTCATCATTTTGAAATCTGGGCATTGCCATATTTGCGTAATAACATCACAAGCATGCTCCACACTGAGCACTTGCATACCACTTTACACTAGCTGGAAACTGGTCCTAATTACCTAATTTAATTGCCAATTTAATTCTTAAGATCTACCGACACATATGCTTGCCTGCATTAGATGCAGGCAGCTTTAAAGTGACTTATGCCAGAAAATTGTTGTAGATGCCAGACTAGGGGCCAGATTCAGATACCCCGTCGTATCACCTTTTTTTTTGCCTCGTATCTATGTGCGTGATGCTTAGCATCACTTTTGCATAGATACGCTGCAACATCCGACAAGTGTAAAACCATTACACTTGCGGATCGTAGTTGTAATGACAACTCCGGCCACTAGGTGGCCTTTACGTTGTTTTCTCATTTGCCTATGCAAATGAGGCTAGTACGCCGATTCCCGATCGCTTTTACGCCGCCCCGTCGTCGCGTACGTTGTTTTCGTCCGCGTAAGGTTACCCCTGCCTCTATGTGGAGTAACCTTACGAAGTTCCGTTAGATGCCGTCGGGTGCCGTCGGATGCCATGTTAAGTATGGCGTCGGGTCAGCGTCGGCTTTTTCGGTCGCTTACGTCATTTTACTAACTCGTTCGCGAATAGGGAGTTGCGTAATTGACGCTCACATCTTTTTGACGTCGGTTTCAACTACGCTTTCCGACGTGAGCTGGAGCATGCGCACTGGGCTTTTTCCCCGGCCGGCGCATGCGCAGTTCGTTCGACGCGGGGGCGCTCTTCATTTAAATACAAGCCGCCTCATTTTACGCAGGCTTACGCTGGGCCATTTTCGCTACGCCAACGCAAACGACGGAGAAAATGCTTAGGGAATACGGCACTTGCTCTAGTACGATGCGGCGGCGTAGTGTAAATGGCTTACGCTACGCCGGCAAATTTCTTAGAGAATCTGGCCCCTAGACTCACTGACCTGCAACAAGTATGTAGGTAGGGAAAGTCACAGGAAAGTCAAAAGTCATTAGCTACATACACTATATTGTCAAAAGGATTGGTACTCCTGCCTTTACAAACATATGAACTTTATTGGCATCCCAGTCTGTAGGGTTCAATATTGAGTTGGCCCACACTTTGCAGCTATAACAGCTTTAAAGGAGTTGAAAAGTCTCAGGGTTTTTCACCTTAATGAATTCTATGCATTAAGGTGAAAAACCTTCTGTGCTGCAGCTGCCCCCCAGAGCGTCCCTTTTTCTTACCTGAACCTGATTGTTAGAGCGGCAAGAATGAGCCCAGCAGCTCCAGCCACTGTCTTGGGTCCCGGTTAGATAGATTGATACCAGCAGGAGTGCTGCAGTCAATCAAATCCAGTGACACAGGAGACAGGGGCAGGGCTGAGTCCTGCTGTCTGTGTCAATGGATGCAGCAGCAGAACTTGGAAGTGCGCCCTCACAGGTGCCCCCCATGGAAATCGGCTCTCTGTGGAGGCACCCAATGAAGAGGAGGGGCCATGAGTGCTGCCAGGCACCCCCGAAAAGGAGGATCGGGGCCGCTCTGTGCAAAATCTTTGCACAGAGCAGGTAAGTATGACATGTTCGTTATTTAAAAAACGAAAAAAAAAAAAACCTTTACAATCACTTTACCTCTTCTGGAAATGCTGTCCCAAAGTTTAGGAGTGTGTCTATGGAAATGTTTGACCCTTTTTATAGAGGTCAGGCACTGATGTTGGAGAAGAAGGCTTGGCACACAGAACAGTTTGGGAATGGCCTTCCTGTTCCAACATGACTGCTCAACATTGCACAAAGCAAGGTCCATAAAGACATGGATGAGTAAACTTGACTGACCTGCACAAAGCCCTAAACTCAACCCGATAGAACACCATTGGGATGAATTAGAGTGGAGACTACAAGCCAGGCCTTCTTGTCAAATATCAGTGCCTGACCTTACAAATGTGCTTCTGAAAGAATGGTCAAACTTTCCCATAGACACTCCTAAACCTTGTGTACAGCCTTCCCAGAAGAGTTGAAGCAGTTATAGCTGCAAAGGGTGGGCCAACTCAATATTGAACCTTATGGATTAAGACTGGGATGTCATTAAAGTTCATGTGCATGTAAAGGCAGGGGTCCCAGTACTTTTGCATACAGTCTCTAAATCTGGGAGGCCTGGTCGGGACCCCAGGGATGAGGAGCATTGTAAAAGCTGTGCCAGCTCATGTAACCTCTGCATTAGGCTCGATTCACATCTATGCATGCTGCTTTTGAGCATTTTTGCAGTGCTTTTTGCAGTGCTTGCTGCGTTTTTAGTCACGCGTTTTTACCACAATTTTACAGCAATTTTACAGCGATTTGCGTTTTGCGGTTTTTGTATTCTTTATAAAAAAAAATTTTAGCTGGCAATTTAAAATTTTTTACATTTCCTTTAACAACCAGCTATAAACAGGTTAAAAAAAAAATGCAAAACGTGAATTGTGGCAAAATTGTGGCAAAATCGTGGTAAAAACGTGGTACTTGCGTTTTGGATGCGGGTCCATTGAATTCTATTACATGCAAAACGCTGATTTTTGCTGAGGGAAAAAAGTCCCTGACCCTTTCCAAAAATGCAGAGGCACAAAAAAGCATTGATGTGAACATGTTCCATAGCAAACCATGTTAAAAATGTTCCCTGAATTTCTGCAAAATGCATCAAAAAACGCATTAAGGCAGCCTGTTAATTTGAGTAGGCTGCCTATCCCACAAAAAAAGGTAAATTTTATTCTGTGTTTTTTGTAATGCAACACACTATAATGAATGATACTGAGTTACTATGCATTGTGGTAAACTGTCCAGTTCTGGAGATCTCACTTACAAAAAGATATTGATAAGATAGAACAAGTCTAGAGACGGGTAACAAAAATGGTGAAAGGTTTGGGGGATAAAACATATCGAGAGCGACTTCAGGAACTTAACTGTTCCTGACTGACTCACGCAGATATACTGCGGCAGAATGGCTCTTCTGGGCGAAATCCCATACATATACGGCTTTGCCCAGGAGAGCCACCAGAGGGCGCACAAGTACCACCGGAGGCCCGCTTGCCCGCCGCACAGCAGGGAACCCAATGCAACCACCGCCGGCCACGCGCGATCGCGTGCACGAGCGCCAGCACAGGGATTTGTGTGTGTAAACACACAAAATTCCCGTACTGTCAGAGGAGGGAAGACATATCACGTGTTTCTACAAAGTAGAAACAGCAGTCTGCCATCTCTCCTAGTCACTCCCCTCCCCACACAGTTAAAACACAGTGAGGGAACACACACTTAACTCCTTCCCTGCCAGTGACATTTATACAGTATTCAGTGCATATTTATAGCACTGATCGCTCTATAAACGTCAATGGCCCCAAAAATGTGTCAAAAGTCTCCAATCTGTCTGTTGCAATACTGCTAAAAATCACAGATCACCGCCATTACTAGTAAAAAATAAATAAATAATAAAAACGCCATAAAAATGCCATAAATCTTTCCCATAATTTGTAGACGCTATAACTTTTGCGCAAACCAATCAATATACGCTTATTGCTTTTTACCAAAAATATGTAGAAGAATACATATTGGCATAACTGATGAAGAAATGTGTTTTTTAAAAACATTTTTGGGGATATTTATTATAGCAAAAATATTGTTTTTTTCTCTCAAAATTGTCCCTCTTTTTTTGTTTATAGTGCAAAAAATAAAAACCGCAGAGTTCATCAATTAGCACCAAGAGAAAGCTCTATTTGTGGAAAAAAACAACAACGCAGTGCCAAATTGTAAAAAGTGCTCTGGTCAGGAAGGTGGTAAAATCTTCCGGGCTGAATTGTTCACCTTATGCTTTTGCGCCCCTTATTTAAAAGTTGCGAACAACATACAGGTACGTTGTTTCATGCAGCCTGGCCTGCCTGCTGCAGTATGTGGTTGGTCCAGAAGTAGTTAAAAAGCATTATTTTACTGAAAGGGTAGTTGAAGCTTGGAATAATCTTCCATCAGAGGTAGCGAGCCAGTCAACAATAAATGGCTTCAAACATGCTTGGAACAAACATAGATCTATACGCAGGCAAAAAAGTTAACAAAAATACAAAAAAAAGGGCAGCCTCGATGGTCCACTCGGTATTTTTTCTGCCATCACTTTTCTAGGTTTTTCTATGTTTACAGATCTGTACCTTCCCTAATATTACCTTAATTTACCTAATTTCACAGTACCACCCAGCACTCACATGACTTAGGCTCTCTCCTCCTCTCCCCCATATTGACTAGCGGGAAAGCAGGAAGTAGCATGTCGCCTGGCCTTGGGGCTCCTCTGCAAGTCACTGACATTTCCGGTTTTCTGCTATAAATGTGATGGACATGATGCAAACGGGCTGACCTCTAATCTCAGTTGATGCCACATGAGGGGAAACGCGTCAGTGGGAGCCAGCCATGACGTCAGTGCGCACTTACCACACTGCAGGCAGCAGTGCCACCACGATACTCTGTGCTATTACTCAAGCTAATAGTCTAAGTGCAATCTTTTAAAATAAATTTGTGGTTTTAAATGCTAATGCACTATCAGTCCTCTTTGTATTATTGTATTGTCTTGTGATAAGCGGCCATTTCAGCACGTTGGTGATGCATGCAGCACTTTAAAGGCTACTAAATGTCAGCACTAATCTTCAGTATTTGGGACTGTTTTTTCTGATTGGTCTTTAATGCAGTCACTAACACTTTTTACTTTGGGACTTTGTGCTTAAGCTCTCACTTATTATCATTTGTTGTTGTTCACATTATACCTGATCTTTATAGACGTGAACCATTGTGAGTTTGCGTTGCTTACAATTGTAAATATTAATTGTTTTTATTTGTAGCACTTTTTGACTGCAATATTGAATAGTTTGTATGTCCCTCTTAGGGCTCTTTCACATGGGCGGACCATATGTCTGCTTTTTCATCCATCCGTTTACGGATGAAAAAGGGACATACAATGGTCCCTATGAGATTGCGGGTGTCAGCGGATGAACATCTGCTGACACCCGATCTTACCCGGTTCCACAATCCTCCGATTCTGTAGACGGAGGAAAATCCTATTTTTCCATCCGTCTGCAGATCAGATCGGGTGAACACGAACAGATGGTCCGTGTTCATCCGATCCCCCTATAGAGGAGAGCGGAGAAAAGACAGGGCGGGCCCTGCACAGTGTGCGGGGACCGCCCTGTCATTCGCCGGCTCAGCGGGGATCAGCGTCACTCAGCATCACTGATCCACCCCGTGTGAAAGAGCACTTAGGCCTTGTACACACGATCAAATCTGTCTGCTGGAAACGGTCTGCTAGACCGTCCCAGCAGACAGATTCGATTGTGTGTACGGCCGAGCCGACGGATTTGGCCACCCGACAGATTTCAAAGCATGCTTTGAAACCTATCGGGTGGGAATCCGTCCGCCCGACATGTCTGCTGGTTAGTACACTTACCAGCAGACATGTCGTCCCGCACCGCCGCCGAATGGATTCGGCGCATGCGCGGAAGTGTTTTACTTCCTGGTTCGGTGACGTGGCGGCGTCAACGTCACCACCACGTCACCGCCGTCTGCTGGCGGGGATTTTGGTTTGCTCGTGTGTACACGCGAGCAAACCAAAATCCTAACAAACAGATTTGTTCAAATCGGTCGGTCCGACCGATTTGAACAAATAGATTGCCTCGTGTGTACGAGGCCTTAGGCTCTATTCACATTTTGGCGTATGGGGGTGACAATAGCACGAATATCGCGCAAACAGAATTACACAAGGCCTGTCGCCGATTTTACCACGATTGTCGCCCGATGAATCACAGGAACATCGCGCTAAGTTTGGGGTGCTATTGAAATTGACGGGCAACGCACCAGGAACACATGGGAGTCCTGCAATTTGCCGCTATTGCGAATCATGGGCAGAATCACAGTGATTCCACCCGCAATTTGGACCACAGAGATGTGAACAGAGCTTTACAGGCGCATACATTTTTCATTCACATACAATTTTTTGGATACTCTTTCCTTAATTATTGATTTTGCTTCGTTCATAAATGTGCATAAACTCTAGTCACATTTAACACCTCAGCATTTGTTTATTTCAATGGCTAGAATAAATTTACCTTCTGGCAAAAAATAAAAAAATAAACTCCCAAACTCTGTTAACCTCCCTAGCGGTATGATTCTTTCTGATTTTAGGTGCTGAAAACGGTACCATTATTTGCAAGGAAATTTAACGTTTTATACTGTAGGCTGACCAAACAAGAGTCTAATAGGCATCCCGGGTATTACATTTTTTTTTAAATAAAATTATAAATTATAATATAAAAAATAATTATAAATAATTATAACAAATGATAATATAATTATAATAAAAATTATTCAATAATGTAATCAACTCAAAATCACTGAAATTTCCTCAGTTGCAGAATTGTCGCTGTCATTACTTTTCGCTCAATTGTGCAAGTGATTAAAATGTATTATCGCTGTTTTTTAGCTGCTCTAAAACCATTTTTGACATAAAGGGACACTTTTGGTTGCTATGGACAATCTACAGTTTACAGGCAGAAAGAACCGTTTTTATTATATAAAAGAACATGTAGGGCACTGGACAGACCACTAGGGACAAGGGGGGTGTGTATTTTTTACATACAGTACTGTAATCTATAAGATTACATTATACTGTATGTATAGTGTTTGTTTACTTTTTTGAATTTGGCGCCGATCTCCGCCCCTGTGCGTTGTAACATCGCAGGGAACAGAGCTCGGCGGCACACAGGGACACTGTGTGAATCGAGCGAGCACCCGCTCGCTCACACAGCGCGGATGCATCGCTGGATCCAGGAACAAGGTAAGTAAACCATGCCTGTGGACAATGCGAGGCGATTGGTGGTCTGACTCAGGGTTGCCGATCGCAGCATGAAAATGTAACCCCGAGTCAGACTCGGGAATACCGCCAGGGGGGTTAAAATCTGAAAAACTCATCTACAGTAACAGAAAAAAAAGTATTTGATTTCTTGCTGATTTTGTATGTTTGCCCACTGACAAAGAAATTATTGGTCTATAATTTTAACGGTAGGTTTATTTTAACAGTGAGAGACAGAATACCAACAAAAATATCCAGAAAAACGCAAGATCGCACCTCGAAGAGTTTTATCTTAGGTGAGTTCATAACGTTGATTTTCTCCTGTCAGCATAAACAGCGTTTACAACAAACCAGTGTGCGTGAGTAATTATAGTAGGTGAGACTTTCCGTTTAGTTGCTTGCTTGGAGCCTTAATTCATATTGATGCTATTTTGAAATCGCGCTACTTCACGCGTGATTTCGAAGTAGCAAGGTCATCGTGATTTCAGGTGCTACTTGATAGACATCCGTGTGGGTTCATACACAGATGTTTATTGAAGTCGCACCTGAAATCGGCAAAAGTAGTGCAGGAACTACTTTTGCAAATCGGTGCCGCGCCGCAAAATCAGTGTCACACCGTTTGGGACAGTGCTATTGTCGGCAATAGGCTGCGACTTGTCATGCGATTTGATCTCTCAAATTGCATGATAAATCGCTCCAATGTGAACGTAGGCTAATAAATGGATTTAGCATTTCTGGAGTGCATTGGCATTTACAGAGGATACTTTAGAAATTATATTAACCCGAATAACATTATATTCACTACTATCTAACTAAAACATTATAGATTTCCAGGCCTACAGTTTGAACAAGGTGCAAAAGTGGACTGGATAGTAGACACTTTTGGGTTTAATCAAAAATGCAGTACAAAGTGCAATGATAATTGATTAGTCGTGAATCTCGACGAGAAAAATAGAGAACCTGCTCTCTATTTTCTCGTCGGGAGTCTCAATTTTCTCGTTGTGTTTCTCGTCGGACTGGTTTACGATGAGAAAAACGATTGTGTGTATGCTTTTCCGAGTCTTAAAAAAATGTGCATGGTCAGAATCAAGTATGAGACGGGAGCGCACCTTCTGGTAAAACTAGCGTTTGTAAAGGAGATAGCACATTCATCACATTGTAATGGACTGAAAAGCACGAAGACTGAAAAGCGCGAATCGTCTCTCACCAAACTTTTACTAACATGCGGTAACACGAGATAAGGAAAAGCAGCCCAAAGGGTGGTGCCATTGGAATCTAACTTGTCCTTTATACTGCCGTCGTACGTGTTGTAAGTCACCACGTTTTAGAATGACAAGATTTTGGCTTGATAGTGTGTATGCAAGGAAAGCTAGACAAGAATCCCGTCAAGCTTGACAAGAATCCTGTTGACAAAAAAAAACGTTTTTTTTTTTTACGACAGGATTCTTGCCCTGGTGTACAGGGCTTTATTTGTAAGGCCCATTGATTTTAATTGTAATTTTCCAGTGCTCATTAATCATTATTTTTTGAGAACTGCTCAGATCGTTCTTATTTCATACACTTTAAAAAATGAGGCAACTTGAGGTTTCCGTGTATTGTATAGTCATCTTTTAGTAAATGTAGAGGCCTCTAGCTGGGAAACTTGGCCAACAAAATATGAACAGTTCATTTATAATATTGATAATGAAAACATGTCACAAAATGGGTAATTTACTTTTCTGACCAACAATACCAGTTATGCTTTAAATGAATCATAGACAGAAAAATCACATAAGGCAAAAATGAAGACTGTGTATTGATAACTTGTCATTTTTGCAGTTCTTTCAGGAATTAAAGCATAACGTGTCATTTTTACACATCAAGAAACACAACAAAAAAATCCTAAAAGCCCCATCTGTGTTTCGGTGTGACCAGGTACATTACAAGGTGACAGAATCGAAATAACCGTTTTAATTTTCATAGAACTAGCAACCAAGAAAGTCGGTTGATGAAAGGCCAGAGGAGGGACAGGCACATCAAGAAAATGAAACTCTTACTGCACCTGTGACATGGCTATGGGTCCACCTGCAGTTCCAGTACAGTCATCACCCGTAGGTCTCTGGGGGTTACAGTACATTTTGTCTACGTGTACCTTGCATAACCTGTTAACGCTTATGATTTTTTATGTATGTAACTGTTCTCACCAACCATTTTTTTATATTATAATCCAATTTATAATAATGCTAATAATACTTATACAGTCATCAACATAAAGGATTAAGAGTTTAATATACAAACCTTATAAAGCTTTTCGTCTTCACATTTTATAGTATACAATTATGTGTGTTAGCTTATCAATCTGATTGCAAAGATCCTTAATATTATTATGAGATTAGAAATTTAATTGGAGGGCTACTAGAGATTGTCTATTAAAAGATTTACTAAAAATTTCCAATCAATTAAAAAGAACCACCCAGTTATCATGGGATTGCATCCAATAATGACACTGGAAGTCATAATTTAATTCCTAAATATATGACTTTGTGTCCATGGGCTTTGGGTGCTGAGGCAGCACATGCAACACCCTTTGTCAGGGCCTTTCTGAGTTACATGCAATGCACGATACAATAGAAAACCACATAAAGCTTGATAAATGCGTAAAATTGTGTTCTAAACTTACCTTAGTGACACTGGCAGTGGTGGGTGCTTGGCATAGATATAAAATGCCTGACAAGTTTACTATTATGACATTGCGGACTACCAGCCTGTGCCAAATATATGCTGATGCATTTGAAATTATAGGCATATTGGTTAAGTTTTAGCTCATATATAAATCTCTCATTACCCTAGACCAATACGTTTAGTGTGTCTCAGAACACATTGAAAGCCAGGAACCATTACATCAGGGAAACCCATCATGGAGATTTTTTATTAAACATGGCAGCCAATGTGGTTATTTTATTGACACATATTTAATTTATTTCTTAAACAAATCTGGATGTATGTACAGTACAAGATAATGGCAATGTGGTCTGTGGTGCTTTATATTATTTATTTTTATTACCTTTATAAAGTAAGTATTATAATCACAAGGTAGTTCCATGTGAGATCATAAAGTTCATGGCAATGTTGAGAATCTAAAGCTATATAGATAGATTAATAAATCAGAGGTATTTGAATAACATTTGTACATACAGTTGTGCTCATAAGTTTACATACCCTGGCAGAATTTATGATTTCTTGGCCATTTTTGAGAAAATATAAATGATAACACAAAAACTATTCTTACACTCATGGTTAGTGTTTGGCTGAAGCCATTTATTATCAATCAACGTTGTTTACTCTTTTTAAATCATGATCACAACAGAAACTACCCAAATGACCCTGATCAAAAGTTTACATACCCCAGTTCTTAATACCGTGTACTGCCCCCTTTAACATTAAAGACAACTTGAAATATTTTACCAGTTCCTGTAAATTCTTGGGCTGTCTTGCATGAACTGCACGTTTGAGATCTCCCCAGCGTTGCTTAATGATATTGAGGTCAGGAGACTGAGATGACCACTCCAGAACCTTCACTTTATTCTGCTGTAGCCAATGACAGTTCGACTTGTCCTTGTGTTTTGGATCATTGTCATGTTGGAGTCTTGAGGTTTGAGGCTTGGCTTTGTGCTGTTTGGCTTATTGTAAGCGGGATACTTTGTGGCATTTGTGTAGTAATGGCTTTCTTCTGACAACTCGACCATGCAGCCCATCTTTCTTCAAGTGCCTCCTTATTGTGCATCTTAACCACTTCAATACCGGCCACTGTCATATGACGTCCACAAAGGGGCTCTCCCATCTCGGGTGGACGTCATATGACGTCCTGGACTTTGGGGGGGGGGTCATCTGAATGATGCCTGCAGCGAGAGACATCATCCAGATATCCATTTCTTCTGCCGACGATTCTGCACAACATAAGAATGATCATAGCGGCGGTTCCGATGGCACAGGAGAGCCCGGAGAAGCACCAAATGGCGGCGGGAGGGGGGATGTCCCCTCCCGCCGCCATCTGGTGCTTCTCCGGGCTCTCCCGTGCCATCGGGGGCCCAGAGAATGAATCATCCGGCGCTAGCAGGAACCATAATGATGACTGGTGACCAGATGGTCACCAGTCATCTCTATGACCGTCGGAGGACCCCGGCGCGGTGTGATGACGTCACGCCCGGGTCCCGTAAGTAAACAAAGCTGCGATTGCGGCTGCTAAGCCACAGTATTCATGAGATTGGTGAATTTTTTTCACTGATCCATGGTTTCCAGCCTGGAGGAGAGATGTGGGGTCTTATTGACCCCGCATCTCTCCATAAAGAGGACCTGTCACACACATTCCTATTTCAAGGGATGTTTACATTCCTTGTAATAGGAATAAAAGTGATAAAAAAAATAAAAAAAAAATAAAAAAAGTGTAAAAAAATAAATAAATATGTACAAAAAATATATAATAATAATAAAAAATAAATAAAACGCCCCTGTCCCCGGTAGCTCGCGCTCAGAAGCGAACGCACACGCAAGTCCCGCCGACATATGTAAACGCCGTTTAAACCACATATGTGAGGTATCGCCGCATGCGCAAGAGTGCCAGCAACAATTCTAGCACTAGTACTCCTCTGTAAATCTAAACTGGTAACCTGTGTAAAATTTCAAAGCCTTGCCTATGGAGATTTTTAAGTACCGAAGTTTGGCGCCATTCCATGAGTGTGCGGAATTTTAAAGCGTGACATGTTAGGTATCTATCTACTCGGTGTAACCTAATCTTTCATATTTTACAAAAAAAAAATTATTTTTTTAATTCATTAAACAATTTTTTCCCCCAAAAAAGGCGTTTGAAAAATTATTGCACAAATACTGTGCAAAATAAAATGTTGCAATGACTGTCGTTTTTTTCCCTAGGGTGTCTGCTAAAAAAACATATATAATGTTTGGGGGTTCAAAAGTAATGCAAATATAAACACAATGCTGGCGCACACAGGAACCACTGTAATTTTAAATTGTCCTCAGTGCAAAGTCCTGTAAGCTATGAAAAGCTGTAGTGAGTCACAGTTCTTTAATAAAAGGCAGCCTTGTGTGGGGAGCCGAAGCAATGCTCCAAGGACATGTAGATAAAAAACAAAAAGACAGGCGCCACTAAATAAACTGCTGGACTTTAATGAAAAAGTAACACAAAAGCACTCACATAATAGTTGAAGTACACAGGCATAAGGTGAAGGTCTTCATGAATCGTCCAAACCAGCCGAGAATTGATAGGGTCCCATGGAACTCTTCATGCTGATATCTGCTATGCAGGAAGGACAAACAGCACTGATTTCCGGGAGCGTGCAGGTGTTGTGTGCGAGCGTGTCAGTAAGGTAAGCTGGAGCGCACTCTGGAACGCACGCTGGGACGCTACGGTTGCGGCTTGGAGGGGGGAATGACGTCATCACGCAGGACTTCAAGGATACGACGCGTTTCAATGCAAGTGCCGTCTGTTGAATATCTGATGACACACGGCGTGCACCTTTTTCAAGCTTCCCTTGCTGACACGCTCGCACACAACACCTGCGCGCTCCCGGAAATCAGCGTTGTTTGTCCTTCCTGCATAGCAGACATCAGCATGAAGAGTTCCATGGGACCCTATCAATTCTCGGCTGGTTTGGACGATTCATGAAGACCTTCACCTTATGCCTGTGTACTTCAACTATTATGTGAGTGCTTTTGTGTTACTTTTTATATAATGTTTGGGGGTACTGCATAATTTTCTAGCAAAAAAATTATGATTTTTTAGGAGAGAAGTGCCAGAATAGGCCCGGTATGGAGGTGTGTATAAAAGCCCGGTAAGGCTGGGTTCACACTACGATTTTCTATACAGTTTTTGGATACGTTTAAAAAAAAAAAAAAACGTATGCAACCGTACAGAAAACCGTGGCCATAGACGTTACATTAAAAACCGTATTTGCCATAAATCATACGGTTGTATCCGGTTTTCAAACCATACGGTTTTTAACTTTTTTTTTCCTGGAAAAAAACGTGGTCTACCACGGTTTTTGGCCCGGTTCAAAAACCGTATTTCAACCGTATACGGTTATTTTAACATAGGACTCTATGAGAACTGTATGTCGTTGCGGTTCTGTCCATTTTTTTCTATACGGTTGTTAACCTTGCTTCCCTTGAAATTTCAATAGAACAACTGAAACGTTATTGAAAAAAAAAAAAATTCAGTTTAAAAAACGGATGCAACCGTATAGCATACGGTTGAGTACGGTTGGGTCCGTTTTTTAGAATACGTTTTATCCAAAAACTGTATAGAAAATTGTTGTGTGAACCCAGCCTAATTGAAGTGGTTAAAACAGCCACGCCACATGTTTTCAGAGAGTCCTAAATTTTCCCTGATGAAGGCCTCTTGAGCCCCCTAGGGAGAGAGAGCCTTGATGGGGGCATGGCCAGGTACAGGACAAGGTGGTGGTCATTTAAGGATAGGTCAATTTGGGGGATGAGATGGGCCTGAGCTCAGGTAAAAGGATCGCCCCAGGGAATTCTGGGTCTTTTTGGTAAACGTGCTTGGAAGAGCTGCCCACCCTCCCGCCCCTTTTTCTATGGTATGTCACAGATTTCTGCGATTTTATTGACCTTGCCAGCATAAAATGGCTGTGATGGGCCATGCCCTTGATGGAAGTAGGCGGCCTGTCCAGCACTTATGGTAAGGACAGCGCGCCCCCCCCCCCTTTGGAATTGTGTGCTCACAGTACAACTGTGACTGGCACTGGTTGAAAAATGTTCACATATTATGTTTGGTTTTCATAAAGCTGTGGCCTTGCCCTTTCCAACCTAATGGTTGTAAACAGGGGGAGGGGGCAAGGGGGAAGGTTTATATACATCTATGTTACAGTTAATGGTACCTGGGCTCATTGCGCCTCAGAAGTCAAGTTATTTGTGGGTTTTTCTTTGCATCCCAAACAATTTTCCTGGCAGTTGTGGTTTGAACATTGCTGATTGCCATTCTCAATTCCTTGGATATCTTTTTATATCCCTTTCCTGTTTTATACCCTTTCCTGCAGATCCTTTGACAATTCTTTTGCTTTCCCCATGACTTTGAATCTAGAAACATCAGTGCAGCACTGGATGAAAGATGCAAGGGTCTGTCAGGAGTCCAGAAACTCATTGACCTTTAATACACACACACACACACTAATTACACACAAATTACAAGCAAACAGATCCTAGCTGAGGATGGTTACCTTTAATAGCCATTCAAACCCCTTTGTGTCATTGCATGTTATCAGGCCAAAATCACCACGGTATGTAAACTTTTAATCAGGGTCATTTGGGTAGTTTGTGTTGTAATTATGATTTAAAAAGAGTACACACAGTTGATTGATAATAAATGGCTTCAGCCAAACACTAACCATCAGTGAAATAAATGTTTTTGTGTTATTCATATTCTCTGAAAAACATACAGTATAAAAAAATTAAAAAGACCAAAAAAAATTACTTATCACATGTTGCTGTATGATTCAGAAAAAACATGTGTTCAAGCAAATGTATTCACCATAACAACATAACCACATCATACAAAATCAGTCCACAATGGTAACTTGAATGAGTTGACAAGTTTTTTTTTACATTATTTTAAGTACGGTAAGTTTAATAACCTGTATTTTATTAGCACAGGGCACATCACATACAGGCAATTGTTACCAGGACTAAAAGTGAGGAAAAGACAAAATTGTGCGTTGCCACCAGAGGACCCTTGTTGCAGTGGCAACAAACATAAACATTGAACAGAACTGTACCACACTTTTCAAGCCTTCATTAGAATAGACTGAGGGAAAGAATAAGCAGAATACATCAGCAAACACAAAATGGCTTATTTTTTCACAGACAAAATAAAGAAAAAAAATTACAGGTCTGCTGCTATGTTTATAATCTTTTTCAGGCAGGCCATTTTTTTCTGAGGAATTGAAAAAGGAATTGAAAAAAAGTCCTGTCAGTTTATTGAGCAGTGCGGTCTGGCCCAGGTGCGAATTCAGGCACATGTCATTTAGTTGCAGTTTCTTTTTAAGCGGGGGAGTTGGCAAACATCCATCCCCCGTTGATCAGGCGGAGGCAACCCCCTCCCCCTGGTACTTGCCCCATCTAACTGGCGGCCGGATTGGCGGCTTCTACGGGCAGCGGGCGGGTTGCGGGCAGTGGCTCCTTTGTCCTCTTCTCCTCGGCTTTGGCGGCTTCCGTCGTGTGGCCCCTCCCTCCTCCTAGGAGTCCAATAGGATCACCTGTCCTTTCAGCCAATCGGGTGATGTATCTCAAGACCCGTTTCCTGATTGACTGGGAGGATTACATTTGCTATTGACACACAACTGGATGAGATTGGGGCACAGAGCCCACCCGGACACATGGATAAGGTGGGTGGCGCCCGTGCGCCCCTAATGGAACAGGCTGCCACTGTTCAGTTGTGAACAGGATAAAATCCTGACCTAATCCTGATGCAATGCTGACCTGAAATGCTGAAAAATTACTATGTCAATTAGCTGTGAAAACTGAGCTTCAGTTGGCACCACACATGTGTGAACCCAGGCAGCATAAATCAAAGTGGTACATGTCAACAGATTAGCAACATAGGCTGCTATATGTCAGCCATACTACAAACAGATTGCACCTTCCAAACAAATTTGAGGTTATCTCATCCTAGACAGACAAAAACAATATCGCCGGAATTGCAGCACAGCTTTTACACACTTGGACAAGCTGATGTTGAGATAGAGTGAGTAGATTGCACCTGGAATAAAAATAATTTATGCTATTTTATTTGAAATTTAAAACAGAAGAATTATTTTCAGTTAAACTTTTACGTTTTTTTGTGTAAACCACTATTTCTTAGGGCGAGAGCAAGCAGAGAATCTCAGGCCTCGTACACACGACCGAGGAACTCGTCGAAAAAACACACATCGTTTTCCTTGACGAGTTCCTTGTTAGGCTTGTCGAGAAACTTGACAAGCTGTCTTTGCGTACACACTGTCAAGACCAAATCTCTAAGCATACACACTAACGTGTTTCTCGTTGGAAAACCAGCCCGACAAGGAACACGACGACTCCCGTTGAGAACTTGCTCTCTTTTTTCCTCGTCAAGTTCTCGACAGTTTACTTGATGAAAAGCATACACACGACCGTTTTCCTTGGCAAAAAAGCTCTGCCACCAAGTTTCTTGATGGATTCTGTCGAGGAAACCAGTCATGTGTACGCGGCCACATACTTATTACTGGGAGAGTTATTTTGAGACTAGGCTTATTTCAGCCAGAAATATTGTCTGAAATTGCATTTTAAAAAAAATCACATATTTGCAGGACAAAATCTTATCCTCTTTAATTGGAAGCACATTTGGAGACATAGGGGATTATTTACGAAAGGCAAATGCACTTTGTCCTACAAGTGCAAACTACAGGTGCAAAGTGCACTTAAAAATTGCACTGAAAGTGCACTTGTAGTGCAGTCGCTGTAAATCTGATGGGTAGATCTGAAATGAGGGGAAGCTCTGCTGATCTTATCATCCAATCATGTGCAAGCTAAAATGCTGTTTTTTATTTTCCTTTATTTTCCATGCATGTCCCCTCGGATCTACAGTGACTGCACTTCCAAGTGCACTTTAAGTGCAATTTCAAGTGCACTTTGCACTTGTAGCGCAAAGTGGACTTTTCTTTATTAGATAACCCCCACAGAGTCAGCTTCTTTCACATAGAAAAAATAAAACAAATGTATTTTCTAGAAAGATACTATTAACCTCTTAAGGACTGCCTACTGTACATTTACGTCTGCAGAATGGCACGACTGGGCACATCAACGTATATATATACGTTGGTTCTAGTACCCAGCCGTGGGTCAGGGGCGCGTGCCCGCGGCACGCTCCCGTGACCCGGTCCGAAGCTCCGGGACCGGGACCGCGGGACTCGTAGACCCGATCGCCGTTGGAGTGGGGCGATCGGTCCCCGGAGCTGAAGAACGGGGAGAGCTGTGTGTAAACACGGCTTCCCCGTGCTTCACTGTGGCCGCAGCATCGATCGCGTCATCCCTGTTATAGTGGGACGTGATCGATGACGTCACACCTACAGCCACACCCCCCTACAGTTGTAAACACACACAGGGAACACACAAATCCTACAGCGCCCCCTTGTGGTTAACTCTCAAACTGCAACTGTCATTTTCACAGTAAACAATGCAATTTGAATGCATTTTTTGCTGTGAAAATTACAATTGTCCCAAAAATGTGTCAAAATTGTCCGAAGTGTCCGCCATAATGTCGCAGTCATGAAAAAAATCGCTGATCGCCGCTATTAGTAGTAAAAAAAAAAAATTATAAAAATGCAATAAAACTATCCCTTATTTTGTAAACGCTATCAATTTTGCGAAAAACCAACCGATAAGCGCTTATTGCGATTTTTTTTACCAAAAATAGGTAGAAAAATATGTATCGGCCTAAACTGAGGAAAAAAAATATATATATATTTTGGGGGGGTATTTATTATAGCAAAAAGTAAAAAATATTGCATTTTTTTCAAAATTGTCGCTCTATTTTTGTTTATAGCGCAAAAAATAAAAACCGCAGAGGTGATCAAATACCACCAAAAGAAAGCTCTATTTGTGGGGAAAAAAGGACGCCAATTTTGTTTGGGAGCCACGTCGCACGACCGCGCAATTGTCAGTTAAAACGACGCACTGCCGAATCGCAAAAAGGGCCAAGGTCATTTACCTGCACTTTGGTCCGGGTCTTAAGTGGTTAAATAATTGTAGGAACCAAGGGATTCCTATTCTTTTAAACAATGATACCCTGCTCTGATTGTTGGAGGAGAACAGGCAGAGTTCCCAGCATAGTTAGAGAACTGACCATGGTGTGCTCTTTTGCTTGGTGTGGTCAGTTGTTTTTATTAGTAAAGCAGAGTGACTGGCAGGAACACCAGGAATTTCACACAAAGGAAGCAATACAAATACAACAGGAGACTTTTTAGTACAAGTACATGGTACATATTAAGAATATGAAATGTTGGGTTTACATTTTCTTTAATTTAATCCGGTGAGGGAATCATACGACTGGTGTGCATCGTGAAGGCTGTGAAGCACAGACACTTTACCACATTGAAGATTTGCTATTACATTTCTCACCTTATGGACAATGTTTGTTTAAAGACTGCATGCTTTATGGACCTATAATTATTTTACTATATTCAATTGGATTGATTTTGCGCAATTTATTTTTTTCACTGCATTGTTTGTTAGATGGACTATTGATGTATTAATTTGATGCACCTTTAATAATTTGCACAGCATTTTCTGTCATCAATTATTTAAATTTTGTAAATATATTTATTCATGTATTGATTTAATGCACTACTTTCTATTTGTATAAATATGTTATGGTAGGAATTATTATTATATTATTATTCTTTTTGTATACATCATTTTGGGTAGCGCTGTATTTTGCATATAACTATATAAAATTTTTATGGATTAGCTAAAATAATTTCATACATTTTAAAGAGGAAGTAAACGCTGATGGGTTTTACATCTTCGTTTGCTGCCTGAACAGCCTGCAAATGTAAAGCATAATGGGCTAGTATGCATCGCAGTATTAGCCCATTATGTGACACTTACCTGCAAAAGAATCCAGCGATGTCCCCACTGCAGGAAGCGCCCATCTTCTGTGTCTTCTTCCTTCCGGGCTGTGGACTCCGGCTCTATGATTCACTGGATCCGTGTGACGTCACTCCCGCTCATGCGCACGAGAGACGCAATTCACGGCACAGGCTGGGGAAGAAACGACACTTAGTTTAGTTTCTTCCCCGCACATGCGCAGTGAAGATTTGCAGCGGACTACAAGTGAAATATCTCCTAAACAGAGCACGTTGGAGATATTTTCACTACCTGTATGTAAGCCTTATTCTAGGCTTACCTATAGGTAGAAGTAGTCCAACAGGGTTTACAACCACTTTAATGAGAGGTAATCTTGGAAACTAGAATAAGTAAAATGTTGGCATTAAAAAAGGAGGTTAAAGATTTAAATTTTTTAACCACTTCAATACCCTCCAATTGTCATATGACGTCCACAGATGGGATCTCCCATCCTGGGTGGACGTCATAGGACGTCCTGGGCTTTGCGGGGGGATATTTGAATGATGCCTGCAGCTAGAGGCATCATTCAGATATCCATGTCTTTAGCCGGCGATCCTGCGCACCATAAGAACGATCATAGCGGCGGTTCCACCACTTGATCATTCTTATAGGCTGCGGGAGGGGACATCCCCCCTCCCGCCGCCATCCGGTGCTTCTCTGGGCTCTCCTGTGCCATCGGGGGCCCGGAGAAGGAACTGTCCGGCGCAGGCAGGAAGCATATAGATGACTGGTGACCAGTCATCTCTATGATCGTCGGAGGACCCGGGCGCGATGATCACGCCCGGGTCGCCGTAAGCAAACAAAGCCACGATTGCGGCTAGTGAGCAACACATCATGAGATCGGTGAATTTTTTTTCACAATCTCATGATTTCCAGCCTGGAGGAGAGACATGGGGTCTTATTGACCCCGCATCTCTCCATGAAGAGGACCTGTCACACACATTTCCTATTACAAGGGATGTTTACATTCCTTGTAATAGGAATAAAAGTGTAAAAAAAAAAAAAAAGTTAAAAAAAAATATTATATATTAAAACGCCCCTGTCCCCTGTAGCTCGCGCGCAGAAGTGAACGCACGCGTAAGTCCCCGCTGATTTTGGCTTAAACCACATATGTGAAGTATCGCCGAGTGCGTTCAAGTGCCAACAACAATTCTAGCACTAGATCTCCTCTGTAAATCTAAACTGGTAACCTCTAAAAAAATTCAAAGCGTTGCCTATGGAGATTTTTAGGTACCGAAGTTTGGCGCCATTCCATGAGTGTGTGCAATTTTAAAACGTGACATGTTAGGTATCTATTTACTCGGTGTAACATAATCTTTCATATTTTTTAATTCATGAAAAAAAAATCCCAAAAAAAGGCGTTTGACAAATTATTGCGCAAATACCGTGCAAGATAAAACGTTGCAGTGACTGTCGTTTTATTCCCTAGGGTCTCTGCTAAAAAAAACATGTATAATGTTTGGGAGTTCTGCGTAATTTTCTAGCAAAAGAATGATGATTTGTACATGTAGGAGAGAAGTGCCAGAATAGGCCCGGTATGGAGGTGTGTATAAAAGCCCGGTATTGAAGTGGTTAAAGAGATAGATGGGGCTGATTTACCAAGCCTGTGCGCCATGACTCATGGTGCACAAGCAGGAGTAAACCCGTTTTTGAGATTTACAAAAGAGATACACTGCCAGTGCAGTGTATTTCTTCATTTACTAAAATGCCTAATGCGCCCAGGAGAGGGCGCACAGCACGCCAGTACAGAGCTGGCGTACGGCATTTAGTTTTGTAAACATCGGGGATTCGGGCGGGAGTTTATGAGGGGAGGGAGGGGGGTGATGCAGGGGAAGTGTAGTGACATGTGTTTGAACGTGTGTGGCGGGCCGAATTGAAAGCGAAAGTGACTTTTGAGAAACGATCCCCGTGCGCTTGCAAAGTATGCCAGAACCTCGGAAGGTTCATTTGCATACTGGGCATGCGCAGAGGGAGATTTCAGGGAATGCCGTGCGCCTTGTCAGTACGCCGAGAAATTCTTGGTAAATACCAAGCGGCGTAGCAGTGTTTGCACTGCGAGAAACGGCGCACGGCAATCTCTGAGCTGTTCTCGGGCTGCGCCGACACTGAAGGGGAACTCCGCGCCAAATTTCAAATTTGAAACCGGCGCGGGTTCCCCCCCGGGGGTATAATAGGCTCTCCTGCTTTGGAACGGAACGTGAGGGGTTAACCCACGCCAAAAACGGCGTGGGGTTCCCCCCCAGATCCGTACCAAGCCTTATCCCAGGCACGCAGTCTGGCCGGACAGGAATGGGGGTGGGGACGAGCGAGCCCCCCCCCCCTCCTGAGCCGTACCAGACCACATGCCCTCGACATGGGGGAGTGTGTGCTTTGGGGGAGGGGGGCACTGCCCCCCCACCCCAAAGCACTCTTGTCCCCATGTCGATAGGGACAAGAGCCTCTTCCCGACAACACTGGCCATTGGTTGTCGGGGTATGCGGGCGGGAGCCAATCAGAATCTGAGAGCCCCTTTAATAAGGCGGTCCCCAGATTCTGGCCCCCCACCCTATGTGAATGAGTATGGGGTACATGGTACCCCTACCCATTCACCTGGTGGAAAAAGTGTAAACACAAATAAACCACACAAGAATAAAATAATTTATTAGCCAGCTCCGGGGGTCTTCCGCCAACCCCCCGGTCTTCGCCACCACAGTCTTCCGCCGCCGCCCCCTTCACCACAAAGCTCCGTGCTTGTGGGGGAGGGCAGCGGGCTTCAAAGTTTTCGCACATCCCACCCCGGCGAGGTCCGGCGCTGAAATGCAGACAGAGCGGTGGGCACGGACTTATATTGGCATTGGGCGTGGGCGTGGTTATGCCACCATGTGACCTTAACCCATGTGACATCACAGGGCATGATGGGAATGTGATGTCACATGGATTAAGGTCACATGGTGGCATAACCACGCCCACGCCCAATGCCAATATAAGTCCGTGTCCACCCCTCTGTCGGCATTTCAGCGCCGGACCTCGCCGTGTCAACATCGAATGGAAGAAGAAGCCCGCGAGTGTCACCCTGCGGCGGAAGACAGCGACGAGAAGCCCGCCGCCCTCCCCCATAAGCAGGAAGCTTCATGGTGAAGGGGGCGGCGGCGAAAACGACTAGAAGTCCGGGATGGGATGTGCGACCCTCATCCCGGCAGAAAACGTCGAAGGGGGCGGCGGCAGAAGACGGCAACACAGCGACGAGAAGGCCTGGCCCCCGCGGAGGAGCCAGGCAGAAGCCGACGAGAAGCCCGGAGAGTGGCGCCCTCCGGCGGAAGATGGCGAAAGAAGCCCTGGCCTCGGGAGGAGCCAGGCAGAAGCGGAGAAGCCCGAGGTGGGGCGGCACCCCCGTTGTTCTCCGCTGTTTTCGGCCGCCCCCCCCCCGGATGTGAAAGAGCTTAATTTTGGGGTGGGGGCCCGGCCGAGCATGGCGGAGAGCATCGGTGGGTGTTTCCCCCCCCGGCAGAAAACGGCTAGAAGACCGAGGAGTGGCGACGCCCCCGTTGTTCTCCGCCATGTTCCGCCGGCCCCCCCCGGATGTAAAAGAGCTTATTTTGGGGTGGGGGCCTGGCTGAACATGGCGGAGAGCATCGGTGGGTGTCGTCCCCCCCGGCAGAAAACGGCGAAGCCCGGGGCCCAATGGGCTGGTGGTGGGGGGTCCCGGCAGAAGACCCCCAGAGCTGACTAATAAATTATTTTATTCTGTGTGGTTTATTTGTGTTGACACTTTTTCACCCGGTGAATGGGTAGGTGTACGATGTACCCCATACTCATTCACATAGGGTGGGGGGCCAGAATCTGGGGGCCCCCTTATTATAGGGGGCTCTCAGATTCTGATAAGCCCCCCGCCCGCATACCCCGACAACCAACGGCCAGGGTTGTCGGGAAGAGGCTCTTGTCCCTATCGACATGGGGACAAGAGTGCTTTGGGGTGGGGGGGCAGTGCCCCCCTCCCCCAAAGCACACACTCCCCCATGTCGAGGGCATGTGGTCTGGTACGGCTCAGGAGGGGGGGGCGCTCGCTCGTCCCCACCCCCATTCCTGTCCGGCCAGACTGCGTGCCTGGGAGAAGGGTTTGGTCTGGATCTGAGGGGGAACCCCACGCCGTTTTTGGCGTGGGTTTAACCCCTTATGTTCCAGATCAAATCTAAGAGCCTGTTGTGCACCTGGAGGGGGACCCCCATGCCGTTTTTTTTTTATTTGGTGTGGAGTTCCCCTTTATCCCGGTCCTGTCAGGGGGGGGAATGCCTGCAATGTATGAACAGCGATCTGTCATTTCCCCTAGACAGTCCCACCCCCTTTACAGTTAGAACACACCCAGGTAACATAATCAACCCCTTCCTCGCCCCTAGTGTTAACCCCTTCCCTGCCAGTGTCATTTTTATAGTAAGCAATGCATTTCTATACCATTGCTCGCTAGAAAAATGCCAAAGCTCACAAAAATGTGTCCGCCACAATGTCGCAGTAGCCAGAAAAATCAATGATCGCCACCATTACCAGTAAAACAAAAATATATTCCTAAAAAACCCATAAGACCAACCCCTACTTATAACTTTTGCCCAAACCAATCAAACGCTTATTGCGATTTTTTGGAACCAAAAATATGTCGAAGCTTACGTATCGGCCTAAACTAAAGTTTTGGAATATATTTTGGGGGAGATTTATTATAGCAAACAGTAAAAAAGTTGTCTTTTTATTTACAAAATTGTCGCTATATTTTTGGTTCAAGCAAAAATAAGAAAAAAGGCAGAGGTGATCAAATACCACCAAAAAAAACAAAAACAAAAAATGTTGTTGGGGGAAAAAAGAGGACCCCAAATTTGTTTGGGGGCCACGTCGCACAACCACGCAATTGTCAGTTAAAATGACGCAGTGTTGAAATGCAAAAACTGGCCCCGTCAGTGACCAGTAATATGGTCTGGGGCTCAAGTGGTTACAAATTAAGAAAACACTAAAGTTATCCCAATTTATGGCCATAATGTGAAAGATGATGTTACACCGAGTAAATAGATACCCAACATGTTACACTTTAATATTGCACACACTCATGGAATGGCGCCAAACTTCAGTACTTGAAAATACCCATAGGCAACACTTTTTTATTTATTTTCAGGTTACCAGTTTAGATTTACAGAGGAGATCTTGTGCTAAAAGTATTGCTCTCGCTCTAACGTACGCTATGATACCTCACATGTGGGGTTTGAACGGCGGTTAAATATGTGGGGGCGGGACTTACACATTTAAGGCCCGCCCACATATGGAAACATCCTTCAAAGCACACATGTGAGGTATCATAGCGTGCGTAAGAGCGAGAGGAATACTTTTAGCACTAGACCTCATCTGTAAATCTAAACTGGTAACCGGAAGAAAAAAAATGCTGCGTGTTCGCTTCTGACTGCGAGCTACTAGGGACAGGGGCGTTTAAATTATTATTATTTATGTTTGTTACGTAAAAATTCTATAAGACCTCCCCTTCAGGTTGTAAAGCATCAGTTCAGGGGGACCAAAAAATGAATAAAACACCTCTAATGCTTTCATCCGCCATTGCAGATTTGATTCTGGTAATACATTTCGAGTGAACTGGGCATGCTCGAACACTTAGAAAAATAAGCTGGGTGTTTGAGCCTGAAAATGACATGCATCTTTCTGAGCATGCTCAGAAAGCTTGTTTTTTGGCTTAGTAATTTAAGGACATCCTTAACAGGTGTAAGCAGTTACAAGTGCACACAAACTAGAGGCTGACATTTCTTCATGTGTTTCCAATTGGTTCATTAGCACACATGTTAAAAAAAAGCGTGGATAGTGCACGTGTCAGCTGCCCTCAGAGGGGGCAGATTTGCTGGCTGGAAGTAATGGCGGAGCGAAACAGAGATGTTTTGGAGCAAGTTTTGTTTTTTTTGATGTTTTGTCTGCTGCATAATTTTGCTAAATGTTTCTCAAGATGTTAATGACTAATGTTTTAATCATGTGGGTCTATCCTGTTATTTCAAAAGCATGATTTATTTTCCAATGACTGTGTGACATAAACGTTGGTCTTTTTTGTTTTTAGTTTTTTTTTGTGTGTTTATTTGTAATTTTTTGTTTTGCTTTCCTTGTTTTGTGGACCAATAAAATTACTTTCAAATTTTGAAGTTTGTTCTGTGATATTTTTTTCATGCTATGGATTTCAACCGCTGCAGCTGAAATAGTTTGGGCCTAAACCATCAAGTGTGATTTGTCTCTAAGCTCTTTCCTGGTGTGTATGCATGAAATGTTTAGTCACCAGAAAAGGAAGGACAAAGCGGTAAGTATTGTTTCCTAGAATTGATGTCCAGACTGACTTTTTAAAGCACATGTGCAAGATGTAGGAAAACCTGCAAACAGGGCCTGTTTGGAGGGGGGGGGGGGGGGTGGTGTATTGGTGGACAGGCTTGAAGTGCTGATTTACAGCGCTGTGCTTGAAACTAGCACAAGACAATCCTATTCTAATTGTGGGTTGTTTGAGGGAAGCCAATTGAGTGTTAGAACCCCTGCTAGTGTTTTTAGGTTGGGCTTTGTGTCCCTTTTCTTATAATTGGCTTCACTTCCTGTCACACAGCTGAACAGGAAGTGAGGTTAAAACCCTACCAATGGTCTTTTCTTCGGGACACAGGTCAATCTAACTAGTGTCCCCATTAAGCAAATTGCACTGCAGTGTACACCCCAAATGATTAGTTACTTTGGGGTTTAGTAAAGGCAAAGCCGCTCTGCAGTAGAAGCATAGGCAATGAAAATCAGAAGGGAAGCACTGATGGTTTTAACTTCCAATCCCGTCAAGTTTTTATTTTTCTTCCTTGCTTGTCCACTTGTAGTGCAAAGTGGATTTGCCTTTAGTAAATGGACCCCAAAGTCCAAGATCTATACTAATTTGGGGTGTACACAGCAAAATGCAATTTCCAAAATGGGAAACTATTTAGATTGATCTGTGTGTCCCCAACAAAACATTACTCAGGTTTTTCCCTCACTTCCTGTTTGGTTATGTGGCAGGAAGTGAATGAATTAAGTAGAAAGTGACAACATTTGTGAGGTGTCTTTACCCTATCAGGGGTGCAGGCATCCCCAAAACAAACAAGAAAATTGTTGATTTAACATTGGGTGGTGTTTGTGGGGGTCCCTAACACACATTCATACATATTAGCAACGCTGGATCCTGGCCTATTGGCATGGTTATATTTTCTTAAGCCTCTCAATAAAATGATCTGAAATTTGGGGTTAAACTGGAACTATAATCATCACTTTTATTTTTTGATTTCTTTCATTTTGGATAGAGTTGGGGGGGGGGTTAGAAGCTCTGTCAGTTTATTTTGTATTATCCCTGTCCGTTTGGGGAGATTGGCCTTCACTTCCTGCCCCATAGCCAAACAGGAAGTGATCGAAAAACTAGGCAAATTAAGGGACTCCTGTGCCCCCGCCCCCCCCCCCCCCACAGAACTTGTGTGTGTCCCCTGAAAATTCCTGGGTGGGTCATAAAAAAACAGGGTGTGGCCTTGACAGGAAGGGTGGGTCATTTTTCTATTAGGGGGTGCCAAAATTTGGTCAGGCCTAGGGCAGCACAAAACCTAAATATCCTACTGCATATTAGGGCTTATTTAGACAGGATCCAATTTACAGCATGTTTTTAGATTGTGGGAGGAAACCCGCACAGGGAGAACATGCAAACTCCAGGCAGATAGTGTCACGGGCGGGATTCGAACCAGCAACCCTTTTGCTGCTAGGTGAACATGCTACACACTACACCACTGTGCTGAACAAACATGATCGCAGCTGAAAGCATGAGATGTTTTTTTTTTTTTAATCAATTCCATGCTTTCCAGCCTGGAGGACAGATGTGGGGTCTAATTGACCCCGCCACTCTCTATAAAGAGGACCTGTCACACACTAGTCCTATTACAAGGGATGTTTACATTCCTTGTAATAGGAAGAAAAGTGAAAAATAATACAAAAAAAGGGACAAACAAGTGCAAAAATGAAAATATTAAGTAAAAAAAAAAAAAGGAATTTAAATGCTCCTGTCCCTAGTAGCTCGCACTCAGCACTCAGAAGCGAACACGCATGCAAGTCCCACCCACATATGTAAACATCCTTCAAACCCCACATGTGAGGTATCATAGCGTGCGTTAGAGTGAGAGCAATAATTTTAGCACTGGACCTCCTCTGTAACTCAAAAGTGGTAACCTGAGAAAAAAAGTCAAGTGTCGCCTATGGAGATTTTTAATAACAAAGTTTAGCGCCATTCCATGAGTGTGCGCAATATGAAAGCGTGACAAGTTAGGTATCTATTTACTCGGTGTAACATCATCTTTCACCTTATCCCTAAAAATTGGGCTAGCTTTACTGCTTTCTTATTTTGTCATTCATGAAAGCCAAAAAAAAACAAAAACGGTTGAAAAATTTTGGCGCAAATACCGTTGGAAATTTGTAAGAAAAAATGGCCGCCACTTTATTCCCTAGGGTGTTTGTTAATAAAATATATATAATGTTTGGGGGTCCTGAGTAATTTTCAAGGAAGAAAATATAATTGTTACATGAAGGAGAGAAGTGCCAGAATAGGCGCGGTATGGAAGTGGTTAAAGTGCAACAATAAAAGTTAAAAATTCCTTGAAATTTCGTACCATGGGGAGGGGGGGATCAGGGCCGCCATCAGGAATTATGGGGCCCCTTACACAGCTTCAGGCATGGGCCCCCTGGAGCAGAGAACAAAATTGAGAAGGGGGGGGGCTGCCGCAATTTGATAAGCGGGGGGTTCCTTTACAAAAAAATACATATAGAAAAATATATATTAAAAAAAGGCTGGTAGCCATCCGGGGGCCCTGGGACCTCTGGGCCCTTTAATAAAAATAAACCTCTGGGCCCTTTAACCACTTAAGGACCGCCTCCTGCAGATTTACGTCGGCAGAATGGCACGGCTGGGCACATCAACGTATATATACGTTGGTTTTAGTACCCAGCCGTGGGTCGCGGGCGCGCGCCCGTGACCCGGTCCGAAGCTCCAGGACCGGGACCGCGGGATTCGCGGACCCGATCGCCGCTGCAGTGCGGCGATCCGTCCCTGGAGCATCGATCGCGTCATCCCTGTAATAGGGGGACGCGATCGATAAAGTCACACCTACAGTAGTAAACACACACATTAGGTACACATTCCCTACAGCGCCACCTTGTGGTTAACTCCCAAACTGCAACTGTCATTTCCACAGTAAACAATGCAATTTAAATGAATTTTTTGCTGTGAAAATGACAATTGTCCCAAAAATGTGTAAAAATTGTCCGAAGTGTCCGCCATATTGTCGCAGTCACGAAAAAAATCTCTGATCGCCGCTATTAGTAGTAAAAAAAAAAATAATTAATAAAAATGCAATAAAACTATCCCTTATTTTGTAAACGCTATAAATTTTGCGAAAACCAACCGATAAACGCTTATTGCGATTTTTTTTACCAAAAATATGTAGAAGAATACGTATCGGCCTAAACTGAGGAAAAAAAATGTTTTTTTATATATTTTTGGGGGATATTTATAATAGCAAAAAGTAAAAAATATTGCATTTTTTTTTTAAATTGTCGCTCTATTTTTGTTTATAGCGCAAAAAATAAAAACCGCAGAGGTGATCAAATACCACCAAAAGAAAGCTCTATTTGTGGGAAAAAAAGGACGCAAATTTTGTTTGGGAGCCACGTCGCACGACCGCGCAATTGTCTGTTAAAGCGACGCAGTGCCGAATCGCAAAAACCCCTTGGGTCATTTGCCAGCGTATTGGTCCGGGTCTTAAGTGGTTAATGAAAAATAAATTAAAATATCTATCTATCTATCTATCTATCTATCTATCTATCTATCTATCTATCTATCTATCTATCTATCTATCTATCTATCTATCTATCTATCTATCTATCTATCTATCTATCTATTTATCTATCTATCTATCTATCTATATATATATATATAAAAAAGGGGGGTTGCCTTGGGAGCTCTGGGCCCTTTAATAAAAAATAACTAAAAAAAATCTAAAAAAAAATAACATGGGGTGGGAGCTGTGGTGGCTCAACGTGAATGGCACTGCGCTGACAAGCCGTTCACCTCTGCAGCCAAGGGTTCGAATCCCGGTCTCGGCTACATGTGAATTGAGTTTGGTGGTCTCAGCCCGCCTCCCGGTGGGTGTGCTATGCAAGGTACGCCTGTGCTTAGTACGCCCACCCCCCCCCCCCAAAAAAAAACACCACACTTGCACGCACACGAACGCACTTTGGCCATGAGGTCTCCTAAAATAAAGAGAGGCGAAGGACCTACAGGGCTGGGTGGGCTAGACTCCCTCATAGGGGGAGTCCCTCTGTCCCATCGGGCTCCTAAGTGTAGCGGGTGAGTGGGAGGCCCCCCCTCACACCCGCCATTGCCACCGGGGGATGGCTATTGCAACTCCTGCAGTCCAGCTCCTCTCTCTCTCGACTTCACGCACAAAATACACTTTAAAAAATAAATTAAAGAAAAAAAAAACTGGGGAAAATATAAAATTTTTATAAGCAAAAATGTTGTCATCTGGGGCCCTCTGGGCCCTTTCATAATTATATTATATATATATATATATATATATGTTAAAGAAATAACAAAAAAATATATAAAAATATATAATTTTTTGTATTTTTTTTTAAAAAAAGGGGGGGGGGTTGTCATCTGGAGCCCTGGGGATCTCCGGGCCACTGGGGAAAAAGAGAGGGGGGTTACCATCTGGGGCGCTGGGGGGCCTCCAGGCATCTGGGCACCTCCGGACCCCCGGGCCCCTTACAGGTGTACTGCCTGTACCCCCCTGATGGCGGCCCTGGGTGTAATGTCAGCATGTGAAAAATGACATTCTTAAGGAAAAAAGCCGTTTAAAACTGACTCGCGGCAATAATGAAGTGTCAGCTCCCGGCAATTGCAGGAGAATTCATTCATAAAAAACACCAAAAAAAAAGCGTGGGGGTCCCCCCAAATTCAATAACCAGACCCTTTAGGTCTGGTATAGATATTAAGGGGAACCCCGCCGTCAATTTAAAAAAAAAAAAATGACGTGGGGTTCCCCCCAAATATCCATAACCAGACCCTTCAGGTCTGGTGTGGAATTTAAGGGGAACTCCACCCCAAATTAAAAAAAAAATGGCGTGGAGTCCCCCCTAAAATCCACACCAGACCCCTTATCCGAGCATGTTGACCTGGCCGGCCGCAGAAAAGAGGGGGGGACAGAGCGCAGCCCCCCCTCTCCTGAACCGAACCAGGCCACATGCCCTCAACATTGGGAGGGTGTTTTGGGGTAACCCCCAAAACACCTTGTCCCCATGTTGATGAGGACAAGGGTCTCTTCCCCACAACCCTTGCCCGGTGGTTGTGGGGCTCTGCGGGCAGGAGGCTTATCGAAATCTGGAAGACCCCTTTAACAGCCCCCCAGATCCCGCCCCCCCTGTGTGAAATGGTAATGGGGTACACTGTACCTCTACCATTTCACCCCAAAAAAAAAGTGTCAAGTGTAAAAAACAACAAGAGCCGGTTTTTGACAAGTCCTTTATTATATTCTTTCTTCTTCTTTTCTTCTTTCCTTCGGGTTTCTTCCTCCATCTTCTTCTTCCTCTGCTTCTGTCTTGGGTCTTCTATTCCCGCATCTTGCCCGGAATGTTCTTCCATCTTCTTCTCCTTCCGCTGTCCTTCTCGTCCGCATCTTCTTCTTCTGGTTCTTCTTCGCCGGAGCCGCCGCTTCCAATTGAAATCCCCGCTGTCTGCCGGACCACGCCCCCCTCTGATGCCACGGGCAAGCTCTTAGGAAAGTCCCCGTGTGGTGCCTGTGCGTCAGAGGGGGGCGTTGTCACATGTCAGAAAGCGGGCAATTCAATCGGAAGCGGCGACTCTGGCAAAGAAGAAGCCACGCACAAGCTTCCAATTGAATTGCCCGCCCTGTGACATGTGACCACGTCCCCCGCTGACGCACTTGCAGCACACTCCTAAGAGCTTGCCCGTGGCTTCAGAGGGGGGCGTGGTCCGGCAGACAGCGGGGATTTCAATTGGAAGCGGCGGCTCCGGCGAAGAAGAACCAGAAGAAGAAGATGCGGACGAGAAGGACAGCGGAAGGAGAGGAAGATGGAAGAACACGCCGGGCAAGATGCGGGAATAGAAGACCCAAGACAGAAGCAGAGGAAGAAGAAGGAGGAAGAAGAAACCCGAAGGAAAGAAGAAAAGAAGAAGAAAGAAGATAATAAAGGACTTGTCAAAAACCGGCTCTTGTCGTTATTAACCCTTTACATTTTTTTTTTGTGAAATGGTAGAGGTACAAGGTACCCCATTACCATTTCACACAGGGGGGGGGGCGGGATCTGGGGGGCCCCATTTGTTAAAGGGGTCTTCCAGATTTCGATAAGCCTCCTGCCCGCAGACCCCCACAACCACCGGGCAAGGGTTGTGGGGAAGAGACCCTTGTCCTCATCAACATGGGGACAAGGTGTTTTGGGGGGCACCCCAAAACACCCTCCCAATGTTGAGGGCATGTGGCCTGGTGCGGTTCAGGAGAGGGGGGGGGCGCGCTTTGTCCCCCCCTCTTTTCTGCGGCCGGCCAGGTCAACGTGCTCGGATAAGGGGTCTGGTTAGGGATATTTGGGGGGAACCCCACGTCATTTTTTTTTAAATTGACGGCGGGGTTCCCCTTAATATCCATACCAGACCTAAAGGGTCTGGTTATTGAATTTGGGGGGACCCCCACGCTTTTTTTTCCCGTTTTTTAATGAATGAATTCTCCTGCAATTGCCGGGAGCCGACAATTCATTATTGCCGCGAGTCAGTTTTAAATGGCTTTTTTGCTTTGAAAAATGACATTTTGTGCAGAGACAGTTCTAACCACGGGAAACATGCGCTTTTTCACATGCTGACATTAGAGCCCCCCATGGTACGAAATTTAAAGAAAAATTACACTTTTATTATTGCACTTTTAGCATTATTAAAATCACTGCTCCCGAAAAAACAGCCGTTTAAAAAAATAAAAAAAGCATTGATACATGTCCCCTGGGGCAGGACTGAGGTCCCCAAACACTTTTTAGGACAAAACTTGCAGATTAGCCTTTAAAATTAACAAATAAGATTTCCCCCCATAGACTTTAACAGGGAGTTCGGCTGGCGGCTTTACTAATCAATTGCAGCGCAGTGCCAATAGTAAATCACCCCCAATGTGTATGGATTCGTTTCACAGAATAGTATCCTTTTCCATTGGAGACAGTACAGGAGGCAGTGAGTTTCATATTTCAGCTATAAATACTAAATTAAAATGTATAGATCCCAAAATATTTTACAAATCAAATTTAATTGTTTACTAACTGAACTAACTGAATTCTTTAAACCATGATGAGGTTTTGGAGACAGAGAGTAGGTATATTTCACCCAGAAATATTAAAGTGATATAAAACCCAAACATTTACATATATTACCACTTACCAATTCTTAGATGTGTGGCTGCATTCGTTTTCTTTTTAGGTTTTCCTTTATTTTCACCTGGTGATCTGACCAGTAAGTCTGTTGTTTTTTCAACAGAACAAGCTCTTTTGCCGACATATCAGTTAGGACTAACCATTTACCACTGACAACAATCAGCTTATATTTATTCATATAAAACATTTATCCCAGAATGTTCAAAACTGTTTGTTGTAACTGCTTGTATAGCTGAAGTGTTAGCTGGAGTTTGACTTCAATTTGTTTAGTGTATCTAAATCTGCTAGTACATCTAACACTCCCCTCCCCCAGACTGACAATTCTGCTGCCCCCCATGTTCTCCTTCCTCCAGAGTTGGGACACTATAATACAGGAGGTGTGTTACTGGTCAGATCACCAGGTGAAAACAGAGGGAAAAAAAAGAAAACAAATGCAGCCACCACATCGAAGGATTGGTAAATTGCAATATATAACATTTTAGGATTTTAGGTTTATTATCACTTTAAGTGAAACATTGTTTTTTCCAGAGACACTGTATAAACATTGCACACATTTGAGACACAAAGGGGGTTATTTATTAAAGACAAATCCACTTTGAACTACAAGTGCAAAGGCATTTGAAATTGCACTGAAAGTGCACCTGAAAGTGCAGTGCAGCATTTTAGCTTGCACATGATTGGGTTAATAAAATCAGCAGAGCTTCCCCACATTTCAGATCTACCCCTTAGATTTACAGCGACTGCACTTCCAAGTGCACTTTCAGTGAAATTTCAAGTGCACTTGTAGTGTAAAGTGGATTTGCCTTTCGTAAATAACCCCCAGAATCTCATCCTGTTTAATAAGGATGCAATATGGGAGGCAGAGAGTAGGCATTTACCAGGCAGAACAGATTTGATGCACAGAATCACATCGTTTTTAATCCAAGGAAATCTTGAAAAAATTAAAATAAAACACAAATTAAAATTGAAACAACAACAACAAGCCCAGTATGCAATGATAATTGTGTCAGACCTACAGCATTGAAAGAGTCCATCAGCGCAAAAGGGCCTCCCAGAGAGAGTCTCCCAAGCAGCTGAACAGACCATCAATACTGCCTGGCAAACGCAGTTCAAAAATTAAAGAGAATTAAGCACATATAAAGGTGGCAGGTGTGTGGGAATCACAAATTTGCACTTTATGGCTGGAATTATTGTTGAGCACTAAGAAAATTGGAAGAGAGATTTAAGATTACCAGATTTTGTGCCTTAAAGCACTTACCTCTGTTTTGCAGTGTTAATCCTTACAGCATTACAGGAGGAACACTCAAGCCCCGTACACACGACCGGTTTTCTCGGCAAAAACCAGCAAGAAAACTGCTTCTTGCTGAGATTCCCATTTGTGTGTACGAGGCATTCAGGTTTTTCATCAGGAAATCTGGCCAGAAAAAAAAAAAAACTGCTCTTTTTTTTTCTCGTCAAGATTCTTGTCGGCCTGTTTCTCCGACGAGAAACCCGAGAGTGTGTATACTTACCTGTCGCCGTGGAAACCTGTGCATGCTCAAAATGACTTTGACGCATGCGTGGTAGCTTCCAGGGCATAGGTAGGGTGAAGCAAGATGGTGACGAATGTGACGAGCGCGTGCTCGTTGTACGCGATGACGTCACCACGTTCTTTCCTTTCAAGCGAACCGTGTTTTTTTTAAACGAAAGACTGTACACTCGGGCGGCAAGAGTTTCTTGCCAAGAATCTCGTCAGGAAAAACTATGGGTTTTTCCTGACAAGATTCTCGGTCCTGTGTACGAGACCTAAGGGTTATTGATCCACTGACATACCTGGAATGGAATGATTGGCAGTTTTAATTTGATTATTTGGTATAGGCTGCAGGAGTAGAAAGCAGTGGCAAATCCATAGACCAAGAGGTGAGGGTATATCGTCCAAAGGAGGCACCTGTCCCCGTGATAGCTGTCTAAGCCCCCTTGGGACTCTCCCCCTTGACTCTCCCCCTTGAGGGATTTACTGCTGTATCAGGACAGGGAGTGAAAGAAAATTCTATATTTTCTCCTTTATCCAAGAAACATTTTAGCTGGAGATACACTTAGCTTATTTCTGAGCCAATCAGAGCTAAATTATGGTTACTCAGATTGGTTCAGGAGAAATCTAATGCTGGTAATTTTGAAATAACAAATTCAGCAGCACTTTTAAGACTACATAGAGCACTTACTTTGTTCCCTGACCCAAGAGAGCGTAAAGTTACATTTTCCTGCAACACAGTCATACAGATAAACACAGGATGACACCAATATTTGGGTTCATCACATATCACTATGTGCCTGTGGGCTTTAAGCTCCACATAGCTTTAATTAAAGTTTTTTTTTTAAATCTTATGTTCATTTCATTTAGATAGTGGGACATGTTGTATAAAACATAATTCTGTGTGGCAATACTGCATATTTTATATTTCCACTAAAGGTAAGTTTAAAAAGCAGATATTCACCAAGCATTCACTGCGGGTGAATCTTCCTAGTGCTTGTGTTTTAAATGATAGTGATCCTTTCACCATCAGTGAATATTTTATGAAAATCACATTCACTGCTTTAAAAATATACCTCTAAAAGACCATTGACTTGATCATTTTAATTTTTTTAGCCATACACTATGGCGCACACAGTCTCGGATGCAGCTATGCATAGTAACCAATCAGCTTTTAGGTTTTATTGTTAAAGCCTAATTGAACAAGCTGAAGTTAGAAGCTGATTGGTTACTATGCACAGCTGCCCAGATTTTGTGTGCACCAGTTTAGGCCCTGGTTCACACTGGTGCGTTTTGACATGCGATTTGGCATGTCAAATCGCATGTCAAAACGGCGGATTTTGCCGCAAATTGCCGGCAATGGCAGTGTCCTAATCGGTGCGACGCTGCATCTGCAGCATTGCACCGATTTCAAAAAGTAGTTCCTGTACTACTTTTTGCGATTTCGGGCCGCGATTTACATTGACATCTGGCACAGATGTCTCTTAAATCGCGGCTGAAATCGGGACTGCCAGCGGGAGTGAAATCGTGCGAGTTCAGCTGAACTCGCACGGCTTCACTCCCGCAGCCCAGTGTGAACCAGGGCTAAGTAAATCTCCCCTGTGTGTACCAATGAATTTATTTATTTAGCAAATCACTAGAATCAATATCGTTATCCATACATGTTTTCACATAAACAAATAAATACTACAAATTTTGTAAATACGTAAAGAGTTATTTATTGAGAATTTCATGGGGGCAAGCAAAGGAAACATTACATAATCAATGCATTTCTCTGTGCAAATGGGGCATCTCAGGGATTTTAAAGGCAAGCATAAACAATAAAGAAAAGTGTAGAAGAGCCACAATCTAGTTTGTGGAGAAATAACCATTTATCTTTCACATTGTATTCTTTTATAATAAAGAACTGACTCTACTACTTGGTAATACAAAGAGATAAACTGAATATTAGAAACACTCTGATCTCTTCAGTGTCTGGATAAACTCTTTGCCCTGATGCGTCACTTTGCAGCCATATTCCTTATATTTAGAATAATCAGATGAGGTCATGGTGAGGAAACTGCTTCCCATGTATGAACTGTCACTCTGTATGGTGATTGGTGATGTGGAGACCCCATTCTTCCAAGTTTGACCATCCACCAGAAACTCCATTGTTGCGGTCCTTGGCTTGTATTCACTGGCAGTACAGACTAGGGTGGCTGTCTCTTTCTCTAACTCTTCTTTAGATGGACCAAAGAAAAACACAACTGGTGCCTTCACTTCACCGGCTGTTGGATAAGGACAAAAGTTGCAGTTAGAAATGACACATACAATTAAGAAGATAAGATCAAGGTCACTTTTTATCAAGTTATCCACTTATATTTTGCTGTGTTCTTAGAATTTTTTGCATCCACTTTCATAAGGGGATGGCATGGCTGCCATTGCTTGCCCCCTTCAAAAACACTTGTTGCCAGGCTGTGGCATTTCCACTTTTGCATCACAGACTAGGAAGAAGTAAATGAGTATCAGAAAAGTGTCAGAATTCATTATCTATATATGTTGCAGGTCAGAGATTTAGGTAAGGAATGAAGCCAAAACATCAGCCAGGAAAACAACATTTCCTTAGTCAGCAATGGCAGAGGCCCCCCCCCCCTCCCGCCATTTCTCGTGTCAGAGTCACTTTAAAGTTCACAGAAAAAAAATGAATATGTTATCTAGAGGAATAATCTAAATGTGATTTCTAGACAGGTTGTCCACAACCTACCTGGAAAAATGCTAAACCCCCTCGTAATATGTGTTAGCAGAAGAACACAAATAAAATATGGAAGAAGAGAGGCGGGTATGGTGTATTAAAAAGTAAGGTAAATATTGATAAGGTGCTAAGCATATTGGTCTTCTTGTCTTTTTACCTTTATAGGCACTTAGCTTCAGTGTTCACTATAGAAATTATAAAAAATAAAGGAAATTGTAGATATAACTTGTATTAATGTTGGATGCAGATCAGTTGGAACTGGAACACTTATTAGGATAGACAAAAATTATTGACCCATATATCACTGATTTTTAGATGTGATCTTCTCTCCTACAGGTGATCTGGTGTCAGCTCTATAAAGGATAAATGAAGATGATCTATCTATCTATCTATAGTATCTATCTATCTATCTATCTATCTATCTATCTATCTATCTATCTATCTATCTATCTATCTATCTATCTATCTATCTATCTATCTATCTATCTATCTATCTATCTATCTATCTATCTCTGTATCTATCTATCTATCTATCTATCTATCTATCTATCTATCTATCTATCTATCTATCTATCTATCTATCTATCTATCTATCTATCTATCTTTTTGTTTGCCCTTTACTAATGTTTTCATAGAGCCTTATACACAGATGACTATGGAAAATGGCACAATACGATTTACCACAAAGTGGTAGTAAAAATAAGGAGCAGTAATATGCATACACTTATAAACATTATGACTGTTTTTGTATTATTTTACAGAATATAGGTTACAACACATATACATGTATGCAGGTTAGTCTCCATACAAATGTGTGTGTGTGTGTGTGTGTGTGTATATATATATATATATATATATATATATATGTAATTTCTAAAAAAATATAAATGTGGTTTATTACTGAAGGTAATAATGTGATATGACATCATTAAAGATATTTCGTTTGCATGCAGCGTGTTCTGAACTGTTCTAACAAGGCAAAAATATATGTAACATAGCTACATTTCTTAAAAATTGTAGTTTTGATTGAGGGTAACAATTTGATATGACATAAACTAAGTATGAAGATATTTAGTGAGAACAGATCTTACTTTGTACGATTAGCTGAGTTCCAGGTCCGAACATCCACCACAATGTTTTAGTGCTGCACAAAAACAACTTTGTACAGGAACTACAAGAACATTGATGAGACTGGAGCCGTCAGCAGGTAAAGTAGGGTATATCTAGAGTTTCTCCAATTTTTATTGTAGTAATGATCTATAAATCTGTAGTCAGTGCAATTGATTTACTAAAAAAGAAATGGCCGTGCACTTTGCACAATAAATGTTAGTTAATAAGTTGAAGCTGTTTTCTCTTAAAACATCCAATCACATGTTAGTTAAAATCATTGCTTTTTATTTCCCTCACACTTGATTAGGTATTTAAAGAGAGCAGAACTTCACCTTATTCACTAACATTTACTTTGCATAGTAAACATACTTATTGTAGTGAGAACATTTTTTTTTTTTAGGTATACACCTCTACTCCATCAGTAAAACAACCCTAGTGACTCACTAATGATGACCAGTAAGGTAGAACAGTCATTATTATGTATAGTAAAACAAATGTTCTTATTGTAAAAGTCCATTAATGACCCAAAAATATATGGGATTCATTTCGCTATGCCTGATCTGTTAACGGCAGCTAACATATCCATGTTGGCATCCAATGCCTTCTGGAAATGGGAAGTTTAGTAATGACAAACATATACTGTATGCTACATATTCAAATATATACAGTATAAGAATACATTTTCAAAAATATATAATTTTGGTTGAACACTGAGAGTGACAATGTGATGTGATATGATCAAAGTATAAGTATATTAATCGAGAAGAGATCTTACTTTGTACGATGAGCTGAGTTCCAGGTCCGAACATCCACCACAATGTTTTAGTACTGTACAAAAACGGTGTTGTACAGGAACAACAGGGATATTGCTGAGACTGGAATAGCCAGCTGCAGCTTTGAGGATGCAAAGTGTATATAGCGTTTTTCCATTTATTTTTTTGTTGTACTAGTCTACATACCTGGGGCCAGTGGACCACTAATGCCCAATGAGAACATTCACTATTCAGTACTTCAAACTGCTGAATGCCCTACTAAATACTGTACATATCAATATATTACATATAGAATAATTTGATCAGCATTCAAGAAAAATAAATGCATCTATTTATTTTACTTATGTCCCCCTGAATTCTGGTGGGAATTGTATAGTGAGAAAATGAGAAGAACTATATGATTAATGCAGACAGCAAATTGAAAACCACCATACAAGTGGGCACAGAATGATAATACTTACTGTTGACTATAAGCTTGGTTCCATCACCAAAAATGAACCACAGTGACTTAAAGCTGTGCAAATACTACATAGGACACCATGAATGCTTGCAAGAGGCCAAGCTGAAGTTTATGGCTAAGGCTAAAAAAAAAACTTTACTTAGCCTTACTGTGCAAAGATTACCTATGTGATGATATGACTAAGCTCAGTGGATTATTATTATTAAAATACAGGATTTATATAGCGCCAACAGTTTGCGCAGCACTCATCTCTGGGATTTAGTGGTGATTATTGGGACATGGAAAATGTTCATGTATTGGTGGTTGCTGGCATGTATGTACATGCATGTAGTCAAAATAAAGATTAAGAAGGGCTCTGTTTAATATGTTTTTTTTTGTTTGTTTTTTAACACTTTTTGAGGTTTAGAAAAGTATTGAATAGTCTATGTATAGTACTTTGAAGACATATGCACATTTTTAAATGGCATGACAGACATGGTAGCTTTAAGAAATTCAACAGAAGAATGCAATGTTTGGATTGTTACTTTATATCTGAATCATTATCCTTTTAGATGCTTGTGTGTCCTCATAGGGTTTCCCTTGGCCAGTTTACTGGATATTAAATACGGCTAATCCAGTTAAAAATACAGTTCTGTACCAGTCTAATTTCCCTGAAGATATTCACATAGATACACCTACATTAGCACCAATAATTGGTACAGGTTTTTATAGTCATTTGATTGATGATTGAACTGGGTATTGTTCCTTGAAGAGATAGGTATTTTTTTTAAATACTCTTAAGGTTATTCCAGCCATTTTACTGGATATTAACTGCTGACTATTTATGAAACACAACAGAGATCTGCAACATTTTAAAGACTACACATAATCCCAAATCTCAAAAAGCTTATAGTCTAATTTCTCTGCAAAAGTTATGCAGACAACCACACAGTGTCACCAATATTTGGGTACATGACATATCCCCATATGTCTGTGAGCTTTACGCTCCACGTAGCTTTAACTAATGTTTATTACCATGTTCATTTAATTTTTTTGGTAAGACTTAGCTTAACTAACATAGAGAGATATAGTAATATATTACCTAGTACCATGTGGCAATATTGTTATATACTTTAATTCAACACTAAGGTGGATTTTTATATAGCCTTGAAGCTGACGTTCACCAAAGATTTGCTGCAGGAGAATATTCCTGAATGTGTTTTACCCCCTGTTCTATAACTAGGTTCCCTTTTGACTTGATCAATGTTATGTGATTAGCCATTGTGTGTGTACCACATTTTTAGAATCAGTATACTTATCAATACACATAGGTGAAGAAATACTACAGATTTCATAAACACATATACAGTCTTTTATTGATTGCTTCATGGGGCAAACAAAAGAAACATTACATAATCCATGCATTTCACATTGCAAATGGAACATCTAAGGGATTTGAAAGCCAAGCATAAAGGAGAAAGAAACATTTATCTTTCACATTGTATTCATTCATATTAAAGAACTGACTCTACTACTTGGTGATACAAAGAGATAAACTGAATATTAGAAACACTCTGATCTCTTCAGTGTCTGAATAAACTCTTTGCCCTGATGCGTCACTTTGCAGCCATATTCCTTATATTTAGAATAATCAGATGAGGTCATGGTGAGGAAACTGCTTCCCATGTATGAACTGTCACTCTGTATGGTGATTGGTGATGTGGAGACCCCATTCTTCCAAGTTTGACCATCCACCAGAAACTCCATTGTTGCGGTCCTTGGCTTGTATTCACTGGCAGTACAGACTAGGGTGGCTGTCTCTTTCTCTAACTCTTCTTTAGATGGACCAAAGAAAAACACAACTGGTGCCTTCACTTCACCGGCTGTTGGATAAAGAAAAAATATACAATTAGAATTGAGACATAAAATTAGGAAGATAATAACAAGGTCACTTTTTATCAAGTTATGCACTTTTATTTTGCTGCTGGCTACATAGCAAGCATGCTAGGTATTTTTTTGCATCCACTATCATAAACATATATTATTATCAAAGTCACTCGGTACTGAGAAAATGATGGGGAGCCATTGCTTGCCCTCTTTTAATATTACGCGTTGCCTGGCTGTGGCTCTTTTATGTCTGCATCACAGACCAGGAACAAGTAAATGATTGTTAGAAAAGTGTCAGAAATGTGGCAGCCCCCATACATTTCTCATGACAGAGTTCGAAGATTAAAAAAATGAATGTATTCTCTAAGGAAATAATAATCAAAATGTGATTTCTACATTAGGAGAGGAGAGGCAGGTGTACTGTATATAAAAGTAAAAAAAAATCATTGATAAGGTGCTAAACATATTGACATTTTTTTTTCTTTACTTTCACAAGCAATTAATACCGCTTCAGTATTACCTATGCAAAATACAAAGGACAATTTTAGATGTTAGTTGTATTAATTTTGGATGAAAACTAGTTGGAATTGGAACATTTATTAATTAAGGCCAAAATATTGACCCCATATTACTGCTTTTAGATGTAATCTTCTCTTCTACAGGGGATCCAGAGTCAGTTCTATAAGGGATACATGGAGAATATCTATCTATCTATCTATCTATCTATCTATCTATCTATCTATCTATCTATCTATCTGACTAATGTTTTAATAGAGTCGCAAATACACAGATAACTATGGAAAAGTGCACAATAACATTTACTCTAAGTAGGTAGTAAAAATAAGTATATGTAGTATACATTCAAAATTAAAATAATAGTTTTTCTCGATTATTCTACAAAATATAGTTTACAACAAAGATACACATATGCAAGTTGGGCTTCTATGTTATATCTTTCTAAATGAAAAAATCTATATAGTTAAAATATATGTATAGATATAATTTCTGGAAATTAATATTTTAGCCAATTACTGAGGGTAACAATGTATGTAGAAATTTTGTGAGAAGATATCTTACTTTGTACGATTAGCTGAGTTCCAGGTCCGAATATCCACCACAATGTTTTAGTGCTGTACAAAAACATCTTTGTACAGGAACAAGAACATTGCTGACACTAGAACAACCATCTGCAGCTATGGGGATGCAGAGTATATCTAGAGTTTCCCCAGGTTTATAGCCTGGGCATCCCTCTAAATATGAATTTTTATGGATGGCCATGACCATTTTTATGTGCTTCTTAGTTTTTTGCTATGGTTAATCTAGTAATGGCATATATATATATATATATATATATATATGTGTGTGTATATATATATATATATATATATATATATATATACTACATCGCCAAAAAATATATAATTTGAATTGAACAATGAGGGTGACAATGTGATATAATCAAAGTATGAGCATATTAAGTGAGAAGAGATCTTACTTTGTACAATGAGCTGAGTTCCTGGTCCGAACATCCACCACAATGTTTTAGTGATGTACAAAAACTGCATTGTACAGGAACAACAAGAACATTGCTGAGACTAGAACAACCAGCTGCAGCTATGGGGATGCAGAGTATATCTAGCGTTTTTCTTGTTTTAGTCTATAATACTCTATATACCTATGGCCAATGGATCAATAATGCCCAATGAGATATAACATTTCAAAGTACTTAAGAATTGTTGAAAGTCCTGCTAAAAACACATCAATGCAATACAAGTAGAATATTGTGGTCATTTTTCAAGAAAAATAAATGAATATGTTTCTTTTAGTCATTTAGTCACATCCCTCTGAATTCTGGTGGAATTTGCATTGGAATAAAAATTAAATGACTGTATGATTAATGCAGGCATGAAAATTGAAGAGTACAACATAAGTGGACACAGAATGACAGTACTTACTGTTGACAATGAGCTGGGTTCCATCTCCAAAAACATACCACAATGATGGAGAGCCTTACCAAGTGTTACACTGGAAATGTTTACAGCCCAGCAGCACACATTTATGTTTATGTCTGCGAAACCTAAACTTTGCCCATCTTTGCAGTATAAAAAAATGTTTGTGGTCTCTTTTTTTTAACAAGAAAATGTTTGTGGTCTCTTAGTGTATTTTCTTGCTCAGTTTAAATAATCTAAAGTGGCCTAACTAATGGCCCTACTAATGGAAATCTTACATTGCCAGTGTCCCTTTTCAAAAATCTTTGCTTGTGCATCCCACTCACTATGCAATTTTATGGGTGGCCATGACCATTTATATGTGTTTGTTCATTTTTTGCTATGGTTATTCTGGTAATGGTGTGTATATATATATATATATATATATATATATATATATATATATATATATATATATATATATACTACACTGCCAAAAAATATATCATTTTGATTGAACAATGAGGGTGACAATTTGATATAATCAAAGTATGAGCATATTAAGTGAGAAACGATCTACTTCTTTACTGTGGGTAAAGAGTAAAAATAAGGAGATGTAATATGCATTCAAAATGAAAACAATAGCAGTTTTCTATTATTCTACAGAATATAGGTTACAAGTTACAACACAGATGCATATATGCAGGTTGGGCTCCTATGTTATATGTTATACATTTAAATACTGTATATATACCGGTAGTTAAAATGTATGTATAAATATAATTTCTGGAAATTATTATTTTATCTAATTACTGAGGGTAACAATGTGAAATAAAATAATTTAAAAAATGAGGAAATTTAGTGAAAAGAGATCTTACTTTGTACAATGAGCTGAGTTCCTGGTCCGAACATAAACCACAATGTTTTAGTGCTGTACAAAAACTGCCTTGTACAGGAACAACAAGAACATTGCTGAGACTAGCACAACCAGTTGTAGCTATGGGGATGCAGAGTATATCTAGCGTTTCTCCAGTTTTTCTTGTTGTATTAGTCTATAATACTCTATATACCTATGGCCAATGGATCAATAATGCCCAATGAGAACATTTCAAAGTACAATACAAGTAGGATATTGTGGACATTATTCAAGAAAAATAAATTAGTATGTTTCTTTTAGTCATTTAGTCACATCCCTCTGAATTCTGGTGGGACTTGCATGGGGAGAAAAATTAAATGACTGTATGATTAATGCAGGCATGAAAATTGAAGAGTACAACATACTGTAAGTGGACACAGAATGACAGTACTTACTGTTGACAATGAGTTGGGTTCCATCTCCAAAAACATACTACAGTGATGGAGAGCCTTACCAAAACTAGGTGTTACACTGTAAATGTTTACAGCCCAGTAGCACACATTTATGTTTATGTCTGCAATACCTAAACTTTGCCCATCTTAGCAGTATAAGAAAATGTTTGTGGCCTCTTTGTGTATTTTTTTGCTCAGTTTAAATCCAAACCAAAAATGGCCTAACTAATGGCCCTACTAATGGTAATCTTACACTGCCAGTGTCCCTTTTCAAAAATCGTTGCTTGTGCATCCCACTCAATATGCAATTTTATGGGTGGCCATTACCATTTTTATGTGTTTGTTCATTTTTTGCTATGGTTAATCTGGTAATGGTATATATATATATATATATATATATATGCTACACTGCCAAAAAATATATCATTTTGATTGAACAATGAGGGTGACAATGTGATATAATCAAAGTATGAGCATATTAAGTGAGAAACGATCTACTTCTTTACTGTAGGTAGAAAGTAAAAATAAGGAGATGTAGTATGCATTCACAATGAAAACAATAGTTGTTTTCTATTATTCTACAAAATATAGGTTACAACACAGATGCATATATGCAGGCTGGGCTCCTATGTTATATGTTAAAAATTTAAATATATATAGTTAAAATTTATGTATAAATATAATTTCTGGAAATTATTATTTTGGCTAATTACTGAGGGTAACAATGTGAAATAACATAATTTAAAAATGAAGACATTTTGTGAGAAGAGATCTTACTTTGTACAATGAGCTGAGTTCCTGGTCCGATTATCCACCACAATGTTTTAGTGCTGTACAAAAACTGCGTTGTACAGGAACAACAAGAACATTGCTGAGACTAGAACAACCACCTGCAGCTATGGGGATGCAGAGTTTCTCCAGTTTTATTGTTGTATTAGTCTATAATACTCTATATACCTATGGCCAATGAATCAATGATGCCCAATGAGATATAACAATTTAAAGTCCTTCAGACTTGTTCAAAGCCATGCTAAATTCACATCAATGCAATGTGTAGCAATGTGTAGCAAATATATATATTTATGTGTAGTATATATATATATATATATATATATTATATATAATATATATATATATATATATATATATATATATATTTAAACATTTAAGGTTTATGTAGTATTTCCTCAGGACTCAATCATTGTGGTTCCTTTTTGGTGATGGAACCAAGCTTATAGTCAACATTAGGTACTATTATTGTGTGTCCACTTATGTCCTACTCTTCAATTTTCATGCCTACATTAACCATACAGTTCTTTTCATTTTCTCCCTATACAATCCTAATAGAATTCAGAGGGACGTGACTAAATGACTAAAAGAAACATATGTATTTATTTTTCTTTAATAATGACCACATTGCTACACATTGCATTGATGTGAATTTAGCATGGCTTTGAACAAGTCTGAAGGACTTTAAATTGTTATATCGCATTGGGCATCATTGATTCAGAGTAAAATTGAAGAGTAGGACATAAGTGGACACACAATAATAGTACCTAATGTTGACTATAAGCTTGGTTCCATCACCAAAAAGGAACCACAATGATTGAGTCCTGAGGAAATACTACATAAACCTTAAATGTTTAAATATATATATATATATATATATATATATATACACACATAAATATATATATATATATATTATATATATTTTGTTGGTGCTATTATTGACGCTCATAAAAGTAATGTTTAAGCTATGCATTGCTCTTGTGAAGATATGTATATTTTAAATGGCATGGCAGACATGACAGTAAAGCACTTTAACTGGTGTGTGTATAATACATAGAATATCAAATATATAATGTGGCAAAGACAATACGTTAAATCTTATAATAATAGAACTATGCCCTTCTGAGGCAGGTAGGCATGGCAAATATTTCTTTTGGCACCTTCATTTTCAGCTTTTATACTACATATCTTTTACCTTTTATCATAGATTGTTACGTTAAACGGTGCATTAGTACACTTTTATGGGATATAGACACAGAAGAATGTTTTACAAGCCTCCATAATTAAAATTTTTAAACAATATACTTAATATGTAACAAAAATAATGCATAGTGACCATCTATAGTTTGCTACATTAGGATATGCATTTGTACACGTATATTGTTATTATTATTATTTTTATAATTGCCATATATTGAAATACATCTTAAGCCCATCTCATTTCAGCAATTTATGGAATACAAAGATCAGTACAAGTAGCTTGAAACTCTAAATATAATACTTCAACAGTGCATTCAACTAACTGTAGGTATTGACATTATTGATGAGTTTCTACAATAAAATTACAAAGAAAATCACAGTGAACACTTAGGAAAAGTAAAATTGATTGCAAACAGATGAGCAATAAAAAAAATTGAAAAAAAAGGTAGTATGATATTAATTGCAATAAAATTGTAGTATATCAAAATGATATGTACTTTCATAGCATGAAAATAAATAATTATTTAAATTAAAAAACATTATATAACTATGATGACTGCATTACTTACTGTTGACGATGACCTGGGTTCCATCTCCAAAAACATACCACAGTGATGGAGAGCTGAACAAAAACTCCCTGGTGCATTGTGAACATTTCTAAGTAAACACATACGCTATTCTACAGGTTGACTGACCCAGATTTTCCCTGCAATCTCTAAACTATGTTATTGATTTTGAAACAGTATATGTTGACAATTTCTTTAATGCATTTTATTGGAACATACAGTATAACACGGAAACAGCATTATTGGGATGTTAAACACGCTTGCCAAACTTGGACAGCACTGTACTTAATAAATATCAGTGTACCTGTAAATGCTTTATAAGTTCAGGGACTGTGTTTTTAATGCATTGTGTTCATAGTTTATCACTGCCTTTGTTCATCTCTTTTAGTAAATTAGGCCCTCAAATATAAAAGTTAGGACCGCACTTTACAAAGGCGTCTTGGTTAGGCAGTGCGTCTTCCACATATATTTGTATAGCGCACTCCGTGTAGGACCTGCAGAGTTAGGACTCCCCACCAGTGGCGTAACCAGAGTTATGGGCGCCCAGGGCAGAATTTTTTTTTCGCCCCCCCCCCCTTTATATAAACATCCACGTATATATGTGCGTAAACGTGGGGGACTTAAACATTTGAGCTTTTTTTTTAACTTTTTTATATTTACTTTTTTTTTTTCACTCTTTTTATGTTTTTTTACACTTTATGTCATTGCTATTACATAGGGGGATAAAAATCCCCCTATATAATAGCACAGGTACACTGACAGGTCCTCTTTATGGAGACATTAGGGGTCTCTAGGACCCCTAATGTCACCTGGGGACCCCAAAAGAAGCTGATGAAGCACAGATCCGCCTTCTTCTCTCTGGCTATAGCAGCCAGGTGACTGACAGGTGAATGCTGATGTAATCCACATCACTTCTACATTCACAGCCTGGAGGGAGATCAGCAAGGAGGAAGATGCTGGTCTCCCTCCCATGTTACCTCCTGACACCCTCTCGAGCCGGTCCCAGGCCGAAGATGGGGCAGCGGATCCCGGGATTGAAGGTGAGGGGTCAGGAGGGGGGGGCGGCGGCAGTACTGGAGGGGGGTAGGGGGGCACGCAGCCAGCACATATACACACTTGGCAGGCTATAGAGCCGCCGATCGTGTATATGTGAAAGTTCAACCGGTAATGGCACTGACCCCCGACACCTACACTGACACTGACCCTGACCCTGACCCCTACACTGACCCTGACCCCTACACTGACACTGACCCCTACACTCACACTGACCCCTACACTGACACTGACACTGACCCCTACACTGACACTGACACTTACCTGACCTACACTGACACTGACACTGACCTACACTGACACTGACCCCTACACTGACACTGACACTGACCCCTACACTGACACTGACCCCTACACTGACACTGACACTGACCCCTACACTGACACTGACCCCTACACTGACACTGACACTGACCCCTACACTGACACTGACCCCTACACTGACACTGACCCCTACACTGACACTGACCCCTACACTGACACTGACCTCTACACTGACACTGACCCCTACACTGACACTGACCCCTACACTGACACTGACCCCTACACTGACACCGACCTCTACACTGACACTGACCCCTACACTGACACTGACAGCAATACTCGCACCCCCCTCCCCCCAGCTTGGTGAAAATCCATCCTCCGAGTCCTCCTTACCTCTGTCTGCTCTTCTCCAGAGACTCCAGGACTCTCCTCAGGACAGACAGGACCCCAGCACTGGATGTGCAGAACTCCTTTGGAGTCCCGACTTCCGTCCCCGCCAGCGCCATCCACCCGCAGCCCGCTCCATGTCTGGTGTCAGATGCTGCAACTCCCTCCATGCTCCCATCTCCACACAGCGCCGTTACGCCGTACCACAGAGCGGAGGGGAAGACAGCGGCCACGGCAGCTCACACTTCCAGTGCCTGTCTCCCGCCGCCATGTTCAGAGTTTCCTAGAAGTATAATTTGTCTGGTAAAGTGAAGATTCCATCTGTGTTCATTTTTGGCACATCTGAAGAAGAATGGATTGATAAGTGAACTTTTTTTTTTTTTCTTTTTTTTCTCTTGTATTTTTTTTATTCAAAATTTGCAATTATAATACACTTTGTGTACATGTTCAAATACAATGATGTCACTTCCGGTCCAGGGTGGAAGTAAAACATTTTTATACAAGCAAAATATCAATATTTATTTTGATCTTTTGCTGTTAACCCCCCTGGCAGTATTCCCGAGTCTAGTTCGGGGTGGTTTTTTTAGAACCAAATGCGGTAACTGCGAGCCAGACTCGGGATCGCCTCGTAGTGTCCACATGCAGGAAATTACTTACCTTGTCCCTGGATCCTGCGATGCCTCTCCGCTGTGTGATCGAGCGGGGTCCCTGCTCGATTCACACATTGCCCGTGTGCCGCCGAGCTCCGTTCCCTGCGACGTTACAACGCATGGGGGCGGAGATCGGCGCCAAATTCAAAAAAGTAAATAAACACAGTACATACAGTATACTGTAATCTTACAGATTACAGTACTGTATGAAAAAATACACACCCCCTTTGTCCCTAGTGGTCTGCCCAGTGTCCTGCATGCACTTTTATATAATAAAAACTGTTCTTTCTGCCTGGAAACTGTAGATTGCCCATAGCAACCAAAAAGTGTCCCTTTATATCAAAAGTGGTTTTAGAGCAGCTAGAAAACAGCGACAATAAATTATAATCACTTGCAGAATTGAGTGATAGCGATTTGTGGGGAAATTCGTCATAAAAAAAATAAAAGTAATGACAGCGACAATTCTGCAACTGAACACATTTCTTTGTCTTTTTGACCTCAGAGCTCTCCATAAAGTGGTCTTGTTATCCTCATATCTATTACAAGCGACTTTTACATTCCTTATAATATAAATAAAATTGATAAAAAAAATGAAGGGGACAGTGTAAAGTTAAAAGATTAAATAAATAAGAAAAAAAGCGCCCATATCCCTCAGGACTCGCGAGCAGAAGCAAACACATGCAATTCAATAAAATGTATTTTCTAAAAAAAAAATTGTGTTTGAAAAACTGCTACGGAAATACTGTGTGACTTAAAATTGTTTTATTCCCTAGGGTCTTTGCTAAAAATATATATTTTGGGCCGTCATAACTCTGAATCTGCGCCGGCGTATATTTAAGCGTATTCTCAAAGTGAGATATGCTTAAATATTGTTAAGATACGACCGGCGTAAGTCTCCTACGCCGGCGTATCTTAACTGCATTTTTACGCTGGCCGATAGGGGCGGTCCGCTGATTTACGCCTAGAATATATAAATCAGCGAGATACGCCTATTCACGAACGTACGCCCGGCCGATGCAGTGAATTTACGCCGTTTACGTAAGGCATTTTCCGGCGTAAAGATAAACCACCAAAAAGATGGCGCATCCTATGTTAAGTATGGACGTCGGGACCGCGTCAAATTTTTCAGATTTAACGTTGTTTGCGTAACTCGTCCGTGAATGGGGCTTTACGTCAATTACGTTCACGTCGAAACCAATGCATCTTAGCTTCATAATTTGGAGCATGCGCACTGGGATACATCCACAGACGGCGCATGCGCAGTTAAAAAAAAATGTAAAAAAACGTGGGGTCACAACACATTTAAATAAAACATGCCCACCTCATCCACATTTGAATTACCCAGGCTTACGCTGGCCCATTTACGCTACGCCGCCGTAACTTAGCTTGGTGAATACAGCACTTGCCTTGCTAATTTACGGCGGCGTAGCGTATCAGAGCTATGTTACGCCCGCGGAAATTTAAACCGCGCTAAGTGAATCTGGCCCAGAGTGTTTTGGGGTTATAGCCAATTTTCTAGCAAAAAATACTGATTTATGCTTGTAAACAAAAAATGCCAGAGAAGACTTGGTCTTCAAGTGGTTAATATCATTAACATGTTACACATGTACAGAATGCGTGTCAACTAATGAGCTATAGATCCCATCTGTTCACATCTACCTTTACCACTTCATAGAAAGGCATTGTCGTGTACTCACTGTCAGTTAGTACAGTCTATGTTGCTTTGTATGTAATTAAAAGATAAGTGCACTTTAAGACAATGTGCGCTTATACTTTTTACCCATTTGCCTTGACCTAACATAATCCACCTTCTCCATTGGAGGCCTCTATATAAGTGTTGCTTAATGCACAAATGTTATATATTTTTCATAAATTTTTTTTACAAATAAGATCATTTGAGATAATATATATTTATCTAGAGCTCATCTTAAGTATTAGATTGTAAAATTCAATGAGGATGGCTTTGGATTTGATTGGATTGGCTCAATCGATGTGGCGGTTATGTATATAAGTGAAAGACGTATCTGGGTACTTGACTCCTAATGACGTCAGACGTATGCTCAGGAAACGTGTTAGGGTGGAACGCAAATCGGTGTTCCTATTGTTTTTTTTTTTACAAAGAAAAACTGTGCTTTATTGTGTGGAGAGTAAACATACAGGATATACAAAAAAATCCATATCAAAGATGTGGTACAAAAACGATGCATGGTCATACAAAAATAGAGCATATCTACAGTACAAAGGGAGCGGAGAACACTGGTAAATCAGGGTCAAGTACATACAATTATCACATAAGCAGAGGCTTGGAACGACAGGGGACCAAATTACCGCCCAGGGATGCCTGTGAGATCACACAGATTCATGCCCAGATCACACCACGAGATGTAGAGGGGGAGGGCAAAAACAAAGAAGGACAAACTCAGGTAGGGATATCATCACATGTAGCAGCGGTTCCTATCCATGTATCCCAGATCTCACCATATTTGGCAGGGCAGCTTCTATTAGCGTATATTTCTTTTTTATATGGCAATACACCATTCACCGCAGAGATCCACCCCCGGAGAGAAGGCGGCCCAACCTGGAGCCACTTCCGCGCTGTTCCTATTGTTTTTAATGCTGGCTTTTTCTCTACTCAAATGTAAGTGCAATTTTTTTTTTTTTTTTTATAAAAGTAAAAAATACTACACCATGAAAGCTCTCTCCCCTCTCATTTGTAAACCCATACTGAGTTTATATTAAGGCGCTGGAGCACTGCGCTAAGCATCTTTAGAAGATCTCCTACACCAGGATATTTGGGTGGATGTTAGCAGCAATCTGAATTCGGATGTGTGGTGACCAGCCTGTGACTTTTAGGAAATATCCAATTGATTTTTTTGACTCCCTGTAATAGAGGTCAACAGAGTCTGGTGAGTGTGCTGAGCATCTATATGTTGGTGCAAAGGACAGCACTTTGTCTTCACATTTGGTGGATGAATATTATATTTCAATTGGATCCCATTAGGACTTTGTTTACTTTATAGATTACCATAATTAACTTTTATATTTTATTGACACTATTCACATCACTTTGATGTTATTTTTTTATGTCAATTTTACTTGACTTTTTACTTTACTGTGATTTTATGTTAGCTATTTTGCTTTTATAAACTATAATTGAGAGTGTGGTTATATTAATTTAATTTAAACAGATGCATACTTACCTGACTATAAAAGGCCATAGTCTCTGGTATTTGCTTACATCCAGTGTTGCAAATTTTCACTGCCCTGGTTACGTCTGCCCATTACAGCACCATAGTCCCTAGACAGGAAGTGAAGGCAAACAGTCCCATATGAGTCTAGGCCTGGACGTAAACAAACCCCGGAGACCATAGCTGTCAGGTCCAGGCAAAGAGGCAAAAGGGATAATTGCACTTTGTTTTAAATTACACCGGTATTGGGAGAAGATCTCCAAGTGCATAAGTAGACTGGCACGGACATCTATTCCCTTGGATCCTCTGATATATATATATTGGGGGCCATAGAGGCAGAAACACTCCCAAAAGGAACATATATAATGTTAACCAGAGTACTATATCTAGCAAGAAAACGTATAGCACGACACTGGATGGCACCAGAGGTACCCACAGGAAGGCAGTGGATTCTACTTGTGAACTCTCTACTCCTTAGAGAAAAATTAACATACATCGATCAGATATGGCAATCATGGCTGGGTGATGCTAGACTCTCGCCGCCACAGTCGATAATGGATAGACTACGGAGTTAAATGCAAGGAACAGAGAGGAGCAGCGCATAGAAAATAATTAGGGAAATAAGACAGAAGGAGGAAAAATATTCACAATAAGCTGATATGAGAATATAAAAAAACAAGAATATAAAGGAGAGGTAAATTTAAATGATTAAGATAAGGTGGTGTGGGAAGGGAGGGAGGGAGGAAAATAGAAACAATGCACAAAATTATGCACAAAAGGGATATAGTTGAAGAAAAGGTAGTAGGTTCGGGAACCAGAGTTCGACACATTTTATTATTCATTATTTATCTAATATGTACTGTACTCTGTATTTGAACATGTACTGTACTTTGTATTTGAACATGTACACAAAGTGTATTATAATTGCAAATTTTGAATAAAAAAAATACAAGAGAAAAAAAAAGAAAAAAAAAAAAAGTTCACTTATCAATCCATTCTTCTTCAGATGTGCCAAAAATGAACACAGATGGAATCTTCACTTTACCAGACAAATTATACTTCTAGGAAACATTTTTTTTTTTTACACAAGAATATTATCTGTTTTTGGGCTTCCCTGTACTTCTATGACAGCAGAAGGTGTTGTATTTTGTACAGATGGCTAGATACATACTGCATTTAACAGTTCAGTGACTCAAGACACAGCTAAGCATATTCTTCAAGTTTGCTGAAATACCAGGCGTCCTTTTTCAGTATAGGGACATATTTCTATTTCTTGGGCCCTGGGACCTTTTACACTGAACAAAAGAGCTATAATAAAGTACTTTAGGTAAGATGAAAGAAGAGCATTGTGGATATAGACATACAACCATTAAATGTTATGGTGGTGACCAAATGCCTTCTGTGCTCTAATATTTACTTGCTGTTTTTAATGGTAACAAATTAGAGGAAAGGATTACATTGTTAATGATCCCTTTATTCTATATGCAGTCTTGTTATCAAAAATGTATAACTGGCTCAAATCAGCACTGACCAATATGTTTACCTTGATATACGTTAAACGCTTGCTCTGATACGTTATTTAGATACTGTAGATAGATAGATGGATAGATGGATAGATGAATAGATAGATAGATAGATAGATAGATAGATAGATAGATAGATAGATAGATAGATAGATAGATACAGAGATAGATAGATAGATAGATAGATAGATAGATAGATAGATAGATAGATAGATAGATAGATAGATAGATAGATAGATAGATAGATAGATAGATAGATAGATAGAAAGATAGATAGATAGATAGATAGATAGATAGATAGATAGATAGATAGATAGATAGATAGATAGATAGATAGATAGATAGATAGTTATTTAGATACTGTAGATGGATAGATGGATAGATGGATAGATAGATAGATAGATAGATAGATAGATAGATAGATAGATAGATAGATAGATAGATAGATAGATAGATAGATCAACAATAATGGGGAAGTTATGGATTGTTAAAGAGTAAAATGTATTATAATAAGCAAAGGAAAAAATGTATAATATGAACAAAAAAAAAATAACATTAAGCACATTGTCTATGATAAGTGACTTTTACCATACTTAAGTTATAAAAGAACAAAATCTAAAGAAATAATTAATACTGTAAATTAAGGATTAAACTATTATTAGCTTTGTTATTGTTTTATTTTTTTTTCATTAGGAAAAAAGCTGACAAGTGAACACAAATTAAAAAATATTAGATTTTAGACTGGTGGTGATCAAATATAGAACTCACTGAGCACAGTAAATCAGGACTCACCTCAAAGAATGTACCACAGTGTTTCACAGCTGTACAAAAACTGCATGACTTAGCAACCTAGAACATTACAAAAAATACTGCTGAGACTGAAGAATCAAATATGACATTGACTAGAGAACACATTACCCACTTACCCTCCATTAATGACCAGGCCATTTTTTGCGATACAGCACTGCGTTATTTTAACTGACCATTACGCGCTCATGCGACTCTGTACCTAAATAAAACCTTTTTCCCACAAATAGAGCTTTCTTTAAGCGGGATTTGATCACCTTTGCGGTTTTTATTTTTTGCGCTGTAAAAAAAAAAAAAACTTCAATTTAATTAAATATGTATATATATTTTACATTTTACTATGAAACATATCAAATAAAAAATTTAAAAAATCAAATTTCTTCATCAGTTTAGGTCAATATGTATTCTGCTACATGCTTTTGGTAAAAATCCCAATAAGCGTACATTGATTGGTTTGCGCAAAAGTTATAGAATTTACAAACTATGGGATATTTTTATGGAATTTTTATTTATTTTATTTGTTTATTAGTGATGGTGGCTAACAGTGACTTATAGCGGGACTGCAACATTACGGCAAACAGATCGGTCATTAAGTGACACTTTTGGGGACCAGTGACACCAATACAGTGCTAAAAAATATTCACAGTTACTGTATTAAGGGCACTGGTAGGGAAGGGGGTTAATATCAGGCTCCATCAAAGGGAGTGTTCTAACTGTGTGTGGAGTGCTTTAACTGTGGGAAGACAGAGAGCCTGTGTTCCCGCTTAGCAAAAGCACAGGCTCTCTGTCTTCCCTACTAACAGACCAGCGATCTGCCTTGCTTACATAGGCAGACCGCTGTTTTGCCTCTGTATGTTGGGAATGATTGGCGGGTACACTAGATCTGCTGATTGGCTCCCGCTGTGTCCAATCAAAGTGAGAGCGGGTTGCTGGTGATGCATGTGCACACCGCAGACCCGGAAGTACAAAATCATGTACTTGTACGTTATTTTGTGCAAAGGAGCCGCTGCCCTGCAGTAAATGTACGTGGGGCGGTCGACAAGAAGTTAAACAATTTGTTCTACTTGTAGTATACCATATCTATTTAGGATACAAGTAAATTAATCTAGGAGAATCAATATGTGAGTTATGTTGCCACTCCAAACCCCTTCATGGGCAGTTTGGATGCATTTTAAAATGAAATAACATATATTTGTACCAGAAAATGACCAATTGCTTTGTACTAAAGAATATTATAACTATTATGACACAACCTTTTCTGAAAAGAATATAAGTAAACAATGTCTGAAATGTCCATCTTGTAAAAATCTTTTACCAATGGTGGAGATTTACTAAAACTGGTGCACACAGAATCTGGTGCAGCTCTGAATAGTAACCAATCAGCTTCTAGGTTTTATTATCAAAGTTTAATTAAACAAGCACAAGTTAGAAGCTGATTGGTTACTATGCATTGGTAAAAGATTTTTACAAGAGGGACATTTCAGAAGTTGTTAACTTATACTCCTTTCAAAAAGGTTGCGTGATAATAGTTATAATATTCTTAAGTCATTTTAGTAAATCTCCCACAGTGTATATAGCTGAATATAGTCTACTTCGTGATTTTGCATCTCTGATGTTGACACAGGGGCCTTGTGTATGAAAATATATTGTCTTATATTATAAAGAGTGTCCTTTCCTGCTAACCTAGACTAGAAGCATAAGGTACAAAGTATACACATACCTACGTACATGCTTACATAGTAAACTCCCTACCCCGGTATGTCCGATCAGCCCCTACACTGTCCACCTTTAGGAGATTCCTGAAAACTAATTTATTCAGGGAAACCTATGCCACACCCACCTAACAACTGTCCCTAAGCCACCCCCATCAAATCACTCTGCAGCTATTACCTTTTGTATTACCACCCCCTCCCTTTAGAATGCAAGCTCTATGAGCTCTATGAGGGTCATCCTGTACCATCTGTATTGAATTGTAGTGTTATTGAATTGTGCTGTCCTCCCTCTACATTGTAAAGCGCTGCGTAAACTGTTGGCGCTATATAAATCGTGAATATTAAATAATAATAATAAATAATAATAGTAAACACACCTCATTTTGATCACTCATTAGACTGCTGGGGGGCTTATACAACTGGAGAAGAATTTTTTTTTTTTGCACATAATGATCATTTTAGTGTAGCGCTCACTCCCGAAGGAGTCGCTGGTTGTTGTTTGGGATCGGCGTATTAAGTTACCTTGCAGTGTGTCTAGGGGTAGTAGCAGTGAGTAGTAGCAGTGAGCGAATGTCCAGTCACTAAATGGATTTTCAAATGCTTTATTCCAGGGCCCAACAATGGCCAACATCAACAGGAGATGGGAAAGGTTGATGAAGCAATAGAGAACAGTGCGGTATCAGGCCTGGATGTGAAACAGTGCAGTCCTGCTCTCAGTAGTAGTAGATACAGTTCGTCGCCACTCTCGACAGAGTGGGTGAAGTGCCTCCGGACAGGCCCTTGTTATAAGCCTGGCAGCCGAAATGTCACTTTTAAGTTGCTGGGAGGAACAGGTCTCTATGACAGACCCGGCTCGGGCCTCTGCCACAGGCCTAGTACTTTAGTACTCAAAAGAACAATTCGGATTGAGCGAATCCTCCCAGTAAATGCAATTCCAATAACCAGATCCCTGATGGTTCGTTCAAGCCCTTTTGGATAACCTGCCTCCGGGTTCTCCTCCAGCCAATCCCCCACCGAACGGCACACAGCCTGGGACCTTCTCAGTAAGGTTGGGGACCCAGTAAGTCACTAGGGCCCCCATCGACATCCAGATGGGTCTGGCCAGGTGGGCCATGCGAGCGGGGTCTGTGGATGCACGCACCCTGAAGGTGGATGCCGCACCTGGAACGTGGACCCCGCGCAGAGAAGAACTGACCACCGACCCAGAACACGCGGCAACTGCCCCAGATATACCCCTCTCCAGCATGCCCAGCAAGGGAAGAACTCCTCTAATTGGCTGCTGGGGAAAAGTGGCTCTGTCAGAACCCCTCTAACGCCCACTGCTGCCCAGGGGTGTAATTACACCTCAGGGCTACAGACCGACCTACAGGACAGTTCTGAAATAGCAGCAGCCTGCAATTTGACGCTAACTTTAGCGTAGTGCCCGTACTAAAAGTAAGGGGGCGCTACATTCGGTTTATCTTTTATTTTCTGAGAACATAAAACAAGGAATCCAGCTTGTCACTCCACTTTTGTTCAGCATTTTGTTGTCTACAGTTCTAGAAATAGGTTTGATAAGTATACCATACCAAAATCAACTGCCAACTTCCATTTGACCTAAAGTGCCATCAGCTCGTTTTTGACTGATCTGAGCTATAACATGACATGTGAATTAATAAATTAGTATGAGCAATATTTATTTATTACAAGTACTTATATAGCACAGACAATTTACGCAGCACTTTACATAATGTGGCAAATAATGTTATTTTTTTAAAGCCAGGTTGTCACTCATTACAGGTTATACCAGTTTTTTTTTAAAGATGCTGGCAGAATATATCTTTTACTTTATAGCCTGTTGGCCTTGTGGCATTTGTGTCTAAATTAATTGCCCCTTTTGTAGAAATGAACAAAGGGTTTTATTTTTCCTGCTGAAAGTTTAACTACAGTGATATTCTCCTTACTCCCAGGGGAGGAGTAAGATCCTAGTGACACTGACATCAGAGCCAGAAACTTCCTAATGGCACACTTTGGCCCACCAACCCTCACCAATCCTAAGTGAAGTATTAGTTTTCTGTATATTAATTTAGTAGATGCGAATATTACAATAAGCTGAGTGAACTGAGTATTCCAATCATAGAAGTAAAAATCTGATTTTTTTTTTATACATTAATTGTAAATGGTTCAGCATTGCACAAAACCATGATAAAGAAGTTGCAGTGTCTTTGGGTTCAACATAAATTATTTTCTATTTTACAGAATTCAAAGATTTATTGTTACTAAATAACTGTACAGTTTTAAAATTTTCTGTTTTACCTTCTTTAATAAAGACAATACTGAGATATGTTAACGATACAGTCATTTTATTAAGTGTTTCAAAGACAACATGAAAGGAAAAACATATGGCCAGTACACAGCATGTTGCCATTTCATTTGTAAAATAAGGGATAAGAAAGCTAAAAGTGAAACATTTTATTTCACAAAAAGAAAATAATCTAGTGGCTACCAATGAGAGAGAAAAATGCACAATACAAGTGTTGATTTCTTGCGTGAGTAAACATAGGCCACTAGAATCATTCACAAAGCAGGAAACTGAAAATTAGAAACACTCCGATCTCTTTAGTATCTGGATAAACTCTTTGTCTTGATGTGTCACCTTGCAGGAGTATTCCTTTTGTTTATTATAATCAGAGGCTGCCAGAGTGAGGAAACTACTTCCCATGTATGAGTTGTCACTCTGTTTGGCCACTGGTGACGTGTAAACCCCATCCGTCTGTTTTTGCCCATCCACCAGAAATTCCATTGTTGCTGGACCCGGGCGATAATCACTGGCAGTACAGACTATGGTGGCTGAGTTTGTCTTCAGCTCCTCTTCAGAAGGAGGATATATTAAAACATTTGGTACCTTCACTTCACCAGCTGCTGGATAAGGAAATATAGATGTGTCATGAGGCTAATCTTATATACAGTGTTCTAACAGTTAAAATCACTTGATTATAAACAGGTTTATTCAGTGGAGCTGAGTCATTTAAGGGGTAGAGAGTTAACTTAACATTACTTGTTTATAATCCCCTTTGCAGAGAGCAACTTTACTTTCAAAGCAAACAGTACCTTTTTTTTTTTAAACCAACCTCTGAGTCTACTTCAGCTGTGTCTCCATATACAGTAAAACCTTGGTTTGCGAGCATAATTCGTTCCAGAAACATGCTTGTAATCCAAAGCACTTCTATATTAAAGCATTTTTTTACAGGGTATAAGAGAGAAGAGAGGCACCTCTAAGGCCTCGTACACACACGGTCAAATAAATCTGTTCAAATCGGTCTGACAGACCGATTTGATCAGATTTGTCTGCTGGGCTGTTTTGGTTTGATCGTTGTACACACGATGAAACCAAAATCCCCGCCGGCAGACAGCGCGGTGACGTGGCGATGACGTTGACGCCGCCACGTCACTGCACCAGGAAGTAAAACACTTCCGCGCATGCGTCGAATCCATTCGACATATGTGCGGGCAGATATGTCTGCTGGTTAGCGTACTAACCAGCAGACATGTCAGACGGACGGATTCGCAGCAGACAGATTTTAAAGCATGCTTTAAAATCTGTCTGCTGGTCAAATCCGTCTGTTTGCCCTGTACACACGATCAAATTTTTCTGCTGAAACGGTCTGTCAGACCGTTTCCAGCAGATAGATTTGATCGTGTGTACGAGACCTCAGTGTAGCAATAAGTTGCTAAATGTTTTACCTTCATTAACCTCCCTGGCGGTATGATTCTTTAAGATTTTAGGTGCTAAAAGCGGTACCATTATTTGCAAGGGAATTTGGCGTTTTATACTGTAGGCTTGTAATTCTTAGGAATAACTCACTTAAATCTATTCAAACAAGAGTCTAATAGGCATCCCGGGTATGATTTTTTTTTTTTTTTTTTAATTAAAAATTATAATATAATAAATAATTATAAAAAATGATCACAAATGATAATATAATTATAGTAAAAATTATTCAATAATGTAATCAAATCAAAATCACTGAAATTTGCTCAGTTGCAGAATTTTTGCTGTCATTTTTTTTTTTTTTTTTATGACGAATTTCCCCATAAATCGCTATCGCTAAATTCTGCAAGTGATTCTGATTTATTATCGCTGTTTTTTAGCTGCTCTAAAACAATTTTTGCCATAAAGGGACACTTTTGGTTGCTATGGGCAATCTACAGTTTGCAGGGAGAAAAGGGAAAATTTATATCAAATACTTACCGTAATTTTCCTTTCCTGATGGACTCCATGGCAGCCTACTTGTGGGTTAATCCCGCCTCTCATACCTCATAGGACCCTACTCCCATAAAGCTTTGCGTCTCCCCATAGACTGTGTTCCGTAATTTAGCCTACTCCAGCAATGGGAGGGAAACTCCGGCTGCCATGGAGTCCATCAGGAAAGGAAAATTACGGTAAGTATTTGATATAAATTTTCCCTTTTCCTGACAGACTCCATGGCAGCCTACTTGTGGGAAATAACTAGCCGACACACCCGGGTGGGAAATTGCTGATTAAAGAAAAAAAAAGGTTTAATTGACATTGTCAACAGATAAAACATGTAAACCAAAATCAACCGACGACAAACAGGCCGGTTCTACGCAGTAATGCGTCATGAATGTGTTTAATGACGACCAGGAGGCCGCCCTACAGATTACTTCTGGGGAAACATGCCGGGCGGCTGCCCATGATGTGGAGATGCTACGAGTCGAATGCGCTGTCACCGCTTCAGGAGGAGCCAACCCTTTTGCTTTGTATGCCCCTTGGATTACTTGAACTATCCATGCAGCGATGGTTCTGGGAGAAGCACGCATTCCCCTGCTTTTTCCATGGAAGGAAACGAACAGATGGTCAGATTGACGGAAGGCTGCTGTGGCTTCCAGATATTGTCTTAATACATGTCCGACGTCTAGAGGATGGACATTAGAGTTCTCAGGAGATCGAAAAGTGGGGAGAACAATTTCTAGATTTTCATGAAAGACCGATGTTACCTTGGGATTGGATCCCAACATGGGAATTAGTACGACCCGATCAGGGAAAAAAGTAAGAAACGGTTCTTTGGATCCTAGAGAACCTATTTCTGAGACCCTTCTGGCTGATGTTATGGCCACAAGGAAGACAGCTTTTGAGGATAGATCTTTGATTGACAAGTTATCCGAGTGCGTAGTTTCTGAAAGGAAGTCCAAAACAAAGGGAAGGTTCCATTTTGAGAACCTTGGTTTTCTCTGTGGCCTAAGCCTCATGGCACCTTTGAAAAATTGTTTGACAAGGGTGTGTTTGGCCCATGAAAACCCAGTGAAGGCCGAAATGGCCGAAATTTGAACTCTCAGGGAGCTGACTGATAAAGACAGATCCAGACCTGTCTGAAGGAAGCCAAGAACATCCTGAATCCTAGGATTACTAGGGGATCCATCCATGGAAGAGACGAAATCTGCAAATTTTGACCATATTCTCTGGTAGACCTTGTTGGTGCTTGATCTCCTCGCACTTAACAGAGTGGAGATGGCTTGATTTGGGCAGCCTAACGCAATAAGCCTTTCCCTTTCAAAAACCAGACCATCAGATGAAGACGGGATGGACATGGATGGGGGGTTACCCCTTGTAACAGGAGATCTGCCCTGTTCGGAAGCGGGACTGGAGCCCGGAAGCTCAGATGAAGCAGCAACGGGAACCATGGTCTGTTGGGCCAATAAGGGACTATCGCCATCACCTCGACCGCTTCCCACCTGAGTCTTGCCAGGAACCGGAGGATGACCGGGACTGGAGGAAAAGCATAGGCACTGTGAAAGTTCCACTGGTCTGTTAGAGCATCCACTCCGAACGCTTGGGGACAGCGACCCCTCGTATAGAATTTCTCTAGTTTGTAATTGCATGGAGATGCAAATAGGTCCACTTCCGGCACAACTCCCAGGGATAGGACCCAGCTGAAGACTTCGCTGTGGAGAGACCATTCGTTGTGGTCGAGTGTTGTCCTCGAAAGGAAGTCTGCTTGGAGATTTTGAGATCCGGGGAGATACACAGCTGTTAAATCTGAGAGATGTACTTGTGCCCACGACATGATCGGATCCACTTCCTTCAGCAGGGATAGACTGCGAGTGCCTCCCTGTCTCTTTATGTATGACACAGCTGTCGTGTTGTCTATTCTCAACAGGACTGACGATCCCTTTACTATGTGAAGAAAGGATTGAAGGGCACGATAGGCCGCACGGAGTTCCAGGGCATTGGAACTCACACTCCGGGATGGTAACGTCCATTTCCCTTGAGCAAACTCCTTCAAGCACAGAGCCCCCCAGCCGCTGTTGCTGGCATCTGATGTAATTGTGATCCAGGAGATCGGGGCTAACGAATGGTAGTTGAGGAGATTTTTCCTTAGTAGCCACCAAAGAAGACTCTCTCGCATCGACGAAGTTATTCGAATGCGTTGATCCTGAGACTTCGGATCCCACTGTTGGAGAAACCCCTTCTGAAAGGGCCGCATCCTCCATTGTGCCCATCTCACCATGGGGACTGTGGAAACCATGGTGCCCACTATCTTGAGGCATTGCGAGGCTTTTAGAAAGGGAGAATCCAATGCAAGCCGGACTCTGTCCCGGACTACCGGGATCTTTGTCAGGGGCAAGGAGATGGAACATTGAACTGTGTTGAATTGAGCTCCCAGAAAAATCAGAGATTGTGTGGGTTGCAGATGACTCTTTTCCCTGTTTATCAGCCAACCGAACTCGGTCAGGGTGGAAATGACCTGGAACTGGTGTGTCAACAGCTGTTCCTTGTCTTGCGAAAGTAACAGTAAGTCGTCGAGGTAGTGATGAAGTCGAATGCCCTTGGTTCTGATCAGGGCGACGACAGCCAATAGAAGTTTTGAGAACACCCGGGGCGATGTTGTGAGCCCGAACGGGAGACACGTAAATTGGAGGTGGACATTGTCTACTGAGAATCGAAGATATTTTTGGAAGTCCGCTGCGACTGGGACATGGAAGTAGGCATCTTTTAGGTCTATGGACATCAGCCAATCGCCTGGCTGAACCGTCTGACGAATAGTAAGCAAGGACTCCATCTTGAATTTTTCCTTTTTGATAAAGGTGTTTAGATGTGTCAGATCTATTACCGGTCTCCAAGAACCTGTCTTCTTTAGAACCATAAACAGGGGCGAGTACATCCCTTGACCTCTTTCGGAAGATGGAACATGAATAGCGGCACCCAGAGCTAGGAGAGAGCTTGTGTATAACAGAAGAATTTTCCTTTTTTCTTCTGAGCCGGGTATTGTTGTGGGTACAAACTGTAGCACGGGTGGACTGATAAAGGTCCAGGTATGGCCTGTAGACACTGTTTTGACAGTCCAAAAATCTCTTATTGAGGCTGCCCAGATATGTCGGAACTGTAGTAGCCGAGCGCCTACTCTTTCCGTCTGGGCTGGCTTCGCATCAAAAGGACTTAGGGGCATCACGTCCGGCAGACGAGGGTCCCCTAGGGGGCTTCTGTCCAGAGGGCTGGACTCTCCTCCAGTTTTTCCGGAACTCGCGACCAGGTCTATACCGGCGCGCATCTCTTGAACGGTCTTGATCTTGCCTAGGGAAGGATCTTCTCTGACCGAACGGACGGCGATCCTGAGGAAGGAACCCAGACTTACCCCCAGTGGCACGGGTGATAGCGCTGTCCAGCTTGTTCCCAAACAGGGAAGACCCCTGAAAGGGGATTCTGCACCACCCTTGTTTTGAAGCGGGATCAGCCGCCCAAGGGCGCAACCACAGAGCACGTTTAGCTGTGACAGAGGAGAGCATGATCCGCGCCACCAACCGGATAATGTCAAGGGAGGCCTCCCCCAGGAAGACGGACGCCATTCTCAGCTCATGAACCGGTGTGCTGCTGAGCACATCTTCGGAGACGTTCGCTAAGGTAGAATCCACTTCATCCGTCCAGGATTCCATTGCCTTAGACAAGGCAGCTAGGGCTAGAGCCGGTTTACAAGCCATGCCTGCTGTAATATATATACGTTTCAGATCTGTGTCTATCTTTCTATCTAGACCGTCCTTAAAGGAGACGGTATCTTCCAGAGGGAGTGTGACATGTTTCACCAACCTCATCACGGCGGCATCAACCAAGGGAGCTGATTCCAAGTGTTTAACATGTTCACTTTTGAACGGGTACATCTTTGCTACTTTTGAAAGCAAAGAATTCTTTCTGTCCGTGCTGGCCCATTCGTCAGAAATGATATCTCCCAGTTCACCCAAGAAAGGAAAACTAGGGCGCTCCTTTTTAAGTTGTTTGAAATATTTTCTCTGTTTGGAAGGAGATTCCACCGGATCTTCCCACCTCAAGGCGATCTTTACCGCTTTCACTAAACTTGGTACTAGGGAAAAATCAAATCCTGCAGGATTGACAACACTCTCTGCCTCACTGACGGAAGACGCACTTGGACTGCGTACACGTTGAGAGGGACCAGGCGTTTCAGGATTATCCTGTGTAAGCGCTGGAACTGGGTCATCAGGAACAGTAACATCACATCTGGAACCAGATTTGTTCAGGGATTCCTGGACTACTCTCCTGACCAGAGCCTCCACCTGATGACCATCATTTCCTCTCTCCCTCACCGCCTTGGAATAACATAGTTCACAAAGGGATCTTCCTTCCGAGACCCGAGCTCTACATCCCCAGCAGACTCTCTTACTGGAGTGGCTGGAATGGCGGTGGGAATGGCGGCCAGATGAAGATCTGGAGCCTTCTTTGCGGTGTCTAGAAGATGACCTGGGGCGTCTGGAACTTGATCTGGAGTGACGATGCTGTAACCTGGATTCGTCAACAACTTCGCGTGCTGAAGATTGATGTTCAGACCTAGAGGGGCTGATGAGGAGGAAAGAGTTAACCTCTGATTACACAGAAACCCAAACAGCCAGGTAGGGAAAAAAAAATAATTTTTTCCATCCTACCTGCAGCGCAAGGGTTGGCCACTGGGGGGCGGTGAGACATCCATAGTGGAAAGGAGTCACAAGAACTGCTAAGACAAACATATCAATGTAAGATGCAGCATGGATGAATCAAGCAAACAGGGCTTTAAAAAGGCAGAAGGCAAGAAACATACCTTGAAGAGGGAAGACTATCAATTTGGGGCAACGAAAACAGCAACAGCACAGCCTGCGTGTGTCCCAAAGATAGCTGTTTTGACAGCTATTTAAACCTGCCGCCCTGATGATGACGTCACCGCGCACGCCACGCTCACGCCGCAATTGCGACGTGACAGGCGCACCTCCCCACACAGACCTCGCGCGCATGCGCGATCGCGACAATCCGATCGTACTGCGCATGCGCATCCAAGCCTCAATCTCGGCTGGAACCAGCGCAGGCGCAGAGACCAGAAAACAACGAACTGGAACGCAGATGCGTTCCAGCGGCCATGGCCACGGCGGAGACAAAACAATCAACAAAACAACATAGAGTACGGCTGCCATGTACAAGGTAAGAGAGGATAATACGTTACCAAGGATACCATTGCCGACCTGTCCTGGAACTGAGAGCTATGAAGCTCACTCCGCACTATTCGGGCATTCTTAAAGGAATAGAGGCCTCCAGCTAATAGCTAGGACGTTTGGCCTTGTTGCTGCTTGCCTGCCAATGGCTGGTTAGTAAGCACCTGTTGATATTGCAACCGACGCCCATGTCTACCCTGCTAATAGCTGGGACTTGTTGGACACCAGAAGGTGAGCTCTATGTGCAGGATCATCAGGACTGAGGAAAAAAATAAAAGGTATTTCTTCTTTTTTCTGCTTTAACAGCATAGGTCCTAGGAGGAGGACAAAAAAGGAACACAGTCTATGGGGAGACGCAAAGCTTTATGGGAGTAGGGTCCTATGAGGTATGAGAGGCGGGATTAACCCACAAGTAGGCTGCCATGGAGTCTGTCAGGAAAGAACAGTTTTTATTATATAAAAGGACATGTAGTGTACAGGGCAGACCACTAGGGACATGGGGGGTGTGTATTTTTTACATACAGTACTGTAATCTATAAGATTACATTGTACTGTATGTATAGTGTTTGTTTACATTTTTGAATTTGGCGCCGTTCCCCCCCCTACGTCGCGACGCTCGCAGGGAAGGGAATCGGCGGAACACACAGCATCAGGCGGACATCCGCCCGCCGAGTACTGCGGGGATTCATCGCTGGATCGCAGAGAAAAGGTAAGTAAACTTTTTCTGCATCCAGCGAGGTAAGCGCGTGTGTGGCACGGGGTTACCGATATTAGCTTAAAAATCTCACCCCGTGCCACACACGGGAAGACCGCCAGGGAGGTTAAATGTAACCATATTGCTACACTTAGAGGTGCCTCTCTTCTTTTTTATACTCAGTTGTGACATGACGCTACTCTTATATCAAGACATCGCTTGTATATCAGGGTAAAATGTATTAAAACATTTTCTTTGTCCTGCAAAACGCTCTCAAACCAAGTTACTCTCAAACCAAGGTTTTACTGTATGCATTTTTAGCAATGTTTAACTCTATGCATAAAGACCTAGGTAATTTTATCTACAGGCATACCCCACTTTTAAGTACAAAATTCTGTTTATTTACTAAAGCTGAAAAGCGCAAAATAAGGCTCACTTCTGCACAGAAACCAATGAGCTTCCAGGTTTTATCACCAGGCTTAATTGAACAAGCTGGAGTTAGAAGCTCATTGGTTTCTATGCAGAAATTAGCCTGATATTGCGATTTCCAGCTTTAGTAAATAAATCCTATTGTGTACTTAAAAGCGGGGTATGTCTGTATATAAGTAAAGGAAAATATCAAAATTTTAAGGTAAATAATAAAAAAAAATCATATTACCTTAAGCTAACAAAAGTAACTATTAAAATGAGAGCTCTTGTTAAAAAGATATTCTGCAGTCTTGTACAGATTCACTAATAAATAGCACAGTGTTACTGCAGGGTTTAAATGATAAAGAGACACAACAAAGTACATCATTCAAGTAACTCATCACTTAAACTTCATCTTTCAGTGTTCTGACTAGCAAACTATATCAATTCAACTGCTATGGCATACTGAACTTCTCACATCATTGCTTCATTAACAAAGTTGTATAACATTCTTTGTGAGAATAGTGGATCAAGTAGACTCATAATTATGTTAACAAGAATTGCAGTTGAATTGTCCCTATTAGGTATATAGAAATTAGTATAAAGAACAAAAAAAAACATTAAACACTTGAAAAAAGTACGTAAAACTTTGGACAACTATTGAAAAATATTGTAGAATAACATGTCAAACAATATTATAAAAAAGTTTTGCATACAGTAAATAGCGAAAGAATAAAGAAAAACAAATGTTAGAACTTACTCAGGACAGTAAGTTAGGTTCCACCACCGAAAAGACCCCACAGTAATATAGAGTTGTACAAAAACTACATTACCTTCATGGAGCCCTCAGAACATTATGGTTAATGAGACAGAGACATAACCTATGTAGAACTTTTTCACAAATGTCTACATTTATTACGATGTTAAAGTATTTTCAAGCCATTCCATTTTATTATACAGTTAGCCTTCAAGTAGTCAACAACGGGGTTCAGTTTTTTATTTGTAACCCCAAGAAGCAAAGTGCTTTTATTTTGACACCATATAAAAAACAATTCTCAATATTACACTGCATAAAGAAATCATTAGGCAGGTACACAAGTTTATTGCTCACTACACACATTACAATTTAACTTCAGAATCTCCTATAGGTCTACCAACAATTACACACTACAAGCTACATTATTAGATAGACATTATTTGGATAGTTCCTGTAGGTCCTTATATTAGATATTTTTAGTAAATCGAAGGCTACACCGGCCTTTATGTTAACAAAGTTAGGAAAAATAAGTTTGAACTGTATCCCCCCCAGACAAGGTTTTCCTGCATTTAAGATGTGCTTGGCATTACGTGAGTTTATTTGCATTTTTATCTGGTAGCCCTAAACAGTTTATTCTGACAGTGGGAAAGTTTGCCTGTTGTCAGAACACAATAGTTCAATGGGAGTGATTCACCCATCCATCGCAAATGTGTGGATGGAGGAATCATGTCAGTTTTTGGCGTTCAACTCACTGGTTAAAAATGTAATCATCTATGGGCTGCGTTAAAGGAGATTGTATAAAAGATTAAAGAATCAGATTACAAGATGCACATGGAGACTTGATCTTTAAAAGACATCTTACACTACTTTTTCACATAAAAATAGGAAACTAGTGTAAAATATAATTAATGGCCAAATTAATATATGAAGAGGTTTGTAAAAAGCGTAGAAAGATAAAACAAAGACACATTTATGAAAACATACAAAAGGTGGCAAAATATAGAAAATCAATTAAAGTACATTAAAACAATTTAATTTTTTGGCAGTAAGTTATTTGTATGGTGCATGTCTCATTCTACAGGCTTAGAAAGACACACATTGCAGAAACCAAACATAGACATAGAAAGGACTGTATAATGCAATACATTTCTAAATAAATATTTTAAACATTTAATAAGGCATAATAGTGTGATAGAAAAAAAAAACAGACACAATAATTAGCACATAGAATAAGTGTTGGCAATAATACACAGTACTTACTTATGACGCTGACTGTAGTTCCACCACCGAAAAGCAACCACAGTGATTTAGAGCTGTACAAAAACCTTCAGTAGAATACCTTCTGTAATGGGGCCCATAGATCAGCTAACACCATAACTGAAGAGATATATAGCTCCAAGGTGGCTTTAATAATGAAGAACAGTTGAAATGTCCACACTTCGTGTGATCTTGAGATATTTTCAAGGACATCTATTGTATCATACAAATTGCCTTCACAGTCACCCACAATGTTTTTTTTAACTGTAACCCTGAGTATTAGAGTGCTATTGTTCTGAGACCATAAAATATTGACAATATTATGAAAAAAACTAGCCTGTAGATGTAAGTTGTAATGTTTTAAAAGACCTCTAACATCTTCCCTCTTAAAAAAGTATTTGATGTATGGATAAGGGTAATGAAGATTTTGATGATGCATAATATCAGTGTTATTGATATGGGCCCATAAAACTGTAGTTCACTACGCCACTTAGGTGAATAATTAGGGAACCCCACATGTCAAGTGCTAATGTTTTAATGGACCTCCAACATCCCCCCCTCATATAATTTAATCAGTGTAAGATGCCATGACAAGAATAATGATGATAATAACTATTATATATCTTCACGCCATATTACATTTTGTCAGTCCATTATTTATTAGTACAGTAATATAGTCAAATTCTACCTCTTAAGATTATTTATTGGCTTTTCATATTAGCTTTATTCGTACACAGGTTTTACAAGATTTCTTTTTGCAGTATAGTATTGGAAAATATTGTTTCTTTAGTTTGTAGCCAAGTGTTTTTTTTTTTTAATTTCCCTTTTATAGCATCCTATTTACTATCATAAATGACATTATCCCACCTATTTCACTGTTAACTGCATTACATATCTTACTGATCATTTTCTTAGGGTTAAAACCAACTTACTAAGGAGATGAGACTACAGTTTCTTGGACTATTTGTGTTGTGGTCATCTTCCAACCCCTACATTTCTGATATTTGTTGCATCCTATAGTTACAGAAATCCAGGTCTATGTATACATACGTCTCACTAAGTTATAGGGCATCTAAAGAACTGCTATATTGATTTACCAAAACTGTAGAGCACAAAATCTGATGCAGCTGTGCCTGGTAGCCAATCAGCTTCTAATTTCAGCTTGTGCAATTAATCTTTGACAATACAACCTGAAAGCTGATTGGTTTCTATGCACAGCTGCACCAGATTTTGCATTCTCCAGTTTTAGTAAATCAACCCCATAGTGTGGTTCTGTCATGGCATTAGCGTTACCCAAGAAGGTGAAATCTATTAGTGTTGATTTATTAAAACTATTATCAAGATGGTTATTTATTTGTTATTTACACCCTCTACACCCTCAATAACTTTGTAGAATTGGAACAGGTCAACTAATATTTAGTTTACCTTTTTATACATTTTCCACTACTGTAAGTAATAAAACCTTTCATGTTGCAGCATCGTCACTGTTATACAAACGTGTTTGACTTGATATCTCAATGATGACAAAACTTTATAAAGACACATTTTTTTATTGAATGTTTCATGCAGACAAAAGACAGAAAATAGAACATGGCCCTTATTTGTGTTACTATGTTTTGAAGAATAGAGAGAAATATGGGCAAATTACTAATAAGAAACAGTTACAGTGGTTAAAAAAAAAAAAGTGGACTTTTTTCAATGGCTTAAGCTAATTTGAATAATACCCATAATTGGGAATAGACTGTTAATGGCACTCTGATCTCTTCAGTATCTGGACATATTCTTTGCCTTCATGTGTCACTTTGCAAGAGTATCCATCATGTGTATTATAATCAGAGGAGGTCATGGTGAGGAAACTGCTTCCTATGTATGAGTTGTCACTCTGTTTGCCGATTGGTGAAGTGTAGACTCCAGTTGTCCAAGATTTTCCATCCACCAGCCACTCTATTGTTGCAGTCCTAGGTTTGTAATCACTGGCAGTACAGACTAAGGTGGCTGTTTTTGCCTCTAATTCCTGCTCAGATGGAGGATACATAAGCACCAATGGTACCTTCACTTCACCGGCTATTAAAAAACAAACAAAAAAACAACAACATTTTTTACATATAACAGACGATTTACAAATGATTAAGTCACTGAAATGGAAGATAATGGAAACAAACACATAAAGTACAAATTACACCTTTAATTCTTTATACATTTTTTTTTTTACTTATTTCAACCATTTGTTGTAGATTAATTCAAATCTTACATAATCCATTTTGGTTGTATTTAATGCTAAAGGATACAGATGACTGGACACACAGTTGATTGACTAAAAATGGAGAGTGCAAAATCTGGTTGCGCTACGCATTAAAAACCAGCTTCAAGTGGTATTAAACTCAAAGCAGCTTCCAGTTTTTTTTTTGTCAAAGCTTTATTGAACAAGCTAAAGTTAGAAATCAATTGGCTATTATGCACTGCTGCTCCAGACTTTGCACTTTCCAGTTTTAGTAAATCAACCCCTTACTAAAAATCTGTATCTAGATGAGAGAGCAGAAAATTGTGTTATACCCAATATAATTTTTGATAAATATCTAATAATTACACAGCCAAGAACTTATATTTTTAGCTAGATGTGAATATTTTCTATATGCAATCTCTACTTTTTTGAATAAATCCAGCCTGTAGCAAAGTTTCCAATTAACTGAGAATTAATATATAGTGAAAATAATGTGCTGCAGGGTTGATTTACCAAAAAAAAAAAAAAAGTAGGCTGTTAAATTTACAAGGTAATTTTCACTTTGCAAGTGAATTTTCCCTTAGCTTTATACATGTGGTGAAAATGCACTTGGCAAACTAATTACCCAGTCAAGTAAAAGGAAAAGAAAATGATTGGAAGATAGACATCAGCAGAGCTTTACCTCAAACAATAATCTAAAGCAAAATCCCCTTGTAAAGTGAACAGCCTTTTTGCATTTGGCAAATCAACTCCTGTAAATCTTATGAGTACAATATATTTCAAGTGAAAGTATATAATTATTATTTTTTGAGCTAAACATATTTTACATATGTTGGTTGCTTTCAAAAATACAGTTTGCTTTTGAGTATTATTTGTTATGGCAGGTGTACACCCCATAAAGCTTAAATCTTGAATCAAGCATTTTAACTTGTTACATAGAACCCAGAATTATCTGGGTTGGATCTTTCATACAATTCAGCTGAAAGTAATGAAGGTTTGTGCTGCAGAGTTTAGTTCCTCTATAGTATAAATTACAAAAAAATAAAAAATAAATACAAAAAAAAGTTTAGTTCCACTTTAGCGTAAATAAAAAAAATAAATAGAAAAAATATTTTTTTTTTACATTGAGACACATTTGAAGAATGACACGTATGTAGCCAGTAATAAATAATTGTTTAGTGTCACTTGCATTTTTTTTGTGTTTGAAGTACATATTTAAAATAAGTGATTTCAATACAAATACAAATACCTTAAAAAAACAACTATCCAAAACATATACGAGATGAAACTATCCATAACACTCCCACAACATTGCTATAGCATAATTTCTTGTCTATAAAATGAAATAAAATAAGAATCTGAAAAAAAATGAAAAACAATGTGCTACTTACTGTTGACAGTCACTGTTGTCCCGGACCCGAAGACATACACACTGTAATACAACCTCGTTCAAAAACCATGTCCAGGACAAAAACATATATTGATGATACACAGTAACATACCTGCAGGTGTCTTTTTTGTATTCTTAAGTATTGCTTTCTGTTAGGTTTGTGCTCGTTAAGTACTCTTCACCATCAGAAATTTCACGGTACAAGGACACAAACTACCCAAGGATGATAATATCATAATATAATATTAATATTCATTTCATCACAGTACATAATAGTCCGGGCTTTTTTTCAGGGGGAACTTGGGGGAACTCAGTTCCACCACCTCTGGCTCAGACCCTTTGGTGCCTGCTCACTACAATCACTTGTAAACACAGAAGTCTGGTTTCTGTGTTTACAAGTGACAGCTCTGCACTCTGTGTGTAAACCCCCTGAACTCTGCACTCTGTATGTAATGCAATCCTGGTATTTAATGCCCCTTTAAGACCCTTCTACTGTTTTTGAAATCTGAACAGGGTCGTGGTTGAGTTCCTGCACCTATTTTCTGAGAAAAAAAAGCTCTGATAATAGTAAATACAACTTGCTTGCCTGGTGAGTCTACATTCACACCTTTCTGTTGTTGAATGTTAACGTTAAATAATAATAAAAAAAAAAAAGAAGAAAAGGTAAAAAAACTTACATGCCTTGTGTAATGAAATTACATGGAAACTTTCCTTTCCTTATCCTCTTGCAGCCCCCTCTGGCTCGGTAGGCCCACAGGGCAAAGTGTATATTGACCTTACCTCAATGTGGGTTTAATATTGAGGTAAGCAGTGTAATTGAGAGGTGGTGGTACACTTTGGTGGAGCACGCAATTTTTTTGCGGAATATGCACAGCAGGCACGCATCATAACAATTCATTCATATAACATGAAGAGGATATGTTCTATATGAAGAGGACAATGAGTTAAGAGAGATAACAGAATAACACTGCAGTGCTCAGAAAACGCACAGGACTCTTTACATTGGCACTGAGTTGTGAACAGCTTCAATGGAAATCAATATTATTTCACAATTCATGTGAATCAGATGCTGTTTAAAGCACATCCAATTCACACATATACTATATTACCAAAAGTATTGGAATGTCTGTCTTTACACGCACATTAACTTTAATGGCATCCCAGTCTTAGTCCGTAGGGCTCAATATTGAGTTGGCCCACCCTTTGCAGCTATAACAGCTTCAGCTTTTCTGGGAAGGCTGTCCACAAGGTTTAGGAATGTGTCTATGGAAACGTTTGACCATTCTTCCAGAAGTGCATTTGTGAGGTCAGGTACTGATGTTGGAGAGAAGGCCTGGCTCGCAGTCTCCCCTCTAATTCATCCCAAAGGTGTTCTATCAGGTTGAGGTCAGGACTCTGTGCAGGCCAGACAAGTTCCTTCACCCCAAACTCGCTCATCCATGTCTTTATGAAACTTGATTTGTGCACTGGTGCGCAGTCATGTTGGAGCAGGAAGGGGCCATCCACAAACTGTTGAATTGTCCAAAATGTCATGGTATGCTGATGCCTCAAGTGTTCCCTTCACTGGAACTAAGGGGCCAAGCTTGAAACCCTGAAAAACAACTCCACACCATAATCCCCTCTCCACCAAATGTTTTGGGCCAGTGCACAAAACAAGGTCCATAAAGACATGGATGAGCGAATTTGGGGTGGAGGAACTTGACTGGCCTGCACCCGTTGACCTCAACTAGATAGAAAATGTTTGGGATGAATTAGAGCGGATCAGTGCCTGACCTCACAAATGTGATTCTGGAAGAATGGTCAAACATTCCCATAGACACTTGTGGACAGCTTTCCCAGAAGAGAAGGGTGGGCCAACTCAATACTGATCCCTATGGACTAAGAAACATACATATTGACCCAAACTGAAGAATACATTTGTTATTTTATATTTTTTTGGGGATATGACAGAAAAGAAAAAATATATATTTTTTTCAAAATTGTCGCTCTTTTTTTGTTTATAGTGCAAAAAACAAAAACGCAGAGGTGATCAAATACCACCAAAAGAAAGCTCTATATGTGGGGGGGGGAAAAGAACATCATTTTTAGTTGGGTGCAGCATCGCACGTCCGCACAATTGTCAATTAAAGTAAGGCTTTGAGTTTAATACCACTTGAAGTAAGGCTTGGTACATTCATTTTGTTGCCGTTTCCATACATGTCTCTTGCATAATGCATGGGACATACCGGTACATACCACTTTTGTGTATGTGTAACGTGTTCTGTATTATATGTTTTAAAATTTGTGTATTTTATTTTCCCTGTGAGTTTTTATTACATCTTCTCCAAGTGTCTGTGGTGACTGAAACAGGAGGTGTGGGTAAAACTCTACAAAAGAGGAAAACAGACAAAGACACAATGGCCCGGATTCATGAGGAACTTGCGCCGACGTATCTCGAGATCCCGTTGTATCTGTGCGCCGTACCCACAGAGCTAGATACGCCTGAAAATAGGCTTCTTCCGACCAACGTAACTTTCCTACGCCAGCGTATCGTGGGCGCATATTTACGCTGGACGCATCTGGCGCTCCCATTGACTTCCTATTCAAATATGCAAATGGGGGAGATACGGCGATTCACGAACCTACGTGCGACCGACACAGGCTACGCGATGTGCGCGTAAGTTGTACGTCCGGCCTAACGTGACCCCTCATGAAGCAGGGGTAACTCAGCAGCAGACGTGCACAGGTCAGCTGGAGAGCAGCTGCAGCAGCACCGTTACAGACGAGCTGAGCAACCACACTTGCAGGACAACACATCCGTATGCCAACATGCCAGGGGTGGCCATGGTCATAGCACTACTACTGTGTCCACAGGCGCGTAGGAGTGCACGGGAGAGGATATACCGAACGCCCATTAATGTCTTTGGCATGGGGGAATCGGAGGTGTATCGCATCTTCAGATTCAGCCCTGCTGCCATCCTGGAAATAGCCACAGCCCTGCATAATGACATCACCAGCCAGACACAACGCTCACATGCAGTGCAGCCACTGGTCAAGGTACTGGCAACACTCCATTTCCTTGCCAGTGGATCTTTCCAATGTACAAGTGGAGTTGTGTCTGGTATGTCACAATCCATGAGCAGATGTGTGCACCACATCATCAAATCCACCCATGAGCATCTGCGGCAGAAGGCAATGCAGGATTTCTACAGAATTGCCGGATTCCCAGGCACCGTCAGGGCCATTGATTGTACACATGTGGCACAATGGCCCCCCCGTGCCACAGAGTACATATACCGCAATCGTAAGCAGTGGCATTCCATCAACTTACAGGTGATAGCCGATGCCCAATGCCTCATATGGCACGTCCATGCCAAACACCCTGGGTCCAGCCACAACAGCTACATATACCGTCAAAGCAACATCCCAACAGAATTCGAACAGAACATGTACAGGGACAGCTGGCTGGTTGGTGAGTGGCATATGAGTCAAGCATGACTGTCCGACCCCATGATGCAGACATCACGAGGGGCACATGCACGGCTAACATCCTCCTGTCTTTTCCCTTCCAGGTGACTTAGCATATGCACTTAGGCCCCATCTCCTGACTCCATACCAGGATCCCCAAACCAGAGGAGAGAGAAGATACAATGGGGCACACATACGCACCCGTGCAGTGGTGGAGCGCACATTTGGCATCCTGAAGTCGCGTTTCCGATGCGTTTCCGATGCCTGGATAAGTCTGGGGGGACCCTGTTGTATTCCCCAAACTTTGTGTGTCAGATCATCGGTGCATGTTGCATGCTGCACAACTACGCCATGAGAAAGGGCCTGGAGATTGACATATGTGATGACCTGACCCCCGACCCACACAGTCCGGAGTTGCCTCGTAGAACAGCAGTCAGGAGTTGCCTCGTGGAACGTATCTTTGCACGTTAAACACACACATTCATCATGGCACACGGACAATGCACGCATGCACACCACTGTGGTCTCTAGCTCACACAAACACCACATCCACCTCACATTGGAATAGCCCAAGTCCACCATGCAGGACTTGGGAGCAGCATTGCCACGCCAAGGCACCAATCATGTTGCTGTCCATTCATACCACATTCACACAGTCGTGGGGATAACCTCTCCCCGACCAACCAAGGTGACACACCTTACTGGCAGGTATGTCACCCACACTCACACACCACTCACACTGTAGCCTGCACTACTGACCGTGTGCAGTCACTACAAAAATAAAAAAGCTCATAACCTGAGCAAAGAAAAAAAAATCTCATAACCTGAGCAAAGAAAAACAAAAAGCTCATAACCTGAGCAAAGATAAGAAAAAAAAAGGAAATCAATTGCCCTGTCGTGGGCCAAGCCTGGTGCCACGGCTCTGGCTTCTTATTTGTCTGGTGGGAGCCTCGGGTGGGGCATCAGGAGGAGGAGTATCATCCCCAGGTCTGCCACTCCCGGCAGGTGTTGGCTGCCTGCCCTCCAACGCCACAGCAATGCAGGTGAGGACCGCATTAGTCTGCACCTGCATGCTCAGCTGGCGGGTGGTGGTCTGCCGCTGGTGGCGCCTCGTCAGCCTCCCCTCCGCCTCGATGGCAGCAGTAGTGGCCCTTTGCAGCCACTGCCAGGCTCTTTACCTCTGCCATGAGGCCTGCTGTTGTGGCCTGCAGCTCCCCAATGCAGATGACCACCACAGCACAGTTCCCACTGACATCCTGTACGCTGTCAGTTATCTGGGCTGAGGAGGGCAGGCCGTCTGCCACACAGCGCAGGTCCCGGCTATGGCACACATATGGCGGGTCTGGCGGCCCTGTTCCCTTGTCAGATTTTCCAGGAGGGATTCAGGAACACCCCTTGTCTTCCTCGTAGCCTTCCTGGGGCCAGGAAAGGCTTGGGGCCGTCTATAAAGGGAGGCCCTTGAGGGGCTTCCCCTGATGGGGGTGGACCCTGAGGGGCTTCACATGCTACACACCGGATAGGAGATAAAAAACACTTACCTGTCCTCGAGGCCTGATCAATGGAGTCAAAGCCCTCAAGGCCCTCCAATTGTTCCCTCTCCAGACATCTGGCAACCACCTCCTCCTCCGGGGTCAACCGCACATCAGATGGTGGTCTGCCCCCCGTGCACCTCTGGTGCCTTCTGATGGTGCCCACTTTATCCCGGACAAGCCGACGCAAATCATTGATTTTTTGGTTAATGTCCTTAGAGGTCCGGGACTCATGACCAAGGGCATTAACTTCAATGGTGATCTGCTCCAGGATCTGCTGTTTTCTGGCCCTGCTGGTCTGGTGACTCTTGGCGCCATGGAGAAAAACATCATATTTCTCCATGGCCGAGATGAGGACAGCCTTCTCATCTGGGGAAAAAAATGTCTTCCTCCTGTCCCTCTCAGACTCAACATCAGCCATCTCAAAAACAAAGGTGCCTTGCTTCAGGGGGGGAAACAAGCAGGATGTACTTTTGTGCCGGATGGGCATATGGCTGGGCGTATTTATGCTCTGGGAGTAGGCGGTGGGCCGGCGTATCTTAGGGGTTACGTCGGGCGTAGTTGTGAGCATGCGCAGAGGAGTGCGGGACATACGCCCACTTCCTTCCTACTTTGAATTATGCCGGCTTACGCCTACGAATTTACGTTATGCCGGCGCAACGTTGGGAGCATATGCTTTCTGAATACCATGCTTGCCTCTCTACGTTGCGTCGGCGTAGAGTAAAAGAGATACGCTATGGCGGCATATATATGCGCCGATGTATATGAATCCAGGCCAATGTTTTCATAGAAGTCACTGGGACAGGAGGTGAGGGTAAGTTCTTTTAACAGTCATTGGTGTGCGCAATGGGTGTTCCAGGTGTTTCTGACACACGCCAATCCTGGGGTTGGCAAACTGCCAATCTAGCGATCTACCTGTTGATCTCAGACAGGTAAACTGTGAGCCTTCCTTGACGACCCCCAGAACAGAAGAGGTGGTGGGGGTGGAATTTAGTGGAACGATCTGTATTTTCCTCCTGCAGCAGGATCTCGAGCCAGCAATGTCTCCCTCCTCATTGACTGAGATGCAGAAGCAGGAGCCATAGGCTTCACTACTGTCAATCACAGCCAGTAAAGCGGTAGTGGGGGAAGGGCTGAGCCACACTCTCTGTGTCTTTTGGACACAGAGAACTGGTTCAGGAGCGAGCATGCACGAGTGGCCCCTTAGCAAGCGGCATGCTATGGGGGCACTCGGCATGGGATAGGAGCCCAGCGCACCCGTGGGAGACCTGAGAACAGGGGGGCTAGGTCGAACATCTGGGCTGCTCTGTGCAAAACCATTACAGGTAAGTATAATAGGTATTTTTTTTTTTCACAATCACTTTAAATGCGTATAATATCCTCAATAATCCCATTAAAGCAGAGTTCCACCCAAAAATGCAATTTCCGCTTTTCTGAACCCTTTTCCCCTCCAGTGACACAATTGGCACCTTTCAGGAGGGAGGGGGGTGCAGATACCTGTCTAAGACACGTATTTGCACCCACTTCCAGGCATAGACTCCCGTGGGAGTCTACGCCACTCCCCCCGCTGTCTCCTGGGAAACACACTGTTCCCAGGAGAGAGCGTTCCTTACGCATGCGTAATAGGAAACCGGGCAGTAAAGCTGCAAAGCTTCAGTTCCTGATTCCCTCACCAAGCATAGCGGCAGCAGCATTCGAGGACCGAGCGATTGCTGCCGACATTGTGGGCACGCTGGACAGGTAAGTGTCCATTTTTTTTAAATCAGGAGCTGCAGTATTTGTAGCTGCTGACTTTTAAAAAAAAATTGGGGTGGACCTCCGCTTTCATTTTCAAAAATTCTTTATATTTATACAAGTAGCTTTTCTGAGTGCAGTGCTTCCCCCTAAATTCCAGTGCACGCTGTGTCTCCTCCATGCCCACCGGCAGGACTACATGTGCCATGAGCACTCTTGCGTGATTAATATTTCAGAGAGTTTTGCTGTCTGTGAACTGTCCATTAAAGGCGAATGGGCAGGGAGGAGGACTGATCACAAATTCCATCCATCCCCAGTCCCTCTGTCCTATGCGTGTTAGCGCACTGAGTGTCTGCAAGCATCCATGTCATTTCTAGGACAGGGTGCGCTGACACTGCAATGGTTCCACAAAGAGCCAGCTAGTGATAGGAGCCACTGCAGAAACAGAAGTTAGAGGGTACAAAAATAAAAGGAAGAGACAAGAGAACATGTAAGTGTGGCTATGTGATAACTAAGGATGAGCTTCGAGTTCGAGCAGAACTCATGTTCGACTCGAACATTGCCTGTTCGCCAAACAGCGAACTATTTGGGGTGTTCGCGGCAAGTTCGTGTGAACTTTAGAACCCTGTTAAAGTCTATGGGACTCGAACGTTTGAAATCTAAAGTGCTAATTTTAAAGGCTAATATGCAAGTTATTGTAATAAAAAGTGTTTGGGGACCTGGATCCTGCCCCAGGGGACATCAATGCAAAAAAAGTTTTAAAAACTGCAGTTTTTTTGGCAGCAGTGATTTTAATAATTCCTTTAAGTGAAACAATAAAAGTGAAATATTCCTTTAAATTTTGTATCGGGGGGGGGGGGGGGTGTATAGTATGCCTGAAAAGTAGCGCTTGTTTCCCATGCTTAGAACTGTCCCTGTACAAAGTGTCATTTCTGAAGGAAAAAAAGTAATTTAACCGCTTGCCGACCAGCCGCCGCAGTAATACGGCGGCAGGTCGGCACTGCTGTGCGAGAGCCCGTAGCTCTACGTCGCCACTTTCGACGGCCACTGGGCGGCGCGTGCGCCGCCGGCGGCCCGCGCGCGCGCCCCCCGCTCGCCCCCGAGTCCCGTGTGTGTGCCCGGCGGGCACGATCGCCGCCGGGCACACGCGATCGCTCGTTACAGAGCGGGGAACGGGAGCTGTGTGTGTAAACACACAGCTTTCGTTCCTGTCAGCGGGGAAACGCTGATTTTCTGTTCATACAATGTATGAACGGAAGATCAGTGATTCCCCCTAGTAAGTCCACCCCCCCATACAGTTAGAACACAAATAGGAACACACTTAACCTCTTCCCCGCCCCCTAGTGTTAACCCCTTCACTGCCAATGGCATTTTTATAGTAATCCAATGCATTTTTATAGCATTGATCGCTAAAAAAATGCCAATGGTCCCAAAAATGTGTCAAAAGTGTCCGAAGTGTCCGCCATAAGGTCGCAGTACTGAAAAAAACCGCTGATCGCCGCCATTACTAGTAAAAAAAAAATTATAATAAAAATGCCATAAAACTACCCCCTATTTTGTAAACGCTATAACTTTTGCGCAAACCAATCAATAAACGCTAATTGCGATTTATTTTACGAAAAATATGTAGAAGAATACGTATCAGCCTAAACTGAGGAAAAAAATTTTTTTTTTATATATTTTTGGGGGATATTTATTACAGAAAAAAGTAAAAAATATTGAATTTTTTTTCAAAATAGTCGCTCTGTTTTTGTTTATAGCGCAAAAAATCAAAACCGCAGAGATGATCAAATACCACCAAAAGAAAGCTCTATTTGTGGGGAAAAAAAGGACGCCAATTTTGTTTGGGAGCCACGTCGCATGACTGCGCAATTGTCAGTTAAAGCGACGCAGTGCCGAATCGCAAAAAGTGCTCTGGTCTTTGGACAGCAATATGGTCCGGGGCTAAAGTGGTTAAAATCACTCGCGGCTATAATGAATTGTCGGCTCTCGGCAATACAGAGAAAAGTCATTCATAAAAAAAATGTGTGGGGGTCCACGACATTTTTTTTAAATTTGGGGTGGCGTTCCCCTTAACCTCCCTGGCGGTATGATTCTGTCTGGAATTACGTACCAAAAGCGGTACAATTATTTTGCATGGAAATTCTGCGTTTTATACTGTAGGCCTGCAATTTTTAGGAATAACTCACTTAAATTTGTCCAAACCATTCCGCCCCTTCCTCTGTTATTAAGCTCGCTGGATTCCTTTAATCAACTCATAGTTGGGTAATTTGAAATCAATTGAGTCATTGTTACTGTCATTATGCCCGGTTTGTTGAATGTTTTGATGGTGTAATTTCAGCCTTTTGTCATAATTTATCTGTATTCTTTATTTGAAAAAATAAAAATCTATTGAAAGCAAATTTGTCCAAACCAGAGTCTAGTAGACATCCCGGGTATGATAAAGTTTGAAACACAAAATCATAAAATTATAATATAATAAATAACTATAAATAATTATAACAAATAATAATGTAATTATAATAAAAATTATTCACTAATGTAATCAAATCAAAATCACTGAAATTTGCTCAGTTGCAGAATTGTCGCTGTCATTACTTTTATTTTTTTATGACGAATTTCCCCACAAATCGCTATCGCTCAATTCTGCAAGCGATTATCATTTATTATCGTTGTTTTCTAGCTGCTCTAAAATCACTTTTGACATAAAGGGACACTTTTGGTTGCTATGGACAATCTACAGTTTGCGGGGAGAAAAAAAATGTTTTTATTATGTAAAAGAACATGCAGGGCACTGGGCAGACCACTAGGGACAAGGGGGGTGTGTACTTTTTACATACAGTACTGTAATCTATAAGATTACAGTATTCTGTATGTAATGTGTTTGTTTACATTTTTGAATTTGCCGCCGGTCTCCGCCCCCGCGCGCCGTTACGTCGCAGGGAACGGAGATCGGCGGCGCGCGGGCACTGTGTGAGTCGAATGGAGGACGCCACTCGCTCACACAGCGGGGATGCATCGCTGGATCCAGGGACAAGGTAAGTACAGTATACCCAGCCTGGATCCAAGGTAAGCCAGCGCGCGCTGCAGGCTCTGCATTCACCCCGAGCGCGACTCGGGGATATCGATTTTTACATGAAAATTCCAACCCGAGTCGCGCTCGGGTTTACCGGCATGGGGGTTAAAATCCATACCAGACCTGAAGGGTCTGGAATGGATATTTGGGGAAAACCCCACATAATTTTTTTTGAATTTGATGCAGGGTTCCCCTTAATATCCATACCAGACCCGAAGGGCCTGGTAATTGAATTTAGGGGGACCCCCATGCATTATTTTTTTATGAATGACTTTTCTCTGTATTGCTGGTATCCGACAATTCATTATAGCCACGAGTGATTTTAAATGACTTTTTTCCTTCAGAAATTACATTTTGTGCAGGGACAGTTCTAAGCACAGGAAACAAGCGCTACTTTACAGGCATACTATACACCCCCCTAGGTACAAAATTTAAAGGAATATTTCAATTTTATTGTTTCACTTTAAGCATTATTAAAATCACTTATTGCACATATTGCAGCCATGTCCCCCCACATATATTGCAGCCATGTCCCCCACATATTGCAGCCATGTCCCCCACATATTGCAGCCATGTCCCCCACATATTGCAGCCATGTCCCCCATATATGCAGCCATGTCCCCCATATATGCAGCCATGTCCCACCCATATTGCAGCCATGTCCCACCCATATTGTAGCCATGTCCCCCCCATAGATGCAGCCATGCCCCCCACATATTGCAGCCATGTCCCCCATATACAGCCATGCCTCCCACATATTGCAGCCATGTCCCCCATATACAGCCATGTCTCCCATATACAGCCATGTCCCCCATATTGCAGCCATGTCCCCCCCCATAGATGCAGCCATGTCCTCCATATACAGCCATGTCCCCCACATATTGCAGCCATGTCCCCCCCATATTGCAGTCATGTCCCCCATATACGCAGCCATGTTCCCCCCATATTGCAGCCATATCCCCCGTACCTGATGATGATACCCCCGCCACCTATACAAAGCCGCTGCTGCCGGGAACATTGTGGGCTCCTTTTGTGGGCTCCTTTACTTTCAATAGCTGTTCTCCCTGCAGCGCGCCATGTAAAGGACACTCCCTCTTGCTCGGGATTGGACAGATCCCGAGCAAGAGGGAGTGTCCTTTACATGGCGTGCTGCAGGGAAAACAGCTATTGAAAGTAAAGGTGCCTACAATGTTCACGGCGGCAGCGGCTTTGTATAGGCGGCGGGGGCGGCTTTGCATATGCGGCGTCGACGTCGGTGGTGGCGGCGGCGGGGGGGAAGTATTCTATTTAGGTATCGGGGGTATTTGCGGGAGTACAAGTACAAGTGCCAACCATCGAGGGTGAAAGGGGGAGGGTACAATGCGTTTCAGAGGACTTGCCTCCTTTTTTAAAGCATTTGTTAACCCCCAAAGAAATGTTGATTCTGGTCCCTTAACCACTTCCCGCCCGGTCAATAGCAAATTGACGTCCGGGAAGTGGTTCTGTTTTCTGTTATCCTGACTGGGGGGGGGGGGGGGGTCTGTCAGCACATTCATTATCAGCACAGCCCCCTCCAATGTACCAATCACCTGCCAACCAGTGCCCCCATAATAAAGTATGCCAGTACCCACCACAGGGCCAATCACTGCCCACCACAGTACCAATCACTGCCCAGCAGTAACACCTGTCAGTACCTCATCATCAGTGCTGCCCATCAGTGCCACCTGCCAGTGCCCATCACAGCTGCCTGTCAGTGCCCATCAGTGTCGCCAGTCAGTGCCCATCAGTGCCACCTGTCAGTGCTGCCTATCAGTGCCCATCAGTGCTGCATATCAGTGCCCATCGGTGCTGCATATCAGTGCCACCTATCAGTGCCCAGCAGTGCTGCATATCGGTGCCACCTCATCAGTGCCCATCAGTGCCAACTCATCAGTGCTTATCAGTGCCAACTCATCAGTGCCAGTCAGTGAAGGGGCAAACAAAATTTTATGACAGAAACAATTTTTTTTCAAAAATTCGGGTAATTTTTTAGTTTGTTTAGCAAAAAATAAAAACCGCAGAGGAGATCAAATACCACCAAAGAAAACTCTATTTGTGGGAAGAAAATTATAAAAATGTAGTTTGAGTATAGTGTTGCATGACCGTGCAATTGTCCTGGGCAGGAAGGGAGCGTAAGTGCCTGGTATTGAAGTGGTTAAAGCAGATTACACAGCACAGCGCTTGTGCTATGTAATCTGCTCCCTCTAAACTGTAAACCCCCCCCCCCCCTAAACCTACCACTTTCTGTATGGCCTCTCTAATCAGACCATGATAACCAGGGTAGTTCTGCCCTGATCACCGTGGTCAAAGTGCCTCTCTCTGCGATAAGCTGCTGTCTCCTCTGCTCTCCTCTCTCCCCCCTCACCCCCCTCCTTCCTCCTTGTCAGCGCCCTCTCTGTCTGTCTCCGGGCCGGCCCCGTCCCCCACCGCTATTATTTTAATATTAAAATCAAAATGTTGTCAATGCCAGCCCCTCTATTAGAGGCTGGCATAGCACACCGTGTATGCTTGATTTAAAAATGAGCAGTGTAAATACTTTATATCAGCTGTCTTCGGGGTGGTCACGTGACTCACGGTCGCTTTCCAGCTCCGATGGGTATCTTCTGCGGAAAAGACAAGCAACCACATGGTCTCCCTCTGAAGACATCTATCAGAACTGGAAAGCGGCTGCGAGTGATGAGTGATGTTGGTGTTGCTATGCCAGCCTCGATATATGCCTTAACAAACACTTTAAAGGGGTTGTAAAGGTTTGTCTTTTATTTTCAAAATGTATTCCTTTAAGCTAATGCATTGTTGGTTCACTTACCTTTTCCTTCCATTTCCCTTCTAAAGCCCCGTACACACGGTCGGACATCCAACAAAACTTCCCTTGGATTTTTGTCCTAATTGATTTGTCCGATCACACCCATAGCATACACACACTCGGACTTTTCCGGCAACCAACACGAACGTAGTGACGTTTGAACGTAATGCCGTGCGTTTAAAAGAGGAAGTGAAATTCTCCGACGTCACCCGTAGCTACTCTATAGTTAGTTGATGTTTCGTGTGAGTGCTTTCCACATTTCCAGTTTCGTGCGTTTCAGAACGTTTGTGTCCGTTCGCCAAATTCCGAGATGTTGCGCGATCCTGCGAGAGAGCGTGCTGTTTACGGTCTAGGAGTTCTGGCTATTGCTCAAGCTCAGTCCAGGTCCAGGAGTAGGAGGAGGACTGTTTGGACCAAAACTTGGTTGCTTCGCCGTGAAGAATTTTCTCATATGCCATTGCTCAGGGAGCTGCAGGAAAACAATCCTAATGATTTTAGGAACTATCTTAGGATGTCAGATTCCTGCTTCCAGCGTCTTTTACATTTGCTGTCTCCATATATCACCAAGAAGGACACATGTATGAGGCCTGCTATTCCTGCAGAGCAACGGCTCATAGCCACTTTGCGCTATTTGGCGACAGGGAGAAGTCTCCAGGATATTAAATTTACTACTGGGATCTCTCCCCAGGCTCTGGGACACATAATTCCTGATACTTGCTGTGCCATTATTCAAGTCCTGCAGAAGGACTATATTCGGGTAAGTTATTTTATTTGATATCACATTATATCCATTTCCACAATGTTCAGTCCCATTCTTGTTAGAATCTGTTCAAATAATTTTTATTTGGTGGCATGCTGACTACTTTTCCTTGCCCTAAATACATATTTGCCTTCACTTACCTCCCTAGCAATCTACCCTGGGACCCCAATTTGTTATTTGCCTTCCCTTAACAACCCTTATAAACTAGGGCATCTTAAAATGTTTATCCTTAAACTGGCAGCAGAGTGGCAGAGTAAATTTTTTGGGGTGCACAAACTGTTTATTAACCTTCCCCTTCCCAAATAGTGAATCATCTGATCCAAATATTTGTGTACTCTAGCTCAACATATCTTCATTATACCCCTTTTCTGCTTGCCATATTTGTCCCATTTTCTTAAAATGATATTATTATTTTTATTTACATTTGAAGTATATGGTATGTTATTCTGTTGCCTCTGGTGTGCCAAGCGCAAAAATCAGAATGGCTTGCAACAAACATGAACCTTCATTTGTTCACCATATTGGTCACATTGAAAAGGAGAGTTTTTTTTTAACACCCCCCAAACTTTAAACATTCAACCTCATCTCCCTAACATTTTTGGAATGTGCCATCAGAGGGAGTCATGAAGCATATAAATGAGAATTATATCAAATTTTTAGTCCACAAACTGCTTGAATTGTTTCCTTGTTATGTTGCCCCTATAATGTATGTGTAAAAATAGGTTGCAATTTATTATGCTGAAGTAGTAACTAATTGTTCTTTGTTTGACTCCACAGTTTCCTTCCAACCCTCAGGAATGGCAGGATGTTGCGGCCCAGTTTGCCAATCTGTGGAATTTTCCCAATTGTGGGGGTGCCATTGATGGCAAACATGTCAGGATTGTTCCTCCGCCGGCCTCTGGCTCTTATTTTTATAATTACAAGGGCTTTAACAGCATAGTTCTTCTTGCTATAGTTTCTGCAAACTATGAGTTTATTTATGTTGATGTTGGTATGAATGGGCGTCATTCTGATGGAGGTGTGATGTCTCATTCCGAATTCTATCACCGTCTTACTAATGGCACCTTAAGTTTGCCACCTGCGCAGGACAACGTGGAGGGCCTCAACTTTGTATTTGTGGCAGATGAGGCCTTTGCTCTTGGGGAACATCTGTTGAAGCCCTTTCCGATGAGGAACCTCACCCCTGAGCAACGGATCTATAATTACAGACTGTCACGTGCCAGAAGGGTGGTTGAAAACGCCTTTGGCATTATGTCAAGTCGTTTTCGGCTATTTCTTACTGCCATTCACTTGGCTGAATACAAGCTTAACCACGTGGTGTTGTGCTGCTGCATCCTCCATAATTTTCTACGGAGGAATGCTACCAACTACATTGGGTCTGGCAATACTGATGACCCCTCAGGTGGACGGGCAGCTGAAGAGGCAGTAATGCCAGCCCTGCAACTTACCCGACCTGCTGTCTCCTCCCAGAATGCACGTCTTGTGCGTGAGCAGTATATGGACTACTTTGTTGGTAGAGGGGCAGTGCCTTGGCAGCAAAATGTCCTGTAGAGTTTGTTCTATCTATTTTTTTTTCCTCTTAAAATTAAAATTTTTCAGCTACTGTTATCTGTGGTTTGGTTTTAATTTTTTTATGTCCTTAGAATTTTGGTGAGAATTGTCAAAACTTTAGGGAAACAAGCAGACGTGCAAATACACCTTTCTAAACTTCAATACATCTATGTTGAGTATTATTATATTTTAGGGCTCTGCTACACCCCTTTTCGAATAATACACTGTCAATGTTCTTACCCTAAATTCTAAATATACTGGTAGTACTGATCTTATAAATAAGAAGCCACACCTTTTTTTGCAAAAACATTATTTTTTTAATAAGCACAATCCAATGTGCCATTTTTTTATTTTACAAAAGTGCAAAACAGTGCTAGGTCATGAAGAACGCAATAATTCGTTAGTTATTATTTTGGCGAGAAACATGCATCTTTTCCAACACAGCAATATACCTTGCCAAGTGGTTACAGCAGAAATTAAGACATTTTTGGCAGAATTCTCTGCCCAAAATATTATTATAAACACACAATATGTATGACCAGATGCAGTTTTGTTTATTCTGTGGCGCTTTTTTTGTGGGTCAAAAATGCATGCACAGTGCTCTCCATGCGCTACGGGGGTTCTGGTTGGTTGTAGCTCACAACATGCAGTCATCCTTAGCACCTGAAACTGAACTATCATGTTGTGAGCTAGAGCCGACCAGAACCTTCATGGAGTGCATGTCAAACACTGTGCCTGCATCCTTGTCGCATACAAAAATGCACCCAAAATAAACGGAACTGTGTTTGTTGCAAAATGCCCCTTAGCACAGTCTTTCTCCACTCTCCTTCTCCTGGTGCATTGCCAGATGTTTCACTTTTGCCATAGGTACATATATTTTTTTTGGATGTGCATATGTCAAAATTGGTCAGGTATAGCCCTTCAAAATTGTAATATACTGTTTCTTGAAAGCACCAGAAGAAGAGGAGTAAATAAAAACTCAGCTGAGACACTTAAATCACACCAAAACATTATTTTTTTCTAAAATTACAGTATTGAAATAGCCTCAAAAGTCACATTTGCTAACATCTGCGTATTGCAAAGTGAATTAGTGCCATTTCTAAACAAATAACAAAACTCAGCCTGTGCTAACAAGTCTAGTTGCATCAAGTTCACAGAAAATTTAAATAACAGGAGGTCCAAATGTAAACTATCAACCTACGTCACAAAAACAGCTAAAATTTAGCTAACAGGTCGTAATAATCCCTGATTCGTCTCTGAACACCAGTGGCAGACTCCTTTAGATTTTCAAGCTCTGTCATTGCCTGCAGCATATCAGCACTGATCCGACCAATAGTGCATCCTGGTAGTTGGTGGCCTTGGAAGAAGATAATAAATTAGAATGTGTTTGATGGTCAAGTGACTGAGGCAAAAAACATAGGGACACATTATTAATCAGGGCTACTTTTTGAAAATACTTACCTAAACATAGACACTCAATTGGTGCTTGCAAAATGCTTGATCTTCTAAATACAGCTACACTACTAGGTAATGTACACACTACAGATATACTCCGAAAATCTTGGACCAGGTGCATATGCATGTGTCTTCACGTGCAGCTACCTAAACAACACTGCCACCTCTCCCTTCTACATGCTCAAATGTTGAATGCACTACATAATTTGCTAGTGTGTTGTGGGCGTGTTTGTAGTGGACATATAATCAGTAACCATGTATTGATTATGGAAAGCACATGTTAAAAAAACTTACTGGGGCAAACAACAGCCTCCAAAGGGTCATCTTGGATTTCTTGCACTCCTTCACCCTCAGCAGATCTGGTGTCTGGGGATGTGCTGTCCACTGGTGGCTCTTTGCTGGGTCCGGCACTATCATCAATATCCTGCAAAGGTTGGTGCTGACCACACTCCTGATCCTCTAAAATTAAAGAATAAAACATCCATGAAGCCGCCCCTAAATGACATTATCTTACCAGAATCACATTTGCTGCTTTTTTAATATATACCAAACTTGCCCTGGTGACAAAGTTTGCTCGAGACTAGTGCACTACACTAGGCATTATTATAATATACAACATTTTATGGAACAGGAGTATGATGTCATTTAAAAAGTGGGTACAAATCTCTTTAGTGGCCACATTCAAAAAATCAGACAGATGACACGCATCACTCTTGTTTGCCATGGCAAGATGGGATATATGATGTGAAATCTAGCAGGCGTGACTCTCTGTGACTCTGATCCACAGGGCCTCTCCTCTACCCATGTATATCATTCAAATGCATCATTAATGGTCAGTGATGAGCCACACATCTAACCTAAAGTTGATTTTACCCCTTAAGATATGGCCTGAGCCCATGGTCTTTGTCCTACCTAGAAACACCCCTGTCGCTGTGAAAATGCTCATTATATAATTTTGTCCTTACGTTTTGGGGGTGATTTTGAGCATGTTGTCTCCCCTGTTGGAGCCCGGCCAATGGAAGCCTCCTTTTGTCCCCTGTGGTGTTTTTCTCTTTGCCTTTTTTCTGTGGAAAACATTAAAATACAGTATATTATTTAGTACAGAAAAGTAGCCAAGACAGAAAGAACAACTTTCACATTATAATGAACTACATTTAAACTTGCATTATCTTCTTCTGGAGCCCTCACAATAACAAATCACCATTAAATGGAATCCATCTCTAATGTACAGACACATATTGACATAATTACATGTACTTACTTTTTTTGATAATGGTGCGGTGAATGGAGTCCAAATGTTCTTGCTCTCTGTGCTTCAAATCTGACCATCGTTTTCTGATTTGGTCTTTCGTTCGTTTTACCCCATAATCTTCTTCCAATACTGCAAGGACCTTCTCCAGAACCCAGTCTTTATGGCTGTTGGGTCTATCATAGTTCTCCATTTTGCAATCGTAATCGTATTTCTCAAAGATGCGCACCATCTCCACCATCTCCCCCTTGCTCATGGGGGTGGCCTTGTGCTTAATATAAACTCCTCCACTGCGGGGCCTGTTCGTATTCGTTGATTGCGCCATCATCTTCTCCCTCACACATGTACCTCACAGAATGGCGCAGGAAGAAAAAATAATGTGGTCACGCCCCAGCGTCATGACGCACGTAGAGCGGAGCTTCACGCATGCGTAGCCTATATAAATCAAAAACGAGCGGTCGAGGTCCCGCGCGCATGAACGAATCCATTGTTGCGACTCCACGTTAAGGCAAAGGAATACACTGAACGAAGGTAGGTGAATACATTGTGACACTAGTGGTTACTGCATGATTTAGCTTAGGGAACCAAACACACATTGTATAAGCATGTTAGGAACTCAAAGCAAGCACTTATTGGTTGTATTGTAACCTTTGTTGCAGAGATCTGATCAAAAACATGCCAAAAACTAAGGGTGGAAAACTAAATTCACGTCAATTCGTCAGTGCTTTTATCGAACTCTACAGATCGCATACCTGTCTGTGGCAGTCGAAACATAAAGATTATTCAGATAAAAAAAAAAGACAGGCAGCAATAGCTACATTGGTGGCAGAAGCAAAGACTATGTACCCCAGGGCCAACGCAACACAAATTAAAGCTAAAATTGGGAGCCTGAGGAGCACGTTTCTCAGAGAGCTAAAGAAGGTCGAGGGATCGAAAAGATCGGGAGCTGCAGCAGATGATGTGTATGTACCCAAACTGTGGTACTTCAACAGCCTGATGTTTTTAAAGGACCAAACTGAGCCAAGAAAACATCTATCCACACTACCCTCCCTATCAGCAGAGGCCACAGATACTGAGGCAGAACCAACAGAGGAGGAGGAGGAGGAGGAGGAGGAGGAGGAGATCAGCTTTACCCAGGTCTAGTATTTTTCAACAACTGGCCATTCAAATATACTATGATGTTAATGTGTTGTTATGATGGCAACAAAACTGAAATGATGCTCCTTTTTCACACACAGGACCTTGGCAGCCAAGAAGAGGCTGGGCCCAGCAGCCTGTCAACCCAATGCCAAATCCCTACACTAAACCCTCCTAGAAAAAGGGCCAAGAAGAGGCAACAGCTAGATGACGCCACTGCTGAATTTTTAAGTAGGGCCACATCGGTCATCACCTCAGCACCGATAGTGCAGAAGGGTTTGGCTGTTTCATTGCCAACAAGCTCCGAGAAATAGAGGCAGATCAAAGGGAGCTGTGTGAGGGGATGATGGTCCAGCTCCTTAGCAAGGCCAGGAAACGGGAGCTAACCCCTAATTCCCATGTCTGTGATTTAGAGCACACACCTCCAGCTAATCAACAACAGGCCTACCAACCACAGGCAGCCTACCAAACCCAGACAAGTTACCAAGCCCACCCAGCCTACCCACACCAGCCAACCTACCCACACCAGCCAACCTACCCACAACCCCCAACCTACCCACAACCGCCAACCTTCCCACCCCAGCAAGCCCAACCACCCCAGCAGCATGGGGGTCAGTGGCCAACTCAGAGCCCAGATTTTAGGGGCTACTAATTTGGCCACCAACATAATGGTTTGGTACATATTTTGATGTGTTATTATTTTTTAGAATTTTTTTTGACCATTTAGATCCATTTTAGGGATAATTTTATGTTTAGCTTCAAAAATGGAACGACAAATGTGCGAAAACATGTTTCTTTCTTTTTTTATTGATTTTGTATTATTGTGATGGGAGTGACAAAGAAAAAAAATGGCCTCTGCTGATGGGGAGAGAAGTGTGGATAGTGTTGTTCTTGGTTCAGTTTGGTCGGCAAAAAATATCAGCCTGTTGAAGTACCACAGCCTGGGGACAGACATGTCTTCTGCTGCTGCTCCCCATCTTTTGGAGTCCATGATCTTCTGGTGCTCCCTATATTGTAATTCTCAGGTCCCCAAGTTTGGATAGTTAACAAAAAATTGTTAGGTATGCCTTGGGGTACAGAGGCTTTGCAAAGTCCACCATTTGTTCTATTGCTGCCTTCCTTATGTTTTGGATTTGTCCTATTTTAGGTGAATTTTTTTAGAATAAATGGATGATGTGAAGGTGTCTTGAATTATTTGTGTAAAGTCAAATGTCAGTTTGTGAGTAGGCAGGTCCTTTGCTCAAATTAAAGGGAGACAAATAAAGTAGTTGGTACTTTAACCATCAAAAATAATAAGGGATAATGGTGTTTTTAGAAGTTGACACACAAAATAATCTTGAAATTTCCTTGATTCATCTAAACAAAATACACTAATCAAAAGTAAATTAATTTGTTTTTAATCCATCCGTATCACCAGCAAAGCAGGTTTTCAGATTATTGTCATTACAAAGAAAAGGATAATGTGCGCTGTTTTTCGAGATTTCTAAACTAGCCGCGTCACGAATGTTCTTTTTCTAATACAAACGCTAGTTTTACTAGACAGAAGGCTTCCGGCTGCTCTTTACTTCGGAGCATGCGCATTTTAACTTTGGACAATAGTCCGATGGTTTGCTGTACACACGATCGGATTTTGCACCATCGGACTTTTGTTGCCTGAAAGTTGGTCCGTTCGCAGACCAAACTTTTTGTCCGATGAAAGCCAAAAAAGTTGGTCCGATGGAACGTACACACGGTCGGACAAATGAGAAAAGTGTCGGATTTTGATGTTGGTTGGGCAAAAGTCCGACCGTGTGTACGGGGCTTTAGTGTTTTTTTCTTTGTTTGAATTTCTCACTTCCTGTTTGTCCTCAGTATGCTTTACACCATCATCCAAGCTATGGAAAGTCATTCAGAAAAGCTCACTGAACACCTTACTGAGGAGGAACAGGAAGTGAGAAATTCAGACAAAAAAAAAAACACATTTAGAAGGGAAATGGAAGGAAAAGGTAAGTGAACCAACAATGCACTAGCTTAAAGGAATCTGTTTAGAAAATAAAAAACAAACCTTTACAACCCCTTTAGGTATCAGAAGCTGTCCCCCCTCTGGTGATCCTGAAGTCTGTGCATGACAGCTTCTCACAGTTTTGCAGCCCTTCGCTTACCCATATGTAAGTGTGCTTTTATGATTTTAATAAATGATATATGCCCGTATTTATGTTTGAGCTGTGGCTACTTTTTTATTTCATCATGATTATTTAAATACCAGATGAAATTTGGAGTTCTTTTCACACTTCACCTCTAAAATGATAGTAAAAAAAAAAGTCATAATTTTTTTTTTCCAGAAAAATGAACTCATAGTCATATGACCGTCATGCACAAACTTTCTTTTTAAACTGTAAAATCAGCCTCTCCTGCATTGCAAAGTATTATGTGTTAGTTCCTCTTAGCAATGTATCAGTGTGGTACAGATTGCTAGTAGGATGCCACATACCACAATGATATTCTGCTTCATCTTCTAACATCACTGACTTAATGGTTAAATATCCTGTGTTTTTTGGGGTGTCTTTGGATCCAGAGAACCGATCAGGGACCCCGGCACCTTGGTGTTTGCTGCTGTCACTGTTATACCATAACAGATACCGGGGTTTGTCCCCTGTTTTCTGCTGATACCAGTACACCCAGCGATCACCTATACTGAACCCAGTAACTGTACAAGACAATATAATCGTGTTCCCAGGAGAGACGGATTGAGCGGCTGGTTGGGTCACAGAGTACTGAGCAGCACAATCTGAAATACAGAAATAGATGTCAGTGAGGATCATGTAACATTTGTTTAAAATCTCAGATAATATAGTTTATACATTATTAAACCCCATTTCCCCTCTTACTTGTGCAGAATAATAGAGAAGTGATGAAGAGGACAGACCACGACATGGTGCAGGTGACTCAGCCAGAGATCTCTGGATTGTATTCTATCTCCCCTGTGTATTAAATACAGAGTGCAGACGCAACATGTAAATGTGATCAGACCTGATTGGACAATGCAGGTTCCTCCTCTACTCCTTTCTGTATTATTAAGCATAAAACAACAGATATCATGTAATTTATTCCCATAGTCAGAGTTTATCACACTTTACTTCATTGCACACAACTTTTAAGTGTCCCAAGCAAAACCCCTCTGCTAGGATCATTACAGGCCTCATGTACACTGCTGCTGGTAAACGGACGTTTAGGAACAGTTGGGCACTCTTTTCTGCTGCCCCTGAACTCTCCTCTATGTTATCTTATCAGTACATGTACACAGGGTCGTTTATAGGCAGTTGAGGTTAAAATATTTTTTTGGAAAGCAAAAAAATGCGTCCAGAACGGATGTTTAGAGGCATTTGAAACGCCAAATGCCTGTAACAGCTTGTAAACTCGCATTTAGCCGCATTTCGTTTACAGGTGTTTTTGACAATTTGCAAAAATAAAATAAAGCTTCTAAATGCAAACGTGGTTAAATGCGGAATGTAAACGCGACAAAACTGACATTTTTAAACGTCGGTTACTATATGTCAAGTTAAATTGTTCTGGAGAGGTTTTAAAATGTTCCATGTACATTAAGGTGTTACTTAACCATATGAAAATAGTTCATATGCCCCCCCCCCCCCCCACAGTGCCCACAGTGCCCACAGTGCCCACAGCTTATAAATCTTCTTTTAACATAAACATATTGCCACTATATACCTTTTTGTCTGATCTGTATACTACGACAATGGCGTAACTAGAACCTTCGGGGCCCCCGATGCAGGAAACCATGAAGGGCCCCCCTGACCCCCAGACAGGGCCTTTCCTCCGAGCCCAGTTGTGGAACAATATTGCGCAGTTGCACATGTGTGGCTGCATATAAAGAAACAGACTTCTCAATTTCCCCCTCAATTTCCCTCCTCTCCCTCCCGCAGGCATTCAGTGGCAGTGTTTCTCAATCTTTTTTCAGTCAGCGCACCCTCGAAGAATAGCCTTAGGATAATGGGGATGCAGTGCAGCCACCCTGCAACTGTGTGCATTGCATGCAGTTGCAGCATAGTGAGGATGCATATAAGAGGTTAAAACAGGCGGTCAGAAGGCAACATATTGCCTCTTTTCTGTTTTCGAATGCCTCTAAAAAAGCAATCTGAGCATGGATCGCTTTTCAGTGGAGCAGCATTTTTTTGCTGGTACTTTGAACAAGCAAAAAAAAAAAAAAATACAAAATCGGTTCTGATTATACACATATAGGGGGTCAGGATTAAAAGTGCATACATAAAATGTGCATACACACACACACAAACATACATGCACATATATAAACACACACACACGCATAATACACACACATATACTGTATATACAGTTATACACACACATATATATATAATTCTGAAATTCATCAAACGCAGCCACTGTGCCATCAAAAGCAGCCACTGTGCCCATCAAACGCAGCCACTGTGCCATCAAACGCAGCCACTGTGCCATCAAACGCAGCCACTGTGCCCATCAAACTCAGCCACCGTGCCCATCAAACGCAGCCACTGTGCCCATCAAATGCTGCCACTGTGTCCATCAAAGGCTGCCACTGTGCCCATCAAACGCTGCCCTTGTGTCCATCAAACGCAACCACTGTGCCATCAAACGCAGCCACTGTGCCATCAAACGCAGCCACTGTGCCCATCAAACACAGCCACTGTGCAATCAAACACATACATGCACACATATACATACACACATGCACACTCACATACATGTGTAGCGCTCACCCCCGCAGGAGCCGCTGGATAGATTTGGGTTGACCTGTTACCTCTATAGCTTTGATGTCTAAGGTAGTTGAGAAGAGAGTAGCGGTAATGGAAAGTCCAAACAGTGGGTGTCTTTTCTTGTGCAATAAACTTGAGGTGAAATAGGAGAAAGATGAATGAGGAGAGGAGTAGCAGATTCAGGCCTATGAGTAACAGAAGCAATCCTGCTTCAAACGACACTTCTGGCGTCGCCACTCCAGCCGGAGTGGGTATAGTGCACCTGGACAGGCCTCTCACACCGACCTGGCAGCCAGGGTATCACTCGGAACCTTGTGGGAAGACAGGTCTCTGCCACAGACCCCTCCTTAGAACGTAGATCATGAAGTGAATCTTCCTTAATGAATTTAGTGCCTGAATCTGACCTTAGGTAGTTTTTAGTTGGTCACCGACTGACAGGTTGCTGACATCCAACCTCCCAGTGTCCGGTCACCTCTATCCCCGATGGTTCACTCCAGTGCTCTTGGATCAGCAGCCTCTCATTGGTGCTCCTCAACTGGGTCCCCACCGAACAGCTAAACTCGCTTGGGATCTTCAAGTAGAGACCCCAGTCGATCACTGGGGTCCCGCCACAACTTCAGTTGCTCCAGACCAACATGGTCCCGGAACCAGGTTTTCCACGTAGCACCCACGGCCCGGCCAGGTAGGCCATAATGCTCAGGGGGCGGTGATGTACGGTCACCCTAAAGGTGGGTGCCGCACCAGGAACCAGAAGACCTTGCCCAATGGCGTCTGTTCCAGAAGTACTCTCCCCCAGCATGCCCCGCGAGGGAAAACCCCTCCTGATTGGCTGCTGGCAAGAGACATCCCAGCCTAAGCTTCACTGCTGCCACCTATCGCCCTGGGGTGTAACAACACCCCAGGGACAACAGAACGAGCCCACAGCACAGCCCAGCTGAAACAGAGGCTCAATTTAGATAAATCACTGGATGAGAGACAAATAACTCTCTCATCCCCCTTAAATTTAAGAATAGCACCTGTACTGAAAGTACACAGGCGCTACACAAACACACACATACACACACACACATGCATATATACAGTACATGCACATATACACATGCATGCACATACACACACATACATATAAACAATATACACACATACAGTAGATAGATAGTCTTATAAAAAACGTCAGACCTTTACTTTACCTCTTACTGCTGGGTATTGCACTGTAGGGGGAGATAAAAAGCACAGAACACACTGTTTTCACTTTAGGTCTAATCAGTGCGACCAGCTCCCTGCACAGTACCGAGTAGACTTCGGCTGAGGATCGGGGATGCTGCTCCTCGTATCAAAGTATACAGGGCCCCCTGTAGCAAGGGGCCCAGTCACCATGGTGACCTCAGCGACCCCTATACTTCTGCCACTGTACCACGGTCAGTGATAAACTGCACAGTTTCTCCAGTGCTGAGTGTTGAGAAAAGAGGAGATTTCCACTTCAGCCTACATACACGCCCACATGTGTGATGCTAATATCATGTGACCTGGCTAGCTCTGAGAAAAAATAAACTCTTCTCTCCAGCATAAAAGACACAACTGAGCATGTGCAAATTGGCTACACTGCCTGTGTTAGCTGGCCTTCCCCAGATAGACAGTGCAGGAGAGGAAGGATCTATACATACAGGATAAGACAGCCTTTTTACACAATGCAGAGGATTAACCCTTTAAGTTCCACAGTGAGTATAACAAGCATACTATGTTGCATAAACAGACAGACATTACTATTGTGCGTTTAGTAACACTTTAAGCCTTACACAGAACATTATCTATTTTACTAGCCCTAACCTGACCTATTATGTGGTGACATTGTACATTTGACCTGATAAAAGATAACTATATTTTTACTGCCATCTGGCTATAGAAAAAGCTTTTGTTGCTGCCTCTTGTCCGAGGATGAAAGAATGTCCGTAATAGGTGGTGTAGCTGGCCAGCTAGAACCTGTCCTAGGTAGCTAATATAACCTACATGTATATACAGCTAAACCTGCTAAGAACTTAATGTAGTGCACATGTTTATATGTAAGAGACAAAAGCAGAGTTATTCACTGTGATTTTATGCTTGGATGTCATATAACAGTTGTATGTTGTGTTCACAAAAGCAAAAGAAAAAATATGCCTTTAAGAATCGTTAATTCATATGGCAGTGAGAATGTAAGCAATAACACAGTAGAATTCATACCAGAAAGCATAGAGTTAAGCTTTTGTGACTCATCAGGAGCCTTGGCCAATCACAGCTAATCTCACATTGAGCAGAGTCTTGACCTATCACAGCCACCTTTACAAACACTCTGTCTGGGAGGTTCCTCAGCACATGTGCTGCAAATTCAGTCCAGCACGAACACAGAGCAGAGCAGACACAAGGCCAGAGTCTTGTTTTATGGAAGCAAAGGGACAAAATAGGTATGTCATACAGTAATATAAATGTTCCTATTGTAAATAGTGTGGTTAGAACTGTATACTGATCTAGTTGTGTGTTCACTTGTAGTTCCACTATACCTCCTAACCTAACCATACCTCCAAACGAACATACCTCCTAACCGAACCAAACTCTAACCGAACCAAACCAAACCAAACCAATTCTTGAACTAAAGCAACCTCACCAAACCCTGCAAACCACAGAGTTATACCTTTCAGAGAAATCAGAGAATGCTTTAATAACTTACAGAGAGAGAGAGAGAGAGAGTAAATACTGAAGAAAGAAATATATCCACCATCTTATGTTAAATGACAACATTGAATATTTTGAACCAACATTTTCTGTTGTGCTTTATTCATCACATGTTTTTGTACATGTGCATGTGCATTAGGAAATAACCCCATGTTGCAGCCTTTTTCCTGTCTCGCGAAATCCACAAACAACTGTAGATGGCCATGTGGCCCCATGCTGGTTTTGAGTGGATGACAACCTGTGTGTGTCACCAGGTCTAGAGTGATTTGCATCCTGCAAAGGACTCTGAATTCACCATCTTGTTGCTGCAATTGAGGTCCATTCAATGTCTTCTAAACATTTCCCCATATACATTCACGGAGTGTCAAGCCTTGAACAGCAGAAGTTTACTCCCACACCACGGCGTAGATGTACATCTCTGTTACCTGCAGCTTGATGAGGCCCTGACCAATGTTGGATGTTTTAAAGCTCATATGACTCTCAAGTCTATACTGCTTGTAGAGTCCATTCAAACCGGTAAGCCTCCATTCTTTCAGCGGGTGAAGGTCTCCTTTCCTATTGTCACCAAGCAATATACCATTTAAGGACAATATTTGCTTACACAGAGCACTTTTTGTCCATTATCATTGGACATTAATTATATTGTTTTTGTTTGGACACTTTTTTTCTACCCGGTGTTTATTGATTTCATTCATGATTCACTTATACTTTATATAACATATGGACCTATTATATTTTATTTTATATATGTCTATACTTAGCGCTACACAATTTTTATCCAATGTTTTTGTACATGGACTGTCCGCTGCAAAGCAGCCGTATTATATATGAAGTTAATAAAGAAGTTATTTTAAGCATTTGGTTTGCTCTTTAAACCTACTGCTTCCATAGAACGGCAATAGAGGAATTTCAGAGTAATAGACAGTCTTGTTGGACTGAAAAGTCAGAGATATCACAATTCTTCTAATGCCACAGCGCATGAGGCACTTCATAGTGCTGCGCCTGCCACAGGCAGAACACTAAACACAGTGTCTGCTGGGAAACTGCATGTTCCGCCTATTAAGGAACAGGAGGAGGAGGCGCGACTTATCAAGAATGGCCACCTGCCGGCGGAGAGTCTCTTTCTCTCTCTCTCTCTCTTTTTTTTCTCTCTACATCATAGAATTTGTTTGATAGGTACACTTTAGAGGGCAATAAGATGTCCCTCTATTATTTATATTTTTTTTATTTTTTTTCCCTATCGTAATATAGAGTTTACTTAATAGGTACATTATAGAGGTTAATAAGATGTCCCTCTATCATCCTTTATTTATTTATTTTCATGTTTGGGCACTGTCAATAACCATATATATATTTTTTTTCTCTTTCCTTTCACATCATAAAGTTTGTGGGATAGGTACACTTTAGACGGTAACAAGAGATCCCCTTATTTATTTATTTTTCTCTCTCACAATATAGAGTTTACTCAATAGGCACATTAGGTTAATAAGATGTCCCTCTATCATCCTTTATTTTTTTTTGTCATATTTGGGCACTGACAATAACTATTTTTTTTAGAGGGTAATAAGATGTCCCACTATCATCCTTTCTCTTTTTTTTTCTCTCCTGTCATATTTGGGCACTGACAAAAAAAGGGAGGAAGAGAGAAAGGAAGGGGAAAGAGAAAATATTTTTTTTTTCTCTCTCCCCTCTCTCACATTATAGGCACATTTTAGAGGGCAATAAGATGTCTCTCTATCATCCCTTATTTTCCTTTGTCATATAATTGGGCACTGACAATAACTTTTCTTTTTTTTTTCCCCTCTCACAATATAGAGTTTACTTAATAGGCACATTAAGAGGCTAATAAGATGTCCCTCTATCATCCTTTATTTTCTTAGTCATATATGGGCTCTGACAATAACCACTTTTTTTCCTCTTCACAATATAGGGGCAGATTCACAAAGACGTAATATTCCGCTGCGTAATCGAAATACGGTACGCTGCCGTATTTCACCAGACTCTACACCGAATTCAGGTAGTTTTTTTGCGCGTACGCTATTGTGTCGTATTTTTTTTCCGCCGCGCAATCGAAATACGTGATTAGGGGGCGTGAAGCATTTAAATTAAGCGCGTCCCCGCGACGATCGAACTGCGCATGCTCTGTTCAGGAATTTCCCGCCGTGCATTGCGCGAAATCACGTCGTGACGTCATTCGTTGTTTGAGTAGCGGCGTTTACGAACATTCCTATTCCCGGACGACTTACGTTAAAAATAATAAAAGACATCGGAAAACGTTGAAATTCGACGCGGGAACGACGGCCATACTTAACATGGGCTGTCTAATATTAGACCAGCAAAAAGCAGGTATAGTGAAACGGAAAAAAAAGATGACTAAAGGTGCCGTAAGAGATTGCGTTGAAAGTGCCAAATTTTGTGGATTGCAGGCAAAAGCTCATTAGCATACCCTGACGGCGAAAAACAACAGGAAGTCCGCCCAGTGGCCGCAATTTTCTGGCAGCGTAGATCTGAAGGCGTACTAACACGTAATACAGTCGAAATGAAGCCCGCAGGTGTCTTTTCATGGTTTGAGGATTTCGACTAGCGTAAAAACGCCCGTAAGTCGAAATTACTCCAGTCTAACAACATTTACACAGGCGTAATCGCTTTGTGAATCTAGGCCATAGAGTCTACTTGATAGACACAATTTAGAGGGTAATAAGATACCCGTCTACTATCTTTTTTTTCCCCTTTTCTTTTTCCTGTGTGGGGGGGGGGAGTCTCCCCCTCTGCCATCTCGGCATCCAGCTACCTATTTCCATAGTGTACTATCCTCTAGCTCCTATCTCCCTCCTGCCTTACAGTTCTTCAATAATCCCTTTTTTCTAGAAAAGAGAAGTCAGCAGGGTCGGGACAAGGAACAACTTACAACGTATATAAGATAAGGGGAGGTAGAATTATAAGAAATGTAATCATTATAATCATGAGAAAGACCTATGAAGGGGTAATATCGAGACTGTTTATGTGTGTTTGTATAATGTCTGTCTTTAAATTAGATATATATTTTTTATTTATTTATTGACATGTAATGTTGGAAAAAATGTATAAAGAAATTGTGGAAAAAAAAAAAGAATGACCGCCTGCCGTCTGACTCTGCAGTGCACCATAATCAGATAACCACAACAAGGAGGAGGCACAACTTTTCCACAATGCCCGCCCCGCCGTCGGTCTGACACAGTCAGGAGTATAGACTTAAAGAGGAGCTCCAGCCGCAAATTTTTTTTTTAAAGTCAGCAGCTACTAACAGAATAGCTGCTGACTTTAAATAAGGACAGTTACCTGTCCTAGGCGCCCGCGCTGACGCCCCCCCCCCCGATGCCGGTCCCACGATCGCTCCGGGTCCCGCGCCGCCATCCACACTATGGGAAACAGGCAGTGAAGCCGTACGGCTTCACTGCCCATTTCCTACTGCGCCTGCGTGAGTCTCACGCTGGCTTGTGAATGGGCGCGCTGCTCTCTGAGAACACACACAGTTCCCAGAAAGCAGCGCGCCCCATTCACAAGGAGAAGAAGAAAAGGCACCGCGGAGTGGAAGAGGCAGATTACGGACTTCCGCATAGCAACAGCTATTTCGGGTGAGTATTATTTTTTTTTTCAGGTTTTTTTTATTTTTATTTTTAAAACAACATTGTAAAATGTTGTTTTCCTGGGTGGAGCTCTGCTTTAAGTATAAGCCGAGGGGGGCATTTCCAGCTTAAAAAAAGGGCTGAAAATCTCAGCTTATACTCGAGTATATACAGTAAGTATAATTCAGGCATGAACATAGAACTCAACATGGGCTCCCGCTCCAAAAACCATTGCTATAGTTCCATTTGAACTTAAATTATTTTTTTACATATACATCTGCCCAGTTGCCTTTTAAAATAATCCTCTTAGTTTTCTTTGAAGAACCCTCATTTGACTTATTTGACTGTAACATGGCAGAAAACTATACCTAAAATGTTATGCTGTGCACTAGAATGGTTTTCCTTATGTAGCGCCCTGCTCCTGATGACCAGGCACTATGTTTAAATTTAGTGTATGTCTGAGCTGGTAGTTAGCTCAGACTTTGGTATGATTAAGGCTAAATCAGCCTCTGTTCCGGCTATGGCTGTGTTTGGAAGGAGTTCCCACTGTTGCCTGTAGGTGGCGTTATCTCCCCAGGCCAATGTTGGAATACAAGTAGGCCAGATTGTATTGGGTATTTTTCCCTGGAAACAGCCCAGTGGGAGTGGTCTTCCCGCTGGGCATGCTGGGGAAGGGTACTTAAGGGGAAGATGCCATTTTTTTGGGCTCTTTGCTTCATGGCTCTCCTGGCTCGATGTATGTGATGGTCGATTTCCAGCCGCGGAGCCATGTTGGCCCAAGGCATGTTGGCCCAAGGCTTCAATGCTGCCAGGTAGGCCCAGTTGTTCTGGCTGACTTTGAAGGTGGTCCTGTGTTGTCTGTCCTGTGGAAGGAAACCACTAAATGGAGGAAACCAGAGGAGGACCTGTCCTGGAGAGGACCTAGCGGAAGGCTGGTGTCTCGGGAGAGGCCTGGTGACTTTATTGGAGGATGCACCATAACCTATGTTACCTTACAGTACGCTGGGTTGGGTTAAAGCAGGGGTGTCCAAACTTTTTTGAAAGAGGGCCAGATTTGATGAAGTGAACATGGGCTGACCATTTTGCCTGAGATTCTTTGAACCATTAAGATCTGTGTCAGTGTGTTCGTCCAAGCACTAATACACTGCCCAAAAATAATTCTCCTACCTTTGTGGCTGTGTGTGGTGAATATATATATATATATATATATCTATATCTCCTCTTTGGCCCCCAACAAATCCCAGAGCTCCGCTCAGGGTAAGGATGAGATCGGGTTGTAAAAAAAAATATATTTTCTCTTCTTTATCCCCTGAGAAATCTGGCCTTTATCTCTTCTGTGGCCCCCAAGCTCCACTCAGGGCAAGGATGAGCTATTATTATAATTTTTTTAAAACAAGCTCATCCTTACCCCTTGCGGAGCTTGGGGGGCCACAAAACTGATAAAAGCAAATTGCAAGTGGGAGCCATATAAAACCAGGCTGCGGGCTGCAACTGGCCCGCGGGCTGGACTTTGGACATGCCTGGCTTAAAGGCTCTTAAACTGTAAGGCTGGATATTCGTGTACTAGATTCTGTGGCAGAGGATTACGGAACAGTTTATCTTTATCATCAGAAAGTCTGTGGCAGAGACTGTATTCTTTATTTGTCCGTGCGTCATCCCGACTGCTAGGCCAGTGAGAGGGGTCTATCCGGGGTAAGCAATACCCACTTAAAGGAAAGTAGTGAGTGTGATTTTTGAAGCTAAATGTTCCCTAGTGATCTGCATCGTGCGCCTGAACCTTCCCCTGACCCTCCATCCCTCTACCTGTGTGAAATAAAGCTTAAAGGGGTGTTCCAGCCAAAATTGTGTTTATTAAAAGTCAGCAGCTACAAAAAGTGTAGCTGCTGGCTTTTAATAAACACTCACTTACCTGCTCCTGCGTTCCAGCGACGCGCCGACCGGGGCTCCGCTCCTCTCCCCCCCTCCCCAGCCGGCGTCTCCATCTCGACTGTGGGCACCCAGCTGTGACAGCCTTCGGCTTCACGGCCGGGCACCCACTGCGCATGCGTGAGCCGCACTGCGCATGCGCGCGCGGCGCGGCTTTCCGCTGATTGGAGAGGCGATCGCATGGGACCTGTCAGTGTCCCATGTGATCGCCTACAGGGAGGGGCTGGTGTAGGCGATTAAGGCTTAATCGCCTAACCAGCCCCTCGGCGGAAGCAGGAAGTGGGACAGGAAGTCCCACTCCTACTGAAGCCCCACTCCCCCCCCAAAAAAATTACATGCCAAATGTAGCATGTATGGGGGTGAGGAGTGGAACAAGAGGAAGTTCCAAATTTGGGTGGAACTCCTCTTTAACGAAAAAGGATTTAGAACTTGTGTGGACATTGAAGTTTCTATAGACTCTCATCTCATCCCTTAGACCAGAGGTGGCCAACCTTTTGAAGGCCGAGGGCCACTTAAGCGACTTAGTAACCAGTCACAGGCCACAATCAGCGGAGTGGGCAGATGACAGGTCTGTGTCCAGTCTGCATATGCAAAGCAGACACAGGCAAAGACCAATCTACTCTATGGGCCCTCTGATACAATCAGATGGAAGGGGAGGGATCCACTTCTGTGTTTTTAGCAGATCGGATTGGAGGTAGGCAGGTGTAAACGGACAAAAGTCTGTTTACATCTGCCGCCCCTTAGAGGTGAATGAAGGGTCCAATTGGGTCGAACCGTTCGTGTGAAAGGTTCCCGGGCCACTGGTTGGGCACCACTGCCTTAGACAATGAAAGGTGAGGTAACGTGCAGGCCCAAATCTGAACCAGCAGCTCCTACGGGGGTAGTGCTACAATTAGAAGAACAAGAAAAAAATGGGCCAGATTCAGGTAGAGTTAGGCTGGAGTATCAGTGATACTCCAGCCTAACTCTCACTTTGAGCCGGCGTTTCTGTTTTCTGTAAGCAGAAAACAAGAAACGCCGGGTTGGAGTTCCTATACGAGCGGCGTAATTGTATTTCGCCGTCGTATCGGAACTGTAATTTTAAAAATGGTGCTCGGGGCGTTCCCGCTGATTAACGCCGAGAATATGTTAATCAGCAAAAATCGGCAATTCACGATCGTATTCGGGCCCGACGCAGTGACTTTCCGACATTTCCGTAAGAGATACGCGGCGTAAAGAAAAACCAGCCCCCTAGTGGAGTATCCGATGTTAAGTATGGCCATCGTCATCGCGTCGAATTTAAAAATGTTTGCGTAAAACGTCCGTGAATGGGGATTGACGTCATTGACGTTCACTGACAGAATTTAGAGCATGCGCACTGACAGTCGATGCATGCGCAGTACGTTCGCCGCGGGATCGTGCCTAGTTTAAATAATACACGCCCCCTACCCGCCCAATTTGAATTCCGCCGGCTCATTTTCGCTACGCCGCCGCAACTTTAGGAGCAAGTGCTTTGTGAATACAGTACTTGCTCCTAAAGTTTCGGCGGAGTAACGTAAATGAGAAACGTTACTCCAAAATAAAGATTCACCCATCTACCTGAATCTGGCCCGATATTTTACAAATTCAGGTTTTTTGTTGTCTATATACATGGATCAGCAGTACATTTATGACCACTGACAGGTTAAGTGAATAATATTGATTATCTTGTTACAATGGCATCTGAAAGTTGGTTGGATATATTAGGTGGCATGTATTGTCACTGAAGTTAATGTATCGAAAGCAGACGAAATGGCCATTGCAGTTTGTTGTGTATTGGTCTTCGTAGCCACAAACCAGTCAGGGTGCTCATGCTGATACATGTTCACAGAAAAAAGCACCTACAATGGGCACGTGAGCATCAGAACTGGACCATGGAGTAATGGAATTAGGTTGTCTGGTCTGATGAATCAGGTTTTCTTTTACATCATGTGGATAACCAGGTGAGTGGACCTCACTTACCTAGGGAGGACATGGCACCAGGATGCACTTTAGGAAGAAGGCAAGCTGGCAGATGCAGTATGATGCTTTGGGCAATGTTCTGCTGGTAAACATTGGGTCCTGCCATTCATGTGGATGTTACTTTGACATGTACCACCCATCTAAATATTGTTGCTGACCAAGTACTGCACTTTATAGAAACTGTATTCTCTGATGGCAGTGGTCTCTTTCAGCAGGACATTTAGCCCTGCCAAACTGCAAACATGGTTCAAGAATGGTTTAAGGAGCACAGCAATGACATTTCCCTAAATCTCAATTAGCTTGAGCTTCTGTGGGATATGCTGGAAAACTAGCAACTTACAGAACTTAAGGAATCTGATACTGACAGTCTGATGCCAGATACCACAGCATACCTTCAGAGGTCCAGTGGTGCTCTTGCCTCAGAAAACCCGGGGGCAGAAACCACATGACAGCAAACCTGGGGGCAGAAACGCTGTGACAGAAAACCAGGGGCAGAAACATTATGACAGAAACGTGGGGCAGAAACGCTATGACAGAAACGTGGGGCAAAAACGCTATGACAGAAAACGCGGGGCAGCAACGCTATGACAGAAGCCCAGGGGCAGAAACGTTATGACTGAAAACCAGGGGCAGAAACGTTATGACTGAAAACTAGGAGCAGAAACGCTATGACTGAAACGCTATGATAGAAAACCAGGGGCAGAAACGCTATGACAGAAAATCAGGGGCAGAAACGCTATGACAGAAAACCAGGGGCAGAAACGCTATGACAGAAACCCTCCTGACCTGAGTAATATAGGTGGACAGCCCATCCCCCCCTCAATGCCGCTAGCATGACCCCAGAAATGCGGGAGGGCAGCCCCCCTCCAAGTAGCCAGCGTGTGACCCCTGGAAAAAAAGGCAGACACCCCCCCATGCATGGACCGCCCCTCATACAGCCAATATGACCCGAGTGAAATATGAGGACAGCCCCCCCATGCTGCTGGCAAGACCCCGGAAATGTGGGTGGGCAGCCCCCCACACTGGGCAGCCCCCCAATGCCAACACAGCGAGACCCCTGCCACTGTGGATGTGAACACCCCCCCTCGTGCTACAAGTGTAGCCTGGGAGACGCGGAAGGATGATGGAACGGCGTGAGCTCGGGAGAAGGAGTGGGTGGATGGATGAGCGGGCGGCCTTGCAGGTGCTGCCACACGCACCCGGAGAAGTGGGTGGGTGGATGGATGGGCCCCCCCATGATACTCAGGGAGCGCCTGGACGAACGTGCGGGCGAGTGGTGCGAGAGGAGGACCCGGATGAGCACCGGAGGAAACAAGTGGCCGCCGGTGGTGGGAGAAGGGTGGCTGACTGGCTGGACAGACAGGCAGGCAGGTAGGGTGGGAAGATGTGGAACCCCGGGGGATGATTATGAGGTTTGTTTTAAGATGGCCTTGTGTGGTTGCACGGGTCTAAACAAGTGAGGAGTTGCTGAGACAATGTTGCGTTCTGCAATGGTCTCAAGTGAGTGTCGGGCTGCTAAGATGACTTTGTATGGCTGCAAAAGTCTGAACGTGTGTGAGGTTGCTGAGACGATATTGCGTTTGCAATGGTCTCAAATGAGTGTCAGGTTGCTAAGACGACTTTGTATGGCTGCAAAGGTCTGAACGGGTGTCAGGTTGCTGAGACGAGTGTCACGTACCTTACCAGAGGCCGAAGTGCTGAGAGGGCTTCCCTTACGACCAAATGCAGAACGCCCCCTGGAGGTGACACAGGGGGTGTTCGGCCCAGAGATGCAAGGGTTGCCAGCTGCGACTTGCTGAGTGATGTTGGAGATCAGCTGTATGCCAGGATACGTAGTCAGGCAGGGGTACCTCGGAAGTACCAGATGAGGTAGACTGGCAGGAAGACCCAGGGGCGGAGTCAGGAGCCAAGCCGGTAGTCATGCACATGAAGCAGGAAGAGACGGGAACAGGTCAGGAGGCGAGCCGAGGTCATACACAGGAACCAGCAGACAGGAGCAGGACAAAGGATAAGCCAAGTGACAAGCCAGGGGTCATGCACGGAGAAGTCTGGTCAGGCAAGCTGGGTCGTCAACGGGAACTCAAGGAACAAGAACACAAGGTACAGGAACTCTGGAAAACATCCAGGGCTGAAGATCATGCAGCAGTTGGTCACTGCTGCAGCAAGCTTTAAATAGGGCACTGACGCCAGGAGTCCCGCCCGCATTGCGTGCGTACTGGCGCACACGCATGCGCAGTAAAGAATAATGAGATCACAGTGTTGTTGCTCGTGTGCGCGTATCTGCAAGCACTTGCACGCGTCTGCAAGCGTATGCGCGATGCGCGCGACTGTGTGCGCATGCGCATTGTGCTTGTTGGGCCGTGCAAGACAGGTCTGCCAGTTCTTAGTTCACAGTTAGTTCTCTGACAACGAGATTGTGTGGTTGCAAAGGTCTAGACGGGTGTGAGGTAGCTGAGATTATATATAAATGTTTTGCAAGTGTCTCAAATGAGTGTTAAGTTCCTGAGACAATATCCTTTATTTTTTATTTTTATGAAAATGACTGTAAATGAAACGCTGGTAAACATGAGTTACCGAATCTGGCAGTGTTTACAAGCTGTTACAGGCATTGGCGTTTCGAATGCCTCTGAACATCCGTCTGAACCCATTTTTTTCTCAACTTTTCTCAACTCAACTGCCTGGAAATGACTATAAATGATCCTGTGTAGATGTACTGATAATATAACATAGAGGAGAGATTGGGGATCCTGTGTAGATGTACTGGTAAGATAACATAGAGGAGAGATTGGGGGCGGCTGAAAAAACACCCAACTGTTCATAAATGTCTGTTTACCAACAGCAGTGTACATGTGGCCTAAGACGATTTGTCTGGCTGCAAGTGTCTCAATGAAGGCCAGGTTGCTGGGGCGAGACTTCATGGTCACAAAGGTCTTTAACGAGTGGGAGGTTGCTCGAGACGGTATTGCGTGGTTGCAAGGGTCTCAATGAGTGTGGGGCTGCTGAGACGGTATTGCGTTTGCAAGGGTCTCAACAAGGGTGTCAGGCTGCTGAGACGATTTTGCGTGGTTGCAACGGTCTCAACAGGTGTCAGGTTGCTGGGTCGAGATTGCGTGGTGGCAACGTTTTTTTTTTTTTTTGCGTTTTTATATATATATTTTTTATTTTATTTCGCGTTTTGTAAAGGTCATGTGTTGCAAGGGTCTTAACAAGGGTGTCAGGCTGCTGAGATGATTTGCATGGTTGCAAGGTCTCAATCAATAAGAATTGGGTTACTGAGAAAGGATAGAAACACCTGGTTCGTTTGTACCTTTAAGCGAGCAGCATAAGGTAGAAGGACAACGTCCGTTTGATTCGTAGGTTCCGTAGGGGCCACTAACAAACAATATGGGAGACAACAAATGGTAGAAAATTGATAGGACTTAAAGAATGTAATAACAAATTTTACTTGGGACAGTGGGCCATGTGAGTGAGTTCGCGGTGGACTGTGGCTGGGGTGAAACATATAGGGAAGTTGTAGCGTGATGCCGTGCATAGGGCAAAACAAGAAGGTTTGGTGTAAAAAATAGAACGCGAGAAGTGCGTACGAATATTTTATAAGCTCCACTGAGGGAACCGAACATATGGTACGGGTGACACCATGAGTGGCCATGAATTTGACATGACAAACAAGCTAACGAATCCTACCTGGGACAGTGAACGTGCGTCTGGGTTTGCTTTGGACTGGAGTGGGTGTGCAACACATCCGAAGAGTGTGGTGTGGTGTGGCGCCATGCATGACGTACAGGCAATAGCTTTGGTAAATAAATGAGAGAGAAGAACCATGTACAAACAATTTGTTAGTTCCGCTGCAGGAACTAAAACACATGGCATTGGGGAAACAACGAATGGCAGTGGTAGAAAGTATGCAATGTATCTGATACAAAACGGTTATAAAGAGAAATGACTGATACAAAACGGTTGTAAAATGCATGAAACAAATTCGATACGAATCGGTAGTAAGGAGTATTGAACGAATCGGATACGAATTGGTTGTAGAGTGTATGCTACCCCTTGCTTTGAAACCGAACACCTACCAACCACCCATCCCCCCAGGCTAATCAAGTGCAGACAAGGCACCAGGTGGGACCAATTACCACCTCAATCTGCCAAAGAACCCATACAAATAAGAAGGCCAGTATGGTGGCCTGAGTTTATGGGAGGAGCCCAGAGGGCATTTAAGCAGCCCACTCACACATGCTCTTTGTCGGTTCAGTGTGTGGTACTACACGTCACTGGGCCGACTCTTCCCAGCTCACCTCATGTCCGTGAGTCTGCGCATTCAATCGCATTCGACACCCTCCCGCCCTTCCCTTTTTCAGGGCACTTCTCAGCATATCCTTCTTTAATTAACTACCCTTTACTTACCTTGGGTATGCCACCTTTTCTTGGCATGCTGACCACACCACCAAGGCACACTACAGGTCTATTTATGTTGTATGTCTTGTCATGTGTTTATGTGATTCACATCACTCTCGGTCAGAGGGTAACGACCATAAACAATACATGGTAATCTCCAAATGAATGAGACAGCAACCATGGAGAGTGAATTTTATAACCAGTGAAGCCTTGGATTTACAAATGAATCGTATGTTTGGCAGGAGTGTGTTACAAATGTACTACGCCTGTGCCGAATGATGTTGGAACAGGAGCAACAATAACTCAACAAGAGGCAGTTTTTTTTTACAAAAGAATTGCAGGATAGGAAGCATAACGAATTGCAAGATTGCACATGATATGAAAAGGTTTGAATCCTACCTGCGACAGTAAACGGGAACCGTCATCGAAAGACCATGAACGGAGATGCCGCAATGCGCTTGCAATGTCGAACGAATGCGATTGAATGCGCAGACTCACGGACATGCGGTGAGCTGGGAAGAGTCGGCCCAGTGACGTGTAGTACCGCACACTGAATCGACAAAGAGCATGTGTGAGTGGGCTGCTTAAATACCCTCCGGGCTCCTCCCATAAACTCAGGCCACCATACTGGCCTTCTTATATATTTTAATAAAATGTCATCAATGGCAAGTAATGTGTAGGTGTAACAAAAACAGGTATTTATTATTACCTCTAATCAGGGGCGGACTGACAACTTATTGGGCCCCTGGACAATAAGAGATTATGGGGGCCCCGGGAAATAGGAGATTATGGGGCCCCTGGACAATAGGAAATTATGGGGCCACACAGAATACACACAGACAGTATATATACACAGTATACACATACAGACACACAATATACACACACACAGTACACACATATGCAAACTGACAATATACTGGAGAGGAGGGGCAGCTATAATCTAGACCAAAATTATGTCAATAAGGGACAGATGTAAATAAACACAGATTTCTACATACTGTCCCTGGTTTTACTGAGGCTAGAAACCCTGATGGGGCCCCCTAGTGCCATGGGGCCCTTGGGCAGTGCCAAAATGCCTGAATGTTCAGTCCGCCCCTGCCTCTAATAGAGATACATGTCACGCTTCAAAGTTGCGCCCGCTCGTGGAATGGCGACAAACCTTTACCCTTAAAAATCTCCATAGGAGGCATTTAAAAAATTATACAGGTTACATGTTTTGAGTTGCAGAGGAGGTCTTGGGCTAAAATGATTGCTCTCGCTTTACCGATCGCGGTGATACCTCACATGTATGGTTTGAACACAGTTTTCATATGCGGGCACTCAGTTATGCGTTCGTTTCTGCACGCAAGCTCGTCCTTTTATTTTCAATTTTTACACTGTTCTTTTAAAAAAAATAAAAAATTGTGCCACTTTTATTCCTATTACAAGGAATGTAAACATCCCTTGTAATAGAAAAAAAGCATAACAGGACCTCTGTTTGTAAATATGGTCCAGAGACACACTGGGCACCTTTGCTGCTACTGTGCTATTGCTGGGTGTCCAGTGTGCTCCTGTTCCTTTAAGGGGGATTGAGCTGCCTCTAGACCCACCTGCCCCTCATCTATCCATTGAATGCATGTGCTCCCACTGTGGAGACGCTCATAAATTCAGTAGCGTTTAGGACTGCATGTATACACAGGGTGCCGTGAAGAGGTCTTGCAGCTTACGCATTTGTTTTTCAAATGCGTGATAACCAGTGGTGGAATTACCAGGGTCGCAACAGCCTCACTCGCGATGGGGCCCTGGCATTCCGTCACTGCGGGGGGATGGCGCCAGCGGGGTTGCTATTCACACAGTTCTGATCGGAGAGCATGTCTCTCATGGAACAGCAGCACAGAGACATCGACATTGACAGTTCTATCTCCCCCTCCATCTGTCCTCTCTCACACGGTATGACAGAGGACACAGCTGATCTGCTTCTTCCTCCTCCCCTCTCCTGTGTGTGCTCTGCGGGAAATGAGAGCTCATTAGCTTCACACTTGACTGTCTGCATAAACACCCTCCCAAAATTGGAAGCCCGGGGCTCGGATGGAATGGCCCATCATTGTTTCTTGCACCGGGGCCCTGAAGGTTCTAGTTACGCCTCTGGTACTAACTAAACCCCTGTTTTTAACGCAGACTGTTGGACAGGTTAATCTGGTTAGTCAGCAGACTGGTTGGTGAGTTGAGCTATATAATGTTCTGTTTTTGTCTTTTATGTGTTTGCCCTTCCATGTACTCCTTTCTGTGAAGGCCAGTTTTAGGTGGGGGCAGGGGCCATTTGTTTGTTACTGGTGTAAATATGGTCCGGGGACACACTGGGCACATTTTTTTCCACTGTGCCATTGCTGTGTGTCTAGTGTACTCCTGTTTCTTTAAGGGGCCCACCTGCCCCTCATCTATCCATTGATTGCATTTGCTCCCAATGTGGAGAAGCTCATAAATTCAGTAGCGTTTAGCACTGCAAGCATACACAGGGTGCCGTTAAGAGGCCTTGCAGCTTACGCATGCGTTTGCAAATGCATGCTAACTAAACCCCTGTTTTTAACTCAGACTGTTGGACAGGCTATTCTGGTTGATCAGCAGACTGGTTGGTGAGTTGAGCTACAGTTTGTTCTGTTTTTTTTTTTCCTGGCCGCAGACCCCCACAACCACCAGCCACGGTTGTGGGACTGAGACCTAGGTGCTTTGAGACGGGGGGGGGGGGGGGTCACCCCCTCCACCACAAAGCACCCACCCACTCATGTTGAGGGCATGTGACCTGTGGAAAATAAGAGCAAGCACGGTGGTTGAAGAAGGAGAGAGAGAGCTTTCCTGTATCCCATAGCCACCATGGGATTAGTCACTAGGAGAGAGGTGACACTAATGCTGGATTGGTGGAGGCCAGCACAGGCTCAGCGTTATTGGTTCCTCACTGCTGCTCACCTGGGAAGTGGTGTCCTCTAATGGAAGGAGTATCTGAAATGTAGGAGTGTCTTCAGTGTAATGCAGTCAGATATGGATTACAAGGAGTTAACAGTGCAATTGTAGCTCATTTCTGAGTTTGGGAGACCACAGCTCCCAGCAAAAGCCTACCTGGGACCTCTGTGTCTTCCAACTAACTTCTCTCCCTGGCTTATGCAAGGTCTCTCAACAAGGGTCTCCTCTAGCAGTGCTTGTGCTTGTGCCCAGCCGTGCCATTCTGCCGATGTATACCTGCAGTAGGTGGTTCCTAAGTGGTTAAACACCATTTACATATGCTGGCACTAATTACTTGTGCGTTCACTTCTGGGTGCAAGCACAGAGGGATGGGATGCTTTAAATAAAAAAATAAAAATATTTTTTATTTTACTTTTTATTTTTTATTTTCATACTGTCACTTAAATTTTTTTTCTTTTGATCACTATTATTCATATTACAAAGAATGTAAACATCTCTTGTAATAGAAATAAGCATGACAGGTCCTCTTTATTGGGAAATCTGGAGTAAAAAAGACCCCAGATCACTCATTTACCTTTAAAAGCAAAATATATTTATATTTTTTTGACTTGTACCACAAAGCCGTAACTAGAATCTTCAGGGCCCTGTTGCAAGAAACCAGGGAGGGCCCCCCAACCTCCTGCCCTGAGCCCTTCCCTCTGAGCCCAGAGCCCTTCCCACTGATCCTACTACCCTTTTAGGCAATGTAGACACGATCAGACATGTCCGAGGAAACATGTCCGACGGACCGTTTTCATCGGACAAGGCTGAATTGTCTGTTGGTCTGATGTGCGTACACACCATCGCACCAAAATCCCCTGGGACCAGAAAGTGGGGACTAGAACACAACGACGTAATGAAAAAACAAAGTTCAATGCTTCCATGCATGCGTCGACTTGATTCGGGGGATTTTGGTCCAATGGTTTGTGTACTAACCATCGAACCTGTCCGACGGACAGGTTTCCAGCGGACAAGTTTTCAAGCATGTTTGGAAATTTTTGTCCGCTGAAAAACGGTCCGATAGGACGTACACACGATCGTGTGTACGTGGCCTTATGGTCCTGCAGCATATCCCTTTCACATGTTGTGCAGTTCTGCAGTCTTGGACCCTGCCATGGTGGCAGAAGGCCAGGGCCCAGTCGCAAGTGTGACCTTTGCAACCCTGGTAGTTCTGCCAGTGGTGTCAGTGTGGAATATGAATGGTGTCAGTCAGTATGTAGTACAGCCTTTCTCAACCTTTTTACCTCTGGGGAACCCTAAAAATAATTTTCAGGTCTCGGGGAACCCCTGATAAAACCCATTCACTGGGGGTCAGTGGGAACAATGCCCTTTACTTTGGTGGTGAGTGAGAAGAATGCCCTTTTTTACAGTAGTGGTAAAAATGCCCCCCTTACAGAGAACTATGAAGATCATTGGTGTAATACCAACGGCTCCTCCAAGTGGAATTGGCTCAGAACTATGTAGGCACCATCAGACAGGAGGTAAATCAGCCAAGGAACCCCTAGCCACCTCTGAAGGAACCCTGGTTGAGAATGGCTGATTTAGTAGATATGGACAGTGGACATGGTCAGTAGAGAAGTGGACATGGTCAGTAGGGCAATGGATATGGTCAGTAGAGCAGTGGATATGGTCAGTAGGGCAGTGGACGCGGTCAGTAGAGCAGTTGTCATGGCCAGTAGGGCAGTGGACATGGTCAGTACGGCAGTGGACATGGTGAGTAGGGCAGTGGATGTGGTTAGTAGGGCTGTGGATGTGGTGAGTAGGGCAGTGGGTGGGGTCAGTAGAGCATTTGATGTGGTCAGTAGAGCAGTGGACTGAGTAAGTAGAGCAATTGACAGGGTCAGTAAGGCAGTGGACAGGGTCAGTAATTTTTTATTTTTATTATTTCATTGTTTTTTTTAACTACAATTTTTGATGGGAGGGAGGCAGTAGACATGGTCAGTAGAGAAGTGGACATGGTCCGTAGAGCAGTGGATGTGGTCAGTAAGGCAGTCGACATGGTCAGTAGGACAGTGGACGTGGTCAGTAGAGCAGTGGACGTGGTCAGTAGAGGAGTGGACATGGTCAGTAGAGCAGTGGACGTGGTCAGTAGAGCAGTCAACGTGGTCAGTAGGGCAGTGGGCGGGGTCGGTAGGGCAGTGGACGGCGTCAGTAGGGCAGTGGACGTGGTCAGTAGAGCAGTGGATGTGGTCAGCAGAGCAGTGGACGTGCTTAGTAGGGCAGTGGACGTGATCAGTGGGGCTGTAGACATGTTCTTTCGGGCAGTGGACTAGGTCAGTAGGGCAGTGGACAGGGCCAGTAGGGCAGTGGATGGGGTCAGTAGTTTTTAATTCTTATTTACTTTTTTTTTTTTGATGGTAGGGAGGCAATTGAGGGCAGTATGGGGAGACAGCATGATGGGGGGGTGGGCCTGTGGTGGGCAGTATTGGGGACATCATGATAGGAGAGGGGCTGTGGAGGAAAGTTTGGGGGGACAGCATAATGGGAGGGGGAGGCAGTGGAGGGCAGTACTGGGGGGAACATGATGGGAGGGGGGAAATGAAAGGCAGTATGGGGGGACACTATGATGGGGGGTGGGGGAGGGCAGTATGAAGGGACAGCATGATGGGAGGGGGCAGTGGAGGGCAGTATGGGGGGACACCAAGACCTGAGGGGGCAGTATGGGAGGGAGCAGAGTGACAGTCTGTAGGACACCTGGAACACTATACTTGCTGGGCAGTGTATTCTTTTAGGGGGCAAGGAGCATTCTTCCTAGCATTCTGGCAGCAGAAACAGCCTTAAGGCAGGAAAACTAGTCCGCTGGAAACCTGTCCGTCGGACATGTCCGATGGTTAGTATACCCAACCATTGGACAGAAATCCCCCACATGCGTCGAATTGATTTGACGCATGCGTGGAAGCATTAAACTTCCGTGTTTTAAGCACGTCGCCGCGTCACCGTCACCGCCACGTCACCGTCACGTCACCGCGTTCTCTGTCCGTGGGGATTTTGGTCTGATGGTCTGTACACACATCAGACCAAAATATCCCAGGAGACATGTCCGATGAAAACGGTCCGTGGACCGTTTTCATCGGACATGTCTCCTCGTGTGTACAGGGCCTAAGTGACACCACTAGTGCATCCTTTATTGTGTTGAGTATTCAATTTTGCGGGAGCACAAGTAGATACCTGCAGCCACTTAGTGATTGCACTTTAGTGTTTTCCGTTTAATTTTTCATTTAAATTTTCTTTAAAAGTTGGCACATAATTGGTAGCACAGGAGTAATTTTGTGTTTTTAAAATGAGGAGGAAAGAGGTATAGCAGTATCTGGTTCCAAAAGAGAGACTTCTAATGAGCACAGTTAGAACCTATGAGCTAGTTGATTCCAGGCAGAATTAATTACCATGTGTTATGTTGGTGTCCAGCATTACTGCTTCACAAGGTATGAATGGTAATCTTGCACATTTGGAGAGACCACTCCACCCAATGTGATAGTCAGGGGTTAGGTTTATAGACCATTAGCTATAGCAGTGAAAAGCTTTACTCAGAAAACAGAAGGATAAATGCTCAAGCAGGTTCCAGAGGCTCAAGGTCTAAGCACTAACTGGTCTTCCCCAGAGCTCCTGTTGGTGGAGATGGGTTTGGCTGTATACTAGTGGCAGCTTGTGGTCGTCAGGATCTCCCCTCTAGGAGTTGAGCAAGCCAGGGTCCGGTAGCAGATGTAGCAGGTTGGGATCAAGCAGAAGCATAGTCAGTAAACAAGCGCCCTGGGAAATCTCATGCTCTAGCTCCCAGTGTAATCCGTGTTGGTGCTCCAGAGTACCTGCTTTCCTGAACCACCCAGAGCTCCATCCGCAGCAGTTAGCCGTAGGCTCCACTACCTCAGAGGTGCACTTTTGACCCCAAGGGGGTGAATCTGTCACCTGGCCCCAGGTAACCTGACACGAACCATACCAAATACAAATGTCCCTTACGGCTTCTCATTATACCTTATTGCAGTGCACAAGTATCCAAAAGGTAATCATCCACTACTGTAAAATAAAAGATCCCAAGGCTGTCAGCAGTGCCATCAGAACATAGACCAGAAGTAGGAGATAGAAGCACCAAGCCTATACCCAAAAGAAAGATTATAGATCTAGAGATAAATATATAATATAGATGGAAATACCCTATATTGTTATCACAACTGAAAAAGCCATACAAGGGTCTTACTTATATAGATGCCAGGTGTTATAAAGATATGGGCAATACATAAATCTTATGCCCTAATTTTATCACAACCACAATATTAGTAATTCTGCCTCTTTATTTTTTCCCCCTTTTTTTTTATTTTTTTTTCACTAAGGCTTCTTGGGCCTAATTTGTAGGGGATCTGTTCCCCCTTCCGCACATTGAACATAACACTATTATATTTTTAGTCTATACCACCACTTAGTATTGATGCCCTAATTTTGGGGCACTCACCATCTTCCCCCGAACACAGTCACAAATTCTCTTTTTTTTTTTGTTTTTGTTTTTGTTGCATGTGGATGTGCATGTGTATATATATATGTATGTATGCGTATATATATGTATACAATTTTTTTATTTTTTTTCTCTCTTTTCCTATTCTCCCTCTCTCCTCCCTCTCTCACTCCACTCTCTTCATGCAGCCTGACTCCTGTTCAGTTTCTTAGGATCACCTCAATAAAAGCCGCCCCATTATTTCAAATAATTCTGCCAACCCCGATTAATAACAACAACGGAAGTAAGGAATGGAAAGGGAAGATAAAAATTAAGAGAAGTAAACCTCTAGATAGGGGGAAGGTAATACAATAGACAGGCAGCATAGAAAGTGGTAGGAGGGTATAAAAATGAGCATTATTTTTGAGACAATGTATATATGTGTTGATGTATAATGTGTATTTATTTGTGGTATAGTTTTTTTATGTAAATTATGAATTTATTCGTTGTATACTTGGAAAATAATGTCTAATAAATAAATTTTGGGAAAAAAAAAAAATACATAAATCTTAAGACATTGGAAGAGAACAAAAACAATACAATACCCAACCCTAGGAAGGTAACAAAAGTATGTCAAGGCCAATAAAATTTGAAAAAAAAATTATATTAATGTATGCAAAAAACCCAACCTAGCTTATACATCTGAAACAATGGCCCAGATTCACAGAGCGATTACGCCTGCGCAACTGCTGTTGCGCGTGCGTAAGTCTAAATGTGCGCGTGCGTATAGTTGGACGCGATTCACAAAACAATATACGCCAGAAATCTACGTTTTTTGGTCCGGCGTAATTGAGTTAGACATTCGCTTCCCTTCGCGCAAAACTGCGCTAGACACACCATTGATTTGCTAGTCAAATATGCTAATGAGGGACTTACGGGGATTCACAAAAAAACGCAGTTGCTGCGCAGGCTACGCGATGTGCGCAACTGCAAAATGTCCTGTCTAAAGTTAGAGGACCTAAAAGCTGGTCTAAATTTTGAAAAAAAGTCTAAGGGCCAGATTCAGGTAGATGAGAGTATCTTTCCTCTGGAGTAACGCTTCTCATTTACGTTACTCTGAAGACCCTTTCAGCGCAAGTCCTGTAATTCACATAGCAGTTGCGCGTAAACTTGCGCCAGAGTAACGATAATGCGCTGGCGTAACCCGACGCAAGTGGAAGTGGGTGTGATCATATGTAAATGATGGGCGGAGCCCAGCGCAGAGGCTTACGTTCAGCGCATCATCCACGGAGCATGCGCAGTGAGTGCGGCTCCACTCGCCCCCTTGTGCGCATGCTCACAACTTCCGTCGGCACCACTTCCTGGGAAACGTCAGCGCAATGCGTTCCGCTGGGCGCTTAAAAGCGCTGGCGGAAACGCCATTCCGGCGCAAAAGTAGTTCCGTTTCCCCCCACCCCAGGGAAGATACTTTTGCACTGTAATGGCTGCTCCCGCTACCCCCAGAGAGAGGAGGAACCTCAACTTTAATTCCCAGGAGGTCTCAGTGATTATCTCGGCTATGGAGACGGATAATGAATTTCTCCATGGCAAAAAAAGCCGGAAGACCAGCCGGGAGAGGAAGCAGGGCATCCTGGAGTCGATTGCTGCCAGGGTCAATGTCCTGGGCTACTCCACCCGGACTGCTGGGGACATACAAAAGAAAATAAATGACCTGCGGCGCAAGGTGAGGGACAAGGTGGCCTCCATCAGGAGGTATGAGAGGGGCACAGGTGGTGGTCCCCCATGTCCTGTCACCCTGACCGCAGAGGAGGAGGTGGTTGCTCGCTGCCTGGAGAGGGAGCAGGTGGAGGGGGTCGCAGGCTATGACTCCGTGGAGGAAGGCACAAGGACAGGTAAGTGTTTTATAATCCCATATTTGTTGTTTTGCATTTGGGGGGGTGGGGGGGGTACATGTGCCAAGTGTGTGGGACCACCAACATGTGTCTGCTTTGTGTCATCCACAGATGACGGAGCTGGGCCATCATCTGTCAGCCTGCATTCCACCCCATCCCCCCCACGCCATCATGTGCCCGAGCCACTGGGTGGTGAAGAGGTTGTGGAGGAGGAGAGTGGCCACACCACACCTGCCGAGGTGGTTGTGGAGGATCCTGCTGTGGCAGAGCAGGACTTTTCTTTGGTTTTGTCTGTCTCCTCCCCTTCTCCTGGCCCGTCTGTCGTCCCCTCCCCCATCCTTGGAAGCCCCTCAAGGGCGACACCTTCCACCCGAGGACATCCATCTTCTGGCCCCAGGAAGGCAACCCAGAAGACCAGGGGGGTGTCTGATGGTGTCCAGGACCAGTTGGCGAGAGATCACGCCAGGCAGACGGAACAGATGGGGGCCATAGCGGTGCACTTGGAGAAAGTGGCTGACAGCCTGGGCTCCGTTGCCAACCTCAGCAACGCAGTGCAGGATGTCAGCTCTAATTGCGCTGCAGTGGTCACCACTTTGGGGGAGGTGCAGGGGGATATCCAGCACCTTACTGCAGCCGTCCAGGCCAACAGTGCTGCCATCCGGGAGCAGGGGAGGCTGAGTCGGCGGGCCCAGCATTACCAGGTGACCCGTCAGCTCCGGATGCAGGCCCAGACGAACAATTACCTTGGACGGATAGCCAGGGCCTTGGAGGGCACGCAGGCCACACCTGCCAGGAGTGGCCCACCTGGGGATCAGCCACCTCCAGATGCCCCCCCACCCCCACCCACTCCATCCAGGCAGCTGCGGAGCCAGAGAGGGGCCCCCAGAAGAAGCCCCCGGCATCCCCGATGAGGCCTTGTTTTTTTTCTTGGTTTATATTATTGTTTTTCACATACTCAGGTCATGAGTTTATTTATTATTTTTCTCAGGTTATGAGATTTTTTTTCGTTTAATGATCAGGATATGATATTTATAATTTATTTTTGTACTGCACACGGTCAGGAGTGCAGGGGACAGTGTGAATGGTGTGTGAATGTGAGAGGGTGGCACTCCTGAAAGTAAGGGGTGTCACCCTCGGCCGTGGTGGTGAAGTTAACCCCACGGCTGAATGAATGACGTGTGAAAGGTGTGTGAATGGACAGTGACATCATTGGGGCCTTGACGCTGGCGTTACTGCTCCCAACTCCTACATGCTGGACTTGGGCTAATCCAATGTGATGTGCATGTGGTGTGTGTGATCTAGGGACATCAGTGGTGTACACGCGTGCATTGTCTGTGTGATTAATGTTTTGGTTTAGTGTCCAAAGATGCCTACGGCGAGGACCCTCCTGACTGCTCTTCCATCAGCAGACTGGGTGTCCTCTGGCAGGTGGGGACTGTGTGGGTCGGGGGTCAGGTCATCACGTATGTCAATCTGCAGGCCTTTTTTCATAGCAAAGTTATGTAGTATGCAACATGCACCGATGATCTGACACACAAAGGTAGGGGAATACAATAGGGCCCCCCCAGACTTATCCAAGCATCGGAAACGGGACTTCAGGAGCCCAAATGTTTGCTCAACCACTGCACGGGTTTTGATGTGTGCTTCATTGTATTTTCTCTCTCCTCTGGTTTGGGGGTTCCGGAAAGGAGTCATTAGATGGGGTCCCAATGCATATGCAGAGTCACCTGTAAGGTAAAAGACAGGAGAATGTTAGTCATGCATGTGCGATTTCTGTTGTGCATCACGGGAGGGGATAGTCATGCCTGACTCCCTTGTCACTCACCAACCAGCCAGCTGTCCCCATACATATTCTGGTTAAATTCTGCTGGGATGGGGCTCTGACGGTATATGAAACTGTCATGGCTGGACCCGGGGTGTTTGGCACGGACGTGCCATATGAGGCGTTGGGCATCGGCTATCACCTGTACGTTGATGGAATGCCAATGCTTCCGATTGCGGTATATGTGCTCTGTGGCACTGGGGGGCTGTAGGGCCACATGTGTGCAATCAATGGCCCCCACAGTGCGTGGGAATCTGGCAATGTTGTAGAAATCTGTCATTGCCTTCTGCCGTAGCTCCTCATTGGTGGGTCTGATGAACTGGTTGGACATGCGTCTGAGGATTGCAGGGACAACCTGGTGCACACATCTGCTTATGGAGGACTGTGACATCCCAGCCACCACTCCACTTGTACGCTGGAATGATCCACTTGCAAGGAAATTGAGTGTTGCCAGGACCTTCACCAGTGGCTGCACTGCTTGTGATCGGTGTGTTGGGCTGGTGATGTCATCCTGCAGGGTTGTGGTTAGTTCAAGTATTGCATCTGGGCTGAATCTGAATAGGCGATACACCTCCTCATCCCCCATGCCAAAGAGGTTCATACGTGTGCGGTATATCCTCTCACGTGCCCGCCTTCTTGGTTCCAGGGGACCCATCAGTAGTTCTAGGACCACGAGTGCCCCTGGCATGTTGGCACACAGAGGTGTTGTCCTTGCAAGTGGGGGTGCTCAGCTAGCTCCTATCGTCGGTAACGCTGCTGTAGCTGCTCTCCTGCTGACCTGTGACCGTCTGGAGTAAAGATAAAGCAGCCTTTTGTAGAAATAACTTTGCGCCGGACGGACCAGATACGCGCGGCGCATGTAGCCAGCGTATGGTGCTAATCCGTTCGTGAATTGGGAAAAATACCTCATTTGCATATTTGCAGGGGAAATCAATGGGCGCGACTGATGCGCCCAGCGAAAATAAGCGCTGACGATACTCTGGCGTCGGAACGTTCCGCCGGTCGCAAATGACCCGTTATTGGGCGCATCTAGTTTGCTGGGTACGGGCACATAGAAACGACGGCGCATCATCACAGTTACGCGGCGCATATCCAAATACTCCAGCGCAAGTGTTCGTGAATCTGGCCCTAATTGTCAGATAAAGCAACACTGTTAGTGAGGAGTTCAGCAGTCACACGTGTTGCCCAACAATCTGTATGCCAACATGCCAGGGGCATCGTCGCGCATAGCTATACTACTGACTTTAGATGAACAAAGAAGGATGAGGGCACGGAGGATGGCACTAAGGAGGGCACGGGAGATGTTTTTTATTTTTTTTTATTTGCTTATATAAAATTTACAATTTAAATTAATCTAATACAATATTCTTATCTGATACAAGCCCCTCACTCTTCACTTGATATATCACACACGCATAGACATATTTGGCATGAGTGATTCTGAGGTGTCTCGCATCTTCAGATTCACCCCTCATGCCATCATGGAATTACCACAACCTTGCAGGAGGACATCAGCAGCCCAACACATGGCACCACCCATGACACCCATGACAGCTACATATACAATCAGAGCCCCATCCTCACAGATTTCGAACAGAACATGTATGGGGACAGCTGGCTGGTTGGTGAGTGACATGGGAGTCAGGCATGACTATCCCCTCCCGTGATGCACACCTCACAAGTGGCACATGCATGACTAACATCCTCCTGTCTTTTCCCTTCAAGGTGACTCTGCATATGCACTGGTACCCCATCTCATGACCCCATCTCATGCCAGCTCACATTATGCATCTTTGCACGTTAAACACACACATTAATCATGGCACAATGAGAATGCATGCATGCACACCACTATGGTCCCTAGCACACACACACCACATCCTCATCACATTGGATTGGCACCAGTCCACAATGCAGGACTTGTGAGCTGCAACGCCATGCCACGGCTCCAATTATGTCACTGTACATTCATACACCATTCACACAGACCTGGGGATCACTTCTCCACCACAAATGAGGGTGACACCCCTTTTCCCGCAGGAATATCACCCCCACATTCCAAAATCATACACATACAGAACCAAAAAAATTAAATAAATGACGAGCAACAGAACCAAAAAAATTAAATAAATGACGAGCAGCAAAAATATAATTTAAAAAATGCACAGCAAAAATATAATTTAACAACAAAGATAACAACAAAGAAAACACATAAAAGACAAAAATCACTCTGCAAAACAGTCCCCAAATATCTCAAAGACACGTCACAAACAAACAAAAGCACCTTGCTGTATAGGGAGGGATACAAAGGGATGTATTTTTGCAAAGGAAGTGCATTTGTGTCTGTCTATTTATGCTGTCTGCGTAGTTCATAAAGTTGCTCTAGTCCAATTCCAATTTCACTGATTGCGCTGCTCCCGAGTTGTGAGCATGCGCACATCGGAGCTGACCATGGTCTCCTTCAAGCGCGCATGCGCGAGCCGGCCGGCCCTTCATTTGCATGGGGTCACGGCTCATTTCAATGTAACACGCCCACGTCCCTCCCAATTTGTATTACTCCTCCTTACGCCTCCGGAAAAAACCTTACGCTTGCGCAATTTCTTGCGGAAAAGCTACGTGAATCGCGGGATTACGCGGCTAGATTGTGCAAGTCTAACGGAAAAGTGGTGCGCTACGCCGGACCGATAATGCGCCGATCTACGTGAATCTGGGCCAATGTGTTTATAAATTCTTAAGAACACTGACTGGTAGTGCCCCACATCACCAGTATCGCTAAATAATTTTAATGATTATTATTGGTTGGTAGATGAGGCATATCAGGACAATAATATTTCCAAAAATGACTTGGTAATTCGTTAGAATATAATTGCTTAGAATCCCTTCATTCAATGCCCTGCCCAAGATCCAAAACAGGGTTAAGAATTCCCCAGGTAGATCCATAAATTCTGGCAGACAGCCTTACTGAGAAATCTAACAAAGGGGTTGATTCCTGAGACCATTTGTGGTGAGCCTACCTGAATATATATCTAAGACACAATTTATTTTTTACAAAGAAACAAATGCCTTTGAGTTCCTGATAATACAATTTTAGCATAGATGTGGAATCTCTTTATAGCTCCATTACTTACCATAAGTGTCCTCCAATGGGTCATCAATCGATTTTTTTTTCAAAGTAATGCCTCCTACACATGACCAGTTTTCCTGTCGGGAAAACTGCCATGACACCTTTTGGCCAGGAAAACTTTCCGTGTGTATGCTCCATGGCAGTATTCCCAACAGAAAAACCGCCGGGAATCCCGGCGGGAAAAATTAGAACAAGTTCTCTTTTTTTCTTTTTCCCAGCAGTTTTCCTATGGGAAACACTGCGGTGGCTAAAGCTCTCATGTCAGTTTTCCTGGGGGAAAATGCTGCCGAGCCGGTTCTTGGCTTACCCCTCGGGTTTCCTCAGATAGCATACGTGATGAAAAAGAAACAGACCATAGCGCAATCCCGCAAGGTAAAAACACATTTAATAAAAAATAACACTCACATTTAAAACGATCCAATGGGCATAAAACAAACAGACGTCAGGTGGAACACTCTGCGTCAGGCGTCTGGACTCTGTGGCTCCTCGATCGACGCAGAGTGTTCCACCTGACGTCTGTTTGTTTTATGCCCATTGGATCGTTTTAAATGTGAGTGTTATTTTTTATTAAATGTGTTTTTACCTTGCGGGATTGCGCTATGGTCTGTTTCTTTTTCATCATGTATGCTACCTGAGAGGTCCATTGCTTTGAGTGACCATTTGGCCATCTTAGAAGAGGGTACCTGCTACTTGATCAAGAACAAACTCGCTGTTCGTGGGAGATAGGCCCATCATCCATCACCTTGTGGTGAGTGGATGTATGAGTGACACAAGCTGTCCATATAGAAGTTTTTGTATTGTCACTCACCCGCTTCTACCTGCTTCATTTTTTACTGCTGAGGAGTGCTTCTGCTGCTTGCCCTGCTGAGGGATCACTGTCCTCCACCGGGAGGTGCTGTTGTAGGCTATCCGTGCAATAGCCTTGAGGTGAGGAGCTGGGGACTAGTGTTGCTCACGAATATTCGCATTGCGAATATTCGCTACGAATATTGCATATTCGAGTATTCGCGAATAACGCGAATATCGTGGCGAATATTCGCTATTTCGAATATTCGAATGTTTTGAATTTTTATTTAGAACAGATCACATCCTAGAGATCCCCATCGACGTCTAAAAGCATTGCTGGTATGATTAGAGACCTTGGGCCGAGTAGCTGCAGCGCTCATTTTATATTGCCGAAAAATCGCAATGCGATGCAATAGCGATATCGCGCGATTATTTTATATTGTAATATATCACGAATATTCTGAGCCAATCAGAGTGCTCCATTCCGCATTTCTCGAAATTTCGCAATTATTTTATATTGTAATATATCACAAATAATCTGAGCCAATCAGAGTGCTCCATTCCGCATTTCTCGAAATTTCGCAATTATTTTATATTGTAATATATCACGAATATTCTGAGCCAATCAGAGTGCTCCTTCCGCATTTCTCGAATATTCGCAATTATTGTGTATTGTAATATATCACGAATATTCTGAGCCAATCAGAGTGCTCCTTCCGCATTTCTCGAATATTCGCAATTATTGTGTATTGTAATATATCACGAATATTCTGAGCCAATCAGAGTGCTCCTTCCGCATTTGCCGAATATTCGCAATTATTTTGCATTGTAATATATCACGAATATTCTGAGCCAATCAGAGTGCTCCTTCCGCATTTGCCGAATATTCGCAATTATTGTGTATTGTAATATATCACGAATATTCTGAGCCAATCAGAGTGCTCCTTCCGCATTTGCCGAATATTCGCAATTATTGTGTATTGTAATATATCACGAATATTCTGAGCCAATCAGAGTGCTCCTTCCGCATTTGCCGAATATTCGCAATTATTTTGCATTGTAATATATTACGAATATTCTGAGCCAATCAGAGTGCTCCTTCCGCATTTGCCGAATATTCGCAATTATTTTGCATTGTAATATATCACGAATATTCTGAGCCAATCAGAGTGCTCCTTCCGCATTTGCCGAATATTCGCAATTATTTTGCATTGTAATATATCACGAATATTCTGAGCCAATCAGAGTGCTCCATTCCGCATTTCTCGAATATTCGCATTCGCGATTCGCATTCGCAATTCGCATTCGCGATAGCGAAAATTCGCAATCATTTCATTTCCAAAATATATCACGAATATTCGTATTTAGCGAATATATGTCGAATATTCGACTATATATTCGAGATATATCGCGAATTCGAATATGGCATATTCTGCTCAACACTACTGGGGACCACCCGAGGTGTTTTCTGCTGTCACCCTTTCCTGGCACCACTATTTCACTCTGGACTTTCCTGGACATTTTGGTTTTTTCACCAGAGACTTTATCTATTCATTTATTTATTTATTTTGTGTATCCAGAGGCATTCCCCCATGGATTTTTCTCTGGTCTTATAGTCTGTTTGGATCTAGTATTGTGTTTTATTTAAGGTTCTTTTGGTTTCACATTGCACCGGCTAGTTTTTTTTTTTTTTTTCCTTTGTTGTCACAATATTTATTGGTAATCACCCTTAATGTGTACAATCATTCACATTGTTCATTGTATAATGTTGGTTATTATGTTGTCCTAAATTCACCTTCATTCACCTTCCACCCCACCAGTCACCTGCCCCATTCCCACACATTTTCACATATTCCCCCCTCCCCCTTTCACTTTTTCAGCGCAGACACCACCCCCTCCCTTTTTATATGCTATTTTCTCTCTGCCCAGGACAGAGTGTTAGGGGTCTGCTGCAGTATCCCCAGTCCACCTCCCAGCCCAACTTCATCCCAATCCATCCCCCTTGGTAGCGCAGGAGCCTTCCCATATATCTATGTTTTTAATGTTGTTTTATCTAATTTTGTAAAAAGGATGTTATATATATATATATATATATATATATATCCTAAAAATGCTGCATTGTGTGATTACAATTTTTGAATTTGTAAATCAAACTTTCTTTTTTTTTTTTATTCAATTTTAAAAATTGTGCTAGGAAATGCAAATAATGAATTTTGAATAGCATAGTGCCAAAGTGATAGTGGCTTTACATGATGATGTCAGGAGGAATGTCACCTTAGGTGTATATAAGGAATATGGAGAACTTAAGGGGTTTGTTTATTATTTGAAACACGCGCATGCTCAGAATAAAGTATGAGACGGGAGCGTACCTTCGGTAAAAGTAGCGTTTGTAATGGAAATAGCACATTTGTCACTCTGTAACAGACTGAAAAGTGCAAATCGTCTCTTACCAAACTTTTACTTAACACGCAGTAATGTGAGATAAGCAAAAAAAGAAAAAACAAGTGCGGCGCTAAAAATTTATAACAAAGTGATAATCAATCAATTTGCATGAATCACACCCAAATGGGTGGGACTATATAGTGAATGAACAAATTACAGTACATAAATCATGAAGTAGTGCTAGGGATATTATACTCTTAATGTGCACATATCAAAGTGTTAAAGAGCATGTAGGAAGTCTTTCCAAAAAACAGTGTATAAACACCAGCAAAATGAATCTTCTTAGAAAGCAAGACAGTCCGGCATCATTGAGAATTCAAATGTGGGATGGGATTACACCAAACAATCCGCCTCCAAAAGCATGCAATGTAGCCAACATGGTGAATTAAGAGAATGGATACTCTCACCGCATGAGATGGACACCTATTCCAGCGGCACCGTGTCAGATGGGCATGTGAGAGCTCTTCAGATGGATAGCTCAATCAGAAATGATGGTGAAGAAATGATGGGTCCTTCCCAGGAATCCAGGGATCACAGATGATGGATGGCTCCAGGGATCGCAGGTGATGGATGGCTCCAGGGATCACAGGTGATGGATGGCTCCAAGCTGTTTAACTGGAACAATTCGCATGTATGGCCATAGAAAGGATAAAAAAAATCCACATAGTGTAGTTTGTTCAAAAAAGGAAGAGCCTTTATTAGGCAAATAAAATACAAGGAATTAAAAACAAAGAGAAATACCAGTACTATGGAAAGATCTGGCACACGTGATCACATGAATAAAAAAGCGTGGTAATTGGGTATGTAAAAAGAGCTATGTACCCGACATGTTTCGAGCTAAGGGCTCTTCAACTGGGGCATAGCTCTTTGACCCACTCCACGCCATATATATACAAGAATGACAATTCACTGTGTCTCAAAACAGCTACAATTAATTTGTTTGGGAAAGGCAATTATGATGAAATCTTGATTCCTCCGCCCACTGGTGTCTGCAAGGAACGACATAGTTCACATGTCTTAATACCTCCGCCCACTGGTGTCTGCAAGGAACGACGTAGTTCACATATCTTAATACCTCCGCCCACTGGTGTCTGCAAGGAACGACATAGTTCACATGTCTTAATACCTCCGCCCACTGGTGTCTGTAAGGAACGACGTAGTTCACATATCTTAATACCTCCGCCCACTGGTGTCTGCAAGGAATGACATAGTTCACATGTCTTAATACCTCCGCCCACTGGTGTCTGCAAGGAACGACGTAGTTCACATATCTTAATACCTCCGCCCACTGGTGTCTGCAAGGAACGACATAGTTCACATGTCTTAATACCTCCGCCCACTGGTGTCTGCAAGGAACGACATAGTTCACATGTCTTAATACCTCCGCCCACTGGTGTCTGCAAGGAATGACATAGTTCACATGTCTTAATACCTCCGCCCACTGGTGTCTGCAAGGAACGACGTAGTTCACATATCTTAATACCTCCGCCCACTGGTGTCTGCAAGGAACGACATAGTTCACATGTCTTAATACCTCTGCCCACTGGTGTCTGCAAGGAACAACATAGTTCACATATCTTAATAACTCCTCCCACTGGTGTCTGCAAGGAACGACATAGTTCACATATCTTGATACCTCCATGAAAGCCCTTCACTTCAGGGAAAAGGGAAGGTTTAATTGGGGGATCTGATACATTCGGGGCTAATTTATTTCTTAACGACATTGCGCCTCTGGCAAGACCGGACCCAGAAGGGAGTCGCTTTGGAGAACATTCCAGTGGCGATTTAAGATCCCTTTGATATGTTTGTGTTGTACTGAGTACTGGTTCACCTGAAAATAAACTTTTAGTCTGGGTTCACACTTGTGCGGTGTGAATTTCAGCTCTGTAATGTCTCTGCAAAGATAAGGGAAGTGTTCAGCAGATTAGCTCTATTTCTGCTGCGAATTTGGAGACCTGGGGGAAGTTCTGAGTGAGAGGAGAGTGGGGGAGAAATGTATTGAGCTGAATGAAAGAAATTCCTGAAGAGAATGGTTGGCACCGGCCCAAATAGGGCTAGGTGCCACGGACTAGCTGAGGAGATGGGACGGTCAGGAAAGGGGTTAAATGAGTCTCTCCCCTCTTGAGTTCCCCCCCTCCTTCCCCCTCCCTCTGGGAGGGTGGTGCTCTGACAGATAGAGCCAATTAAAGATGCCCAGGGGGGAGGTATTTGGGGTGGGCATGTGACCAAGGCTTCAAGGTGGGTTTCCCTCCCACCTTCTTCCTCTTACCCGCAGCAGCCTCCCAGCAAGTGAGCTCCTTACCTTCCTTGGCTGTGTCATGGCTGAAGACCTGCTGGGTTTGATCCGGGAGCGGATGCGGTCCGATGGAGGCTTCCTGGCTCGCATCGCCGCCGACCTGGGGGTGCCTGGACCGTTCCCCTCGCCGTGCCCAACTGTGGATGACCAGGTAAGGGGTCGGCAGGCCCCTCGTAGGGCCACCCGACCGCCTGTAAGGCTGAGTCCCAGTCCCCCTAAGGCTTCACAGCGGCGCAGAGGCACCGCTGTATCTGTTGCTGGAAGGGGGGGGAAAGGGGCGGGGCCAAATCGCGGGCTGCCGCGGTAGCCCCGCCCCCTTTCTCTTCTGCTCCTCGTGTGTCTGCACAGAGTGTGTGCCTCTCCCCCTCCCTGTACTCCATCATGGGTAATGCTAATGTGCATGTTTCCAGCTCCTCGAGTAGCGAGGAGGCTGGCTTAGCTGCAGACATCCCCTCTGCCCCTGCCCCCACTGTAGATGTCCCTGCTACTGACTTAGCAGTGAATGTACAAGCCCATCCTGCCCATGCCGCTCGCAACCCCCCCCCAGGCACCTGTGGATGCGGATGCTGAGGAAGATATAGTGTGTCCTTCTCCTCACCTGAACACCTCCGCTGTCCCCCCCCATCGCCCACCCCCCCCCCCTCCTGCGAGTTTCAGGAGCGATCGGTCCCGTAGACGGGACATGCGGTCGGACTCCAGGTCCTCTTCGCGTAGTTCTGGGCGTCATGGGCGGTACAGCAGAAGCCGTCGCCGCAGATCCCCTAGGCGTCACAGCAGACACTGGCGTAGATCCAGATCCTCCCGCTGGGGGTCACCATCCTCCTCTGGCAGCTCCTCCAGGAGCCGATCCAGGGTCCGCGAGGGTCGGCTTAGGTCTAGACAGGGTTCATCGAGGCGCTCCAGGCGGCCTTCTCACGCGGACCAGCCGTCCGGCGTGCCTGCTTCCTCTGTGGCTCCCGTGGCCACGACGGTTTCGGTGGCTCCATCGTCAGTGCCGGTTTTCCTTCCGCCTGTTCCCACACCCGCTCCTTCGGGATTGTCAGCTGCGATACCTCCAGTGATCCCTCCTCCTCCTCCATCTTCGGCAGTAACTGGTGAGTTTGACTTCGCAGGGGCCTGGGGGGCCGGGGGTGGGACGCATGCTTTGGTACCGGCTTTAAAAGCATTATTGTCGCAGCTGGAGCCCGGCTCCCAGGGGGCGGTTACACCTCCTGCGGGCAGGCGTCCTCTGTCTCCGCCAAGGGCCGGTGTACACAAGGAGTCCTTTTTCTGTGGGATTAGCCCGTTAGGATCACACGTTACTGAAGACATCAAACAAAAAATTTGGGAAAATAAGTACATAGATATATGGTCTTTGGTTTCAGCTGATCAGCATACCATTGATAAGGAGCGCAAGCCCTATACTGACAGGTCATTTGAGCGTAGGCCCCCGGGTTGCCAGGACGATAGGTAACTGGTTGCAGGCTTTTGCCGTGCTGGGTGGTATTATGGGGGAAAAACACCCCGGGCGCTGTTCGGAGCTCTTCGTCTATTTGGACTCAGTATACAACGCCTATAAGTCCCATGGCGGCAGCGCTTGGTGGAAATATGACGAAGAGTTCAGAAGACGCTTGGCGTTGCAACCCGAGGTGGGTTGGGGCTGCAAGGCGACGGATGTCTGGCTGCGGCTTATGATGGCGCAGAGGCAGACTCCCTTTCTTGGCGGGGCCGCTGCCTCCTCAGCAAGTCAGCAGGGCGCAGCGGCCACAAAGAGACCCGGAACATGCTGGCTCTTTAACGAGGGTCATTGCAAGTTCTTCGGGTTGTGCAAGTTCAAGCACGAGTGCTCCTCTTGTGGTGGCGCCCACGGGGCAGTTCGCTGCCCCCGCGGTGCAAAACCGGTGCATAGGGGTACAGGGCCTGTTGAAGGGATAGACGCCGGTGAGCGTGGAAGAGATGCTCCCCTGGCTAGAGCGTTACCCCAATAGGTCGGAGGCTGAGCAGTTGCGCATAGGTTTTTTGTACGGTTTTCTTATCCCCTTCATTCCCTCAGATTCGCACCAACTGGCTGGCAATTTGCAATCGGCTGCGCTTTACCCGGATGCCCTGCGGGACAAGGTTAGTAAAGAGGTTAATTTGGGTCGCATTGAGGGTCCATTTTCATCCCCACCATTTCCTAACTTGAGGGTTTCTCCTTTGGGAGTGGTCCCCAAGAAGGAGAGCGGTAAGTTTCGGTTAATTCACCATTTATCTTATCCCAGGGGCTCATCGGTTAACGACGGCATCTCAAAGGATGAGGCGTCTGTTTCCTATGTCTCCTTCGATAAGGCTGTGTTGTTGGTCCGACGGGCCGGCAGAGGTGCCATGATGGCTAAAACTGACATTGAATCGGCTTTTAGGCTGCTGCCGGTGCACCCGGATTGCTACCACCTTCTGGGTTGCTGTGTGGATGGCCTCTTCTATTATAACACTTGTTTGCCTATGGGCTGCTCCATATCGAGCCACTATTTCGAAATGTTCAGTTCCTTTTTGGAATGGGTGGTACGATGTGCAACGGGTTGTAGATCCATCATTCATTATTTGGATGATTTTCTGATAGTAGCCCCGGCCGAATCTTCTCAGTGTCAATTTTTGCTGGATTTTTTCTGTGCTGTGATGAGCAGGTTCGGGGTTCCGCTTTGCGCAGAAAAAACGGAGGGCCCAACCACCAGGCTGTCCTTTCTGGGCATTGAAATCGATTCCCTTGAGATGGTCTTTCGGTTGCCAGCAGATAAGCTCGGAAAGCTATTAGGCTTGATCGAGGGGTTTTGTGAAGTTCAAAAAGTTACTCTGCGGCAATCGCATCCGACTGACTTGTTCCCTAAAAGCGGACCTGTCAGTGTGGCGGCGTCTTTTGGGCACATACAACGGGCGCACGTGTTTCCTGTCGGTCGAAATAGGCAATCAGGAATTGTCTCTTTTCACTGATGCGGCTGGTTCGGGAGGGTACGGCGCGATTCTCGGGGCGAGCTGGAGCGCGGAATCATGGCCACTAGAGTGGCAGGTGCAGGGGTTATGTCGCAACCTGACTCTCCTTGAGCTTTTTCCCATCGTCGTGGCGGTTGAACTTTGGGGGGAGCAGCTCAGGGACAAGAAGGTATGCTTCTGGACCGACAATAGCAGTGTGGTGCATTGCATCAACGGTCTGTCTTCCTCTTCGCTGCCGGTTCTGGCCCTACTCCGTCATCTGGTGCTCAGATGCCTGGAGTATAATATCTGGTTCAGATCTCGTCATGTCCCAGGTGTTGATAACGTTATCGCTGGCTTATTGTCTCGTTCTCGTTTCCAGGAGTTCCGGTCTCTTTGCCCGGGTGCGGATCAGGAAGGCCTGCCTTGCCCGAAGTCCCTATGGACCCTGGTGTCAGGACTTTGATGCCCCTCATTGCTGCTTCGGTGACTCCGGCTACCTGGTCCAATCATGGTAAGGCGTGGAATGCCTGGTTGGGGGTGGCGGGCGGCAGGGACGTGGCTTCCTGTGGGAATTTACGTTTTCAGGTTACGGTGGACTATTTGTTGAGTTTGGAGCTTTCTGGTTGTTCCGCCGCGGTGGCTCAACGCCGCATGGGGGGGTTGGTTTTCACTTAAAGCTGCACGGGTGGCAGGACTGCACGAAGCATTTCGGTATCCTGCAGGCATTAAAGGGTTGGCGGAAAAGGCACGGGAAAAAGGACGCTAGGCGTCCGGTTTCCTTTGCCTTGCTGAACTCCCTTGTCGGGGCTACGGTTACGGTGTGTTCCTCTCCTTACGAAGGGCTTCTTTTTCTACTGCGTTTTGCCTGGCTTTTTCGGAGCGTTACGGATAAGCGAGCTAGTGGCGTCCGCGACTACGGGTCCTGGGGGCCTTTTCAGGGATGACGTCCTACTGACTAACGGTGTGTTGCAGGTTCGGGTGAGAAGGTCTAAAACGGACCAGCTGGGAAAAGGTTCTTGGTTGCGCCTTGGGGCAGTGGGGGGCACACTTTGTCCAGTTGCAATGGTAACAGAGTTCCTAAAGGTGAGTCCTGGTGGGGAAAAGTTTTTGGTGCATGCTTCGGGGGCCCCCCTTACACGGTACCAGTTCAGTTCGGTTTTCAAACGCTGCCTTGTGGCTGCCGGGTTTTCAGCGAACGATTTTGGCACACATTCATTCAGAATTGGTGCTGCTACGGAAGCGGCTAGGGCCGGGCTAGCAATGGGTGACATTCAAAGAATTGGTCGGTGGAAGTCGGGGTGCTATGCAGGTTATGTTCGCCCGGAATTGCTGCTATAATGAGTTTTCCCCCTTTTTCAGGTCCTCGTGCGCCGGTGGTGCACATTCTGGGCCATTCATATATCCATCGGGCCGCGCAGAGGGCCATCTGTCGGCCGGGCGGCAGGTCCCTGGGATTTCCAGTGGAGGTTCATTGGAGAGGTATTGGGGGTCTCTCCTGGTCTCGGATATTGATGGAAGCCTTTCAGATTGGCGGAGTATCTCGGTCGCCGGTGGTGTTGGTAATCCATGCAGGGGGGAACGATATTCGCTCCCTGCGGGTTCCGGAGATCATTACCCTAATGAGAATGGATTTGGAGAGAATGGTGTTTCTTTTTTCGGAAATCATGTTGGTTTGGTCCGAAATTGTCCCTCGGGTCACCGGGCAGGAGGATAGGGATGCGGCTGCAATTGAGAGAGCTCGCAGAACAATTAACGCCCGCATGTCCCGGTATGTCAGGGCCAGGTCAGGGGTAGTGGTGAGGCACAGGCAGCTGGAAGGGGACAATAGGCGGCTAATGGGTCAGGATGGGGTCCATCTTAATGATATCGGGCTCGATATCTTTTTGTCTGGCCTTCAGGATGGCATTGAACAGGCCCTTTACATTAGGGGTGGGGGTCGGAGCCCAGTTTGAGGGGCTGTGCTCCTCCTGTGGCGGTAATATTAATGAAGGAACGGGGGAAGGCTATTATGCCCGTCGGTTTAGGCCGGCGGCTGGCTGGTTGCTTCCCCCTTGTAATCTTACCATGAGATGGTACTAAAGGTTTACAGATGTTTTATGGTTAAAGAAAAAAATAAAGCTGTGGCCGACCCCTACGTCCATTCAAGGATAACATGTTGTCCGAGTCTTTATATTATGGTTAAGGGGTGAGACGAACACATGGGTACGGGTTAATGGGTTGTTCAGGTAGTCTGGTTGGCACCGGCCCAAATAGGGCTAGGTGCCACGGACTAGCTGAGGAGATGGGACGGTCAGGAAAGGGGTTAAATGAGTCTCTCCCCTCTTGAGTTCCCCCCCTCCTTCCCCCTCCCTCTGGGAGGGTGGTGCTCTGACAGATAGAGCCAATTAAAGATGCCCAGGGGGGAGGTATTTGGGGTGGGCATGTGACCAAGGCTTCAAGGTGGGTTTCCCTCCCACCTTCTTCCTCTTACCCGCAGCAGCCTCCCAGCAAGTGAGCTCCCACCCTCCCGCCCTTTTTTTCCTGTATTATTACACGGTTTCAGGTGTTTATAAAAAAAAAAAAAAAAAAAAAAGAGGATCGAATGTAATAAAGTTATAAAAAAAAAAAAAAAAAAATTGGTCAAGCGAGTTTTGTACTGAGGAGTTATGACGGTGGTTATTGCTGTATTTCATTACAATTTTAAGGTTTTGGTTTTACAGGCATTGTTTGTTCACGTTATGATGTGAGATATTTATTGTTAAGTCACAGCTGGCGGTAATATTAATGAAGGAACGGGGGAAGGCTATTATGCCCGTCGGTTTAGGCCGGCGGCTGGCTGGTTGCTTCCCCCTTGTAATCTTACCATGAGATGGTACTAAAGGTTTACAGATGTTTTATGGTTAAAGAAAAAAATAAAGCTGTGGCCGACCCCTACGTCCATTCAAGGATAACATGTTGTCCGAGTCTTTATTTTATGGTTAAGGGGTGAGACGAACACATGGGTACGGGTTAATGGGTTGTTCAGGTAGTCCTGAACACATGTGCGAATCAGCTGCGTACCCATAGAAGATAATGGGACTGAATTCGCACCTGAGCCGCACCGCAAGGCCTCCACAACGCATACGGATTTCCGGCAATGCGCAGTGCGAATGCATCGCACATATGTGAACCAGCCTCATTGAAAACAATCTATTTAAAAATGTTCAGCGTATTAGATGCGGTTTAAGCTGCAACCAATTCGCATAGGTGTGAACCCGGCCTTAACATTGCATTCATGACATTAATGACAATTAGAATCGGCCGTTTTAAAAAAAAAAATACGTCCGTACATACCGTTTCCTATATGCATTCTCATCGCCGCTTCCGGGTATGATGGTCGGGGTTGGGCGTGCCTAATTGATTGACAGGCATCCGACCGACGCATACAGAGATGACGAAAGAAGCCAAACGTCGGTGCGCAGGCGCCGTATAGAGCCGCACCGACGTTCGGCTTCTTTTGGCATCTCGTGACGCGCTGTATGCGTCGGTCGGGTGCCTGTCAATCAATTAGGCACGCCAAGCCTCGACGAACATACCCGGAAGCGGCGTTGAGAATGCATATAGGAATCGGTATGTACGGACGTATTTTTTTTTTTTTAAACGGCCGATTCTAATTGGCATTAACAAATTGATTGCAGCTGTTTTGAGACACAGTGAATTGTCATTCTAGTATATATATGGCGTGAAGTGGGTCAAAGAGCTATTCCCCAGTTGAAGAGCCCTTAGCTCGAAACATGTAGGGTACATAGCTCTTTTTTACATACCCAATTACCACGCTTTTTTATTCATGTGATCACGTGTGCCAGATCTTTCCATAGTACTGGTATTTCTCTTTGTTTTTAATTCCCTGTATTTTATTAGCCTAATAAAGGCTCTCCATTTTTTTAACAAACTACACTATGTGGAGTTTTTTTTATCCTTTCTATGGCCATACATGCAAATTGTTCCAGTTAAACAGCTTGGAGCCATCTATCACCTGTGATCCCTGGAGCCATCCATCACCTGCGATCCCTGGAGCCATCCATCATCTGTGATCCCTGGATTCCTGGGAAGGACCCATCATTTCTTCACCATCATTTCTGATTGAGCTATCCATCTGAAGAGCTCTCACATGCCCATCTGACACGGTGCCGCTGGCATAGGTGTCCATCTCATGCGGTAAGAGTATCCATTCTCTTAATTCACCATGTTGGCTACATTGCATGCTTTTGGAGGCGGATTGTTTGGTGTAATCCCATCCCACATTTGAATTCTCAATGATGCCGGACTGTCTTGCTTTCTAAGAAGATTCATTTTGCTGGTGTTTATACACTGTTTTTTGGAAAGACTTCCTACATGCTCTTTATATTGATATGTGCACAATAAGGGCCAGATTCTCTAAGAAATTCGCCGGCGTAGCGTAAGCCATTTACACTACGCAGCCGCATCGTACTAGAGCAAGTGCCGTATTCCCTAAGCATTTGCACTGTAGTTTGCGTTGGCGTATCGAAAATGGCCCAGCGTAAGCCCGCGTAATTCAAATGGGGCGGCTGGTATTTAAATTAAGCGCGCCCCCGCGTCGAACGAACTGCGCATGCGCCGGCCGGGGAAAAAGCCCAGTGCGCATTCTCCGGCTCACGTCGGAAAGCGCCGTTGCAACTGACGTCAAAACGACGTGATCGTCACTACGCAATGCCCTATTCGCGAACGAGTTAGTAAAACGACGTAAGCGACGGAAAAAGCCGACGCTGACCCGACGCCATACTTAACATGGCATCCGACGGCACCCAACGGCATTCGACGGTACTTCGTAAGGTTACTCCTCATAGAAGCAGGGATAACCTTACGAGTTCGTAAACGACGTACGCGACGACAGGGCGGCGTAAAAGCGATCGGGAATCGGCGTAGTAGCCTCATTTGCTTAGGCAAATGAGAAAACAACATAAAGGCCACCTAGTGGCCGGAGTTGTCATTACAACTACGACCTGCAAGTGTAATGGTATTACACTTGTCGGATGTTGAAGCGTATCTATGCCAAAGTGATGCTAAGCATCACGCGCATAGATACGAGGCAAAAAAACGGCAATATGACAGGGTATCTGAGATACTCCGTCGTAGCGCCGCTGAGAATCTGGCCCTAAGAGTATAATATCCCTAGCACTACTTCATGATTTATGTACTGTAATTTATTCATTCATCACTATATAGTCCCACCCATTTGGGTGTGATTCATGCAAATTGATTGATTATCACTTTGTTATACCTTTTTAGCGCCACACTTGTTTTTTCTTTTATTGTTCACTCACAGATTGTTTCACTGTTTGTGCTGGCAGCTACACAAATTAATACTAGCAGCGCAACTTTTTTCCTTTTCATTTTGTGAGATAAGCAAAAGCAGCCCCAAGGGTTGTGCCAGTGAAATCAAACTTCCCCTGCCGGCGTATGTGTTGAATGTCGCCGCGTTTGAGAACGACGACAGTCTTGACAGTGTGTACGCAAAGAAAGCTTGTCAAGATTCTCGACAAGCCTAACAAGGAACTCGTTTCATTTACGACGAGTTCCTCGGTCATGTGTACGAGGCCTGAGAATTACTGCTCTCTCTTAAAGGGGAGGTTCACCTGAAAATAAACTTTTAATATTGCATTTATGACATTAATGACAATTAGAATCGGCCGTTTTAAAAAAAAAAATACGTCCGTACATACCGTTTCCTATATGCATTCTCATCGCCGCTTCCGGGTATGATGGTCGGGGTTGGGCGTGCCTAATTGATTGACAGGCATCCGACCGACGTATACAGAGATGACGAAAGAAGCCAAACGTCGGTGCGCAGGCGCCGTATAGAGCCGCACCGACGTTCGGCTTCTTTTGGCATCTCGTGACGCGCTGTATGCGTTGGTCGGGTGCCTGTCAATCAATTAGGCACGCCCAGCCTCGACGAACATACCCGGAAGCGGCGTTGAGAATGCATATAGGAATCGGTATGTACGGACGTATTTTTTTTTTTTAAACGGCCAATTCTAATTGGCATTAATGTCATAGATGCAATGTTAAAAGTTTATTTTTAGGTGAACCTCCACTTTAAGTAACATGCTTTGTAAATTTTCTTCTGTGCACACCGGAGACATTGTAACCTCCCACAATAACTGTATTTCTTGAAAACATTTCTATAATAACTTTTTTAAACTCCTATGCCAAAGTTAATGCCAAAGGCTGCAGGGGAAACAAATAGTCATTTAATACATGGTGATGTTGGATTTAAAATTAGTGGAACTTTGTTTGTAGCAGTGGCGTAACCAGAGTTATGAGTGACCGGGGCAGAATTCCCCCCCCCCCTTATATAAACATGATATCAGGGCTGCAGTGTGGAGCTCCATATTAAGCTATGGACCGGGCCGGTTATAGTCGGGGCAGCCAGCGGAGAAGTTGAGGGCAGAATCGCCTCTGCGGCAAAGAGCCGGTGCCTGAGTCTACCCTCCCCTATCCTGGGCCCCGAGCACCAGCAAGCCAACACTGTACTCCAGCAGAGTCCCAGCCTCAGCCTGTCCCAGGTCTTTCCCAGCGCACACCGTGCCTCTGCTAAACCATTCTCCCCCACCAGGCATCACCTCCCAGCGACACTTACTTGCTTGGCTCTAGCGGCAGTCCCTGCAGGCACCGCTGGACTGCAGAGGTGGGGAGGCTGCAGCAGGAGGAACTGCGGCCATCACCAACTTGGAGCCTCCGCAGCGTGCACCGGTGTTATGCCAAACAGGGCATCCCCAGCATCCTTCCAGTGCCTGTTCCAGCTGCTGGAAGGTACCGGCAGGGGCTGTGCGCCCAGTGGAGGAGCCGCTCACTTGCATACTATCAGCAGAGCTGCCGGTCGCCGGGGGCCCCCCCTCAGCTCAGCGCCCGGGGCAGACACACCCCCAGCCCTCCGGTTGTTACGCCACTTATTTGTAGATCTTTTATGTAATATGAATAAGGCATGTGGTGACTGTATATACATTTTCAGTATATACAGATATATATGCCCATCTTACTTTTTAAAATAATCCACTTTGTTTTCTCTGAACAGCCATTGACTGAAAAACATGTCAGAAAAAAACTATACATGAAATTATAAAACTGTGCACTAGAATATTTTTTTATTGGATGATAAAAAAAAAAGAAAAAGATATGTGATATTTGACTGATCTCGCATATTGTGTTGGGTATGTGAACTATACATGTTAAAAGAGAACAACTTTCCCCACTCTTTCCGAGACTAGAAAATGTTGGCATCAAGTATTTAATTTCTGCTTACATTAAAACCATTGGTGACATTAACACCAGAGATCCAGGGAACATCCGATTGTCTCAAGGGATCAGGAAGAAAATTATTTTGAAGCAAATTGGATCACATTATATGGGAGTTTATATTAGAATGGTTTGTTGGTTATAGGTAATTGGCTATGTGGATGTGATATTGTGTCGGGTACTTGTAGCCAGTGAGTTTATTTGAAGAAAACTCTCTGCTTCACCAAGTGATCCCTTTTTCTGATACTCCCTCAGAGGGATAATAGTGATTTTTTGTGTTTTGTGTTTTATATCCTTATATAATCCTGGTAATAGATGCCTTATGGGATAACTAACTGTGAGGCCTCTAACTTAATTTAATGCAAAGAAAAAATGGCTTGTATTAGTATTAAGAATAAAGGTTATGTGGTATTCCAGAATCTGGTGACTGAATGTGCAGTGCTAAGTGCTAATTACGTTCAAGTGAAAATATTAAGACAATACCATAATATGAGTGAGACGTAATCACAGTACTAATACAAGCCATTTTTTCTTTGCATTAAATTAAGTTAGAGGCCTCACAGTTAGTTATCCCATAGGGCATCTATTACCAGGATTATATAAGGATATAAAACACAAAAAATCACTATTATCCCTCTGAGGGAGTATCAGAAAAAGGGATCACTTGGTGAAGCAGAGAGTTTTCTTCAAATAAACTCACTGGCTACAAGTACCCGACACAAGATCACATTCACATAGCAGCGCCAATTACCTATAACCAACAAACCATTCTAATATATTGTCCCTCTTTGAGAGATTATATAGGAGGCAGCAGCTCATACACCCAGTCCTAGCGCGGATTATCTCCACTATTACTTCCATTATATGGGAGTTGTTTGCCTTACTCTTATGCCCTGTACACACGACCGGGTTTTCCGATGGGAAAACTGCAAGGAGAGCTTTTGGCCAGGAATCCCGGCCGTGTGTATGCTCCCTCACAGTTTTTCAGATGGGAAAACTGCCAAACCCGTTGGACAAAAAAAAGAGAACCAACTCTCCCTTTTCCCACCGGGATTCCCGACTGACTTTTTCCCATCAGAAAACCCGGCCGTGTGTAGCAGAAAACGTCCATTTTTGGCTGTTTATCCATGGGGAAAACTCAGATGGCGCATAAACACAGTCGGGATTCCTGAGGAAAAACTCTCATCTGAGTTCTCCCAGATGGGAAAACTGATCGTCTGTACGGGGTAAAAGTAGACAGCAGGTTCTTGGTTTTCTCCTTGGGATTTCCAACTGACTTTTTCCAATCAGGAATCCCGGTCGTGTGTACTAGGCATAAGACAATGGTGTGTATTAGGCTCTGTATATGGATGTTTTCTATTTACCATAGTTGCCGGTGTATAAGGCGACCAGGCGTATAAGACGACCCCCTAATTTTCCTTTTTTTTTCAAAGATTTTTCTGCCTGTACTCACTGTAAAAGACGACCCCCCCCCCCTTCCAAAGGCTTCCAATGCTTCATATTTCTTCCTTATGGAGCCATATTCTTCTTCATTCCTGCTGGAGCTGGAGCCATATTCTTCTTCCTTCTTGCTGGAGCCAATCACGGTGAGCAATGTATTCTATTAATTACTACAAAGCCTACTTGGATTAGCAGAGGCTGTAACATCATCAGCCCATGCCTCTCTGACTCTCAAAGCCAATCCGAGCAGGCTAATGTATGTAGCCTGCTCGGATTGGCAGAGGTTGTTACACCAATCCAAGAAGGCTCTGTATTCATTTGAATACATCGCTCACCGGGATTGGCTAAGGCCTTGTACACACGATAGGTTAGCCAGAGGACAACGGTCTGATGGAAAAATAAAAAAAAGCCAACTTGCTTTAAAATTAACCTATGGACTCGTAACCGTTAGGTCAAAACCGATCGTTAGTAGGCACGACCATCGGTTAAAAACCTACGCAAGTTCAGAATCAAGTCGACGCATGCTTGGAAGCATTGAACTTCATTATTTTCAGCACGTTGTGTTTTACGTCACCGCGTTCTGATACAATAGTTTTTTTAAATGATGGTGTGTAGGCACGTCAGACCATCAGTCAGCTTCATCGGTTAACCTAAGACAACTGTCCTTCAGACCGTTCTCATCGGATGGACTGATCGTGTGTACAAGGCTTAAGCGGTATATACTGTATGTAGCCAAAGCTACATACAGTATTTCCGCACATCCAGCAGGCATCCGAGCAGCTGACCCGGCGTATAAGACGACCCCTGCTTTTTGGACAGTTTTTTAAAGTGTAAAAGGTAGTCTTAGGCCGCGTACACACGATCAGGCAGGTCCGATGAAACTTGTCCCACGGACCGTTTTCATCGGATCACGCTGAAGTGGTCTGTTGGTCTGATGTGCGTACACACCATCGGACCAAAATCCCATTGGACCAGAACGTGGTGACGTAGAACACAACGACGTGATGAAAAAATGAAGTTCAATGCTTCCAAGCATGCGTCGACTTGATTCTGAGCATGCGCAGGTTTTTGGTCCTAACCATCGAACCTGTCCGACGGACAGGTTTTAAAGCATGTTTTAAAATTTTGGTCCACTGGAAAACGGTCCGATAGGCTGTACACACGATCGAACATGTCCGCTGAAACTGGTCTGCGGACCAGTTTCAGCGGACATGTTCGATCGTGTGTACGCGGCCTTATACGCCAGCAAATACAGTATGTATTTTTTTTCGTTTGGTTAAACCACATGGACTTGTGTGTTTTTTCAACATGACTAACTATGGCACACACTAAATGTTAATGCACTTACCAATGCAAGACTGGAAGACAATTCAAATGTAGGGACCTTGTATGTGCTGAAAAATATTAATTAAATAAATGGCAAGTTCAAGAATAAAAAGGTAGACTCGTTTTTTATACCTTGTAATTATCCTGAAATCAGCGTTTTTTGGTATGTTCTTCTTCAAAAGACCATGGAATTATCTTTAAATACCTATTCATATTGTGAGATCTTACCTTGCTGCTGCTCCAAATGTACATATGATAAATAACTAATAAACACAATACAAAGTAAACAAAAATAATAATAATTATACAATAGAATTTCTAAAATATAATTTTTAGAAAAATGACCCAGTCCTGTGAATTAATGTGTATAACTTCCTCCTTAGAATGTATCAGTGTGCAACACTTTGCCATCTGGATACCACACACAGCAATGATATTCTGCTTCATCTTCTAACATCACTGACTTAATGGTTAAATATCCTGTGTTCTTTGGGGTGTCTTTGGATCCAGAGAACCGATCAGGGACCCCGGCTCCTTGGTGTTTATCACTGTCACTTTTATAATTTAACAGATATCGGGGTTTTTCCCCTGTTTTCTGCTGATACCAGTACACCCAGCGATCACCTATACTGAACCCAGTAAGTGTACAAGGTAATGTCATTGTGTTCCCAGGAGAGACGGATTGAGCGGCTGGTTGGGTCACACTCACCTGAGCAGCACAATCTGAAATACAGAAATAAATTCATATAAAAAGTACATCAGAGATCACTTGTAATATGTACATTTAACTCCCTCTTTCTCCTATAGCTGGTCTCCAGCTTAGACATTAATAACCCATTTCCCCTCTTACTTGTGCAGAATAATAGAGAAGTGATGAAGAGGACAGACCACGACATGGTGCAGGTGACTCAGCCAGAGATCTCTGGATTGTATTCTATCTCCCCTGTGTATTAAATACAGAGTGCAGACGCAACATGTAAATGTGATCAGAGCTGATTGGACACAGCCGTCTTCTCCCTACACCTAGCTGTCTGTAGGATGATGTATAATAAACTTCACACTGTACAACTATCATAATATTCACAGATCTCTACAGTCACTGCTAGAAAGATGTAATCCAGTGCCAGGGTGATAGTGAAGACTTATTATCTCCAGAATTTTCTCCAACATTATTCTCATGTTCTTTTTATGATGGAGGTGCCCAGATAAAAGTAATATAAGGGACTTATTATCAGTTTATTAACATTACCTAATATTATATTTTTTTTGTGATTTTTTTTTCAAGTGATCAAAATCTTCATCAGATAGTGAATACATTTTCATAAAATGTCATTAATGGTAAGTAATGTGTAGGTGTAGCACTAGTAGATATTTAACATGTACTGTAACTGTACTTTTTCCTCGATAAGGATAGCATCATGTTTGTTCAGGCACTATCCAAAGTGAAACATGTACTTTCTTGCCTGGAATGCTGGCATTGAGATGACACTGGGGGGTTATTTACAAAAGGCAAATCCACTTTGCACTACAAGTTCACTTTCAAGGGACATGCAAAAAAAAAAAAAAAACAGCATTTTAGCTTGCACATGATTGGATGATAAAATCAGCAGAGCTTCCCCTCATTTCAGATCTTCCCCTCAGATTTACAGTGACTGCACTTCCAAGTGCACTTTGGTGACCCGTTCGGATCACAGATCATTTACAATCCGTTGCACCACTAGTACCGATCAAAAGGATTTTGATTGATTAAAAAAATTAACGATTAATCAAGGAATTAATCTTTCATTTCCACAGCCCTAATATATATATATATATATATAAAAAAAAAAATTAAAAAAAAAAAATATATATATATATATATATATATATATATATATATAAAAATATATATTGATATATACTGAGCAAAATTACAAATGCAACACTTTTGTGTTTGCCTCTATTTATCATGAGGTGAATGCAAAGATCTGAGACTTTTTCTATGTACACAAAAGACCTATTTCTCTCAAATATTGTTCCCAAATCTGTCTAAATCTAGTGAGCACTTCTCCTTTGCCGAGATAATTCATCCACCTCACAGGTGCGGCATATCAAGAGGCTGATTAGACAGCATGATTATTGCACATGTGTGCCTTAGGCTGGCCACAATAAAAGGCCACTCTACAGTAAAATTTGCAGTTTTATCACACACCACAATGCCACAGATATCGCAAGTTTTAAGGGAGTGTGCAATTGGCATGCTGTTTGCAGGAATGTCCACCAAAGCTATTGGCTTTGAATTGAATGTTAATTTCTCTACCATAAGCCGTCTACAAAGGCCTTTCAGAGAATTTGGCAGTACATCCAGCCCGCCTCACAACCTCAGACCACGCGTAACCACGCTAGCCCAGGACCTCCACATCCAGCATCTTCACCTCCAAGATCGTCTGAGACCAGCCACCCGGATAGCTGCTGCAACAATCGGTTTGCATAACTAAAGAATTTCTGCACAAACTATCAGAAACCATCTCAAGGAAGCTTATCTGCATGCTCGTCATCCTCATGGCTGTCTCGACCTAACTGCAGTTCATCGTCGTAACCGACTTGAGTGGCCAAATGCTCACATTCGACGGCGTCTGACACTTTGAAGAGGTGTTGTCTTCACGGATGAATCCCGGTTTTCACTGTACAGGGCAGATTACAGACAGCATGTATAGTGTTGTGTGGGTGAGCAGTTTGCCGATGTCAACGTTGTGGATCGAGTGGCCCATGGTGGTGATGGGGTTATGGTATGGGCAGGCATATGCTATGGACAATGATCAGAGGTGCATTTTATTGATGGCATTTTGAATGCACAGAGATACCGTGACAAGATCCTGAGGTCCATTGTTGTGCCATTCATCCACAACCATCACCTCATGTTGCAGCATGATAATGCATGGCCCCATGTTGCAAGGATCTGTACACAATTCCTGAAACCTAAAAACACCCCAGTTCTTGCATGGCCAGCATATTCACTGGATATGTTACCCATTGAGTATGTTTGTGATGCTCTGGATCGACTTATATGACATCGTGTTCCATTTCCATTGAAGAGGAATGGACCAACATTCCACAGGCCACAATCAACAACCTGATCAACTATATGTGGCAAATGGTGGTCACACTAGATACTGACTAGTTTTCGGACCACCCAATACAGTAAAACGGCACATTTTAGAGTGGCCTTTTATTGTGGCCAGCCTTAAGCCTCGTACACATGATCAAACTTCAAACAAACTTTTCCGTGGATTTTTGTCCGAAGAGCATACACACGCTCTGACTTTTTTGCAAACTTTCCTAAAACTTTCCCAACATCACATGGTTTTTATGCTCTTTTCTGCCACACTTTGGTCAACTTCTGCTATTGTTGGTTGGTTTTAACATTGGTTCTGGGCATGCGTATTTGTATATTTGTACTTTGGACAAAAGTCAGATGGATTTCTGTACACACAGTCGGACTTTTGCACCATCGGACTTTTGTTGCTGAAAAATTTGTCCGTTTGCAGAGCGAACTTTTGTCCGATGAAAACCGAAAAAGTGTACTCATGGTCGGATTTTTTGGAAAACATGCTAATTTTGACGTTTGTTGGCAAAAAGTCTGACCGTGTGTACGGGGCTTTAGGCACATCTGTGCAATAATCATGCTGTCTAATCAGCATCTTAATTTGCCACACCTGTGAGGTGGATGAATTATCTTGGCAAAGGAGAAGTGCTCACTAACACAGATTTAGACAGTTTTGTGAACATTATTTAAGAGAAATAGGCCTTTGGTGTACATAGAAAAAGTCATAGATCTTTGCGTTCAGCTGATGAAATAGGGGCAAACACAAAAGTGTTGCGTTTATAATTTTGCTCAGTGTATATATGTATATATGTATTTTTTTAAATACACCCCATAATGCCTAGGTAAAGTATTTTTTCTAAATTACAAAGTTATAACTTACTTACATTTATACTAGTAAAAAATATTTAAAAAACTACCGTACTTATAATTTTACATAATTCGTTTTCTAAATAACTGTAACAAGTATAATTGATGTGTTAAGGAACCTTTATTGCTACTGTATATTGGTGGTTTTTGCCTATAAAGTATGCTGATGGTATCATTTCATACAGAAACCTCTTTATATTCAGCTGCAGATTGCATTCATAATACAAGCATGTTATTGTACTACTTGTCTGTTGTTGTTTAACACTGTGCGCCAGCCTGCAGTGCCATCTCCAGTATAACAGTAATATGCAGCCTCATCTTCAGCATGAACTCCAGAGATGGTCAGAGTGCCCACATCATTAGAACTGTCTCCAGAGAAACCGTCTGGTGTTCCTGTTGCTTTTTCCTTATCTTTATAAATAAGAAGACGCGGGGCACTGCCACTTTTTTGCTGAAGCCAGCTAACATAATACTTGCTAGAAAGACTCTCCCCTGAACATGTTACTTTAATAGTCTCTCCCGGTTTTGCCGTCATTTCAGAAGGTTGGTTCAGAACATACTGACCATAACAACCTGCTGGAAGAAGAATAGTGAAGAATGAGAAGTTAGAATCATTTCATCTATATTATAGAATATGAAGAGTGCGATATGTGTCATTTTATTGCTGTCATGATAATTGTAACCCCCAGAAATAATACACACAGGGGGCTTCTCCAATCTCTACTCACATGTACAGAAACAGGTGACAGCGAGGATGAGAGTAGACCAAAACATGTTGGAGAAGACCTTCTCTCTGACACTCTGATCTCTCATTACTAACAGAGGATTTAAATGTCCTCTGAGATCAGACACGCCTCATTTTGCAAATGATCAGATAAGGTTCAAAAATAACTCCTATATTTTTTTCTCTCACAATTTTGACGTTCACCAACCAAAGATCTCTGTTCTTTAATCAGCCATGTCAAAGGAACCTGCTCAGACAGGCAAGTTAGTGCTCATTTACACATGCTTAGCCCCAGTGGCGGCTGGTACTAAAAAAATTTGGGGGGGCGCAAACAAACTGAAAAAAAGCATTAATTGCAGCCACTGTGCCCATCAAACACAGCTACTGTGCCAAACGCAGCTACTGTGCCATCAAACGCAGCCACTGTACCCAAAAATTTCCGGCACTGTGCCATCAAACACAGCCACTGTACCCATCATATGCTGACACTGTGCCCATCAAATGCTGCCAGTGTGCCCATCAAATGCTGCCAGTATGCCGATCAATTGCCGCTACTGTGCCCCATCAGATGCTGCCAGTGTGCCCATCAATTATCGCTACTGTGCCCCATCAAATGCTGCCAGTGTGCAGATCAATTGCCGTTACTGTGCCCCATCAGATGCTGCCAGTGTGCTCATCAATTGTCGCTACTGTGCCCCATCAAATGCTGCCAGTGTGCCCATCAATTGCTGCTACTGTTCCCTAATCAGATGCTGCCAGTGTGCCCATCAATTGCCGCTACTGTGCCCTTTCAGATGCTGCCAGTGTGCCCATCAATTGCCACTACTGTGCCCCATCAGATGCTGCCAGTGTGCCCAACAATTGCCGCTACTGTGCCCCATCAGATGCTGCCTGTCACTTACCTGTCTCGCAGCGGGTCAGCGGCGGTCTCCTGCACGTGCTCCGTGTCTTCTTCAATCCTTTTTCAGGCGTCCAATCACAGCGTCTGACATTTCAGCCAATCATGTGACCGGTAACATCCCCCACCACTGTAATTCAGGTGCCCGGCGCCAGAAAATGAGCCGGGCACCTGAATAGGGGGTGTAAGCAGCGACCATAGATAGATGCATGCGATGCATGCATCTATCTATGGTGATTAGAGCAGTGCAGGAGAGAGGGGGCGGCGCTACTGTCCCCTTTATGGACGCACCACCACTGCTTAGCCCTCTAAAGAGTGACCCTCTATGGATCTGCATTTGACAGGAGGTGAGGAGGCATTATGTCACCTCCTCGCTGTCTGTTTTAACCCCTAAAATTCTGCATCACCATGCTATACCTGCATGTATGGCACATGGTTGCAGGATGGTTTTGGCATGATCCCATTCTTGAATGAGTCACAATGTTGGGTGGTACTGTATGCCCAGTTCATTGTACAATTTTGCATCTGCCAATATGAATGAACTCATATGCCTGGGAGTTGCGTCATCCTGTCATGGACAATTAAGATTGCTGAAGATCTTAAACTTGGAAAATAAATTAATCGATGTTGGCGAGGGAGCATATGGGCATCGTATTGCCAGAGGGAAGGTGAGTATACAGTAATTCCACACTAAACAACTCTCCTGCCGCTGCCTAATTTGACATAGCTGTATTATCTGTGGTGTCCCCAAGGCTCTGTACTATAAGAAAATTATTAGAGGGCGATGGAAGAAGGGGAGGATCAGAGAAGACAGGATCAAACATCTTTTTTACACAATGCAGAAGATTAACTCCTTATGTTCCACAGTGAGTATAACAAGTAGACATGTGCAAATTGTTTTGTTGAAAATTTGTTTTTCATCAAAATTCACCATAAGACCAAATTTTTTCAAAGTTACGAATTATCCAAAATAACAAATGCAGAATAATTCGTAACTTTGGATAAATTCGTATTCGTTACGTTCACTAACAGCCAAATTCAAAAGGAAATTCCAATACCTATAATAGTTTATAATTATTATTATCGTTTTTATTATTATTATTTATTATTAATAAATAATAATAATAATAACAACTATAATAATGGTTAATAAACGTAATATTTTAATTATAATAGAAATTATCCAAAAAAAAATGTTCTTTCGGATTTTCACATTTTCTGATTTTCATTCTAATTTTCTGATTTTCGTTCTTTCCAATTTCCAGATTTTCGTTCTTTCTGGTTTTCGAATTTATTGATTTTCATTTTTTTTCAGATATTTGAATATATTTTCGTTCTTTCCAACTTTCTGATTTTCGAATTTCAGATTTTCGTTCTTTAGAATTATTACAAATTATCAAAATAACAGAAACCACATCTAAACCAATTGAACATAATACATTTGAATCTATCTGAAGTTAAGAATTTATTAGAATATTGATCATTACGAATCCGAAAAAATTAATAAAATAAATTTGGCAGTGCACATGTCTAATAAACATGTCTAATAACAAGACTGCTTTACTGCATATACAGACTGATTTCACTGCTGTAGGTTTAATAACACTTTAACCACTTAAGCCCCAAGCCTGTTTTTAAAAACAGGTTGTTTTGCTAGAAACCACCAAACATTATATATTGTTTTTTTTCTAACACCCTAGAGAATAAAATGGAGGTCATTGCAATACTTTTTGTCACACCGTATTAGCACAGCGGTCTTATAAGCGCACTTTTTTTGGAAAAAAAATCACTTTTTTAAATGAAAAAATAAGACAACAGTAAAGTCAGCCCAATTTTTTTTTATTGTGTGAAAGATAATGTTACGCCGAGTAAATTGATACCCAACATGTCACGCTTCATTCCGCTCGTGGAATGTTATCAAACTTTTACCTTAAAAATTTCCATAGGCAACGTTTAAAAAATTCTACAGGTTGCATCTTTTGAGTTACAGAGGAGGTCTAGAGCTAGAATTATTGCTCTCTTTCCCTCATTCGTATCCATGCCACAGAGGGAGAAGGACCCGATCGCCTCCGCCGCTACCAATGGCTCCGATAAGCGGCAGGGGGCGTGGGAGAGCAGCCCCTCTCCCACCGCCAATAACGATGACCTTGCAGCGAATCTGCTGCGGAGACCACCATTATCGTTTACAGCACCGCCGCCTGAAGAGATGGATATCTCGGTTGTGGCAGCAGCTCCTGCCGTTACCAAGATATCCCTCTTCAAAAAAAGGACATATATAGTCGTGCGGCGGGGCATAAGTGGACATGTCCCTAACACTGTAATTGTAAGTATGTGTGTTATTTTCCATGTTGCCTTCAAAGCAGCATAAAAGGGTCTTCTCCCCATCATATGGAATATATATTTTTTACCACTGACACATGTCCTCCATTGCAGTGTCCAGCTCTTTTAAAGGGGTTTTAAAGGTAGAATTGTTTTTCCCTAAATAGCTTCCTTTACCTTAGTGTAGTCCTCCTTCACTTACCTCATCCTTCCATTTTGCTTTGAAATGTCCTTATTTCTATTGAGAAATTCTCACTTCCTGTTCTTCTGTCTGTAACTCCACACAGTAATGCAAGGCTTTCTCCCTGGTGTGGAGTGTCGTGCTCGCCTCCTCCCTTGGACTACAGGAGAGTCAGGACGCTCTCTACGTTGCAGATAGAGACAGGAGCTGTGTGTTAGTGGGCGTCCTGACTCCCCTGTAGCCCAAGGGAGGGGGCGAGAGAGCGACACTCCACACAAGGGAGAAAGCCTCACATTACTGTGTGGAGTTACAGACAGAAGAACAGGAAGTGAGGATTTCTCAGAAGAAATAATGATATTTAAAAGCAAAATGGAAGGATGAGGTAAGTGAAGGAGGACTGCACTAGGGTAAAGGAAGCTATTTAGGAGAAAATGTTTTACCTTTACAGATCCTTTAATCTTTTTTGAGAAAAACTTTTGTACTAGTTCACAAAATGGGCAGAAATTGCTAATAAGTCTTTCCCCCCTGTAGACAAACAGAATTCGCTGAACCCTCTGCAAGATTGAACCCGGACAGATTAGCTCATCTCCATCAATTTCTGATTTCAGTCAAATAAGATGTGACTGACTGCAATCTGTGTGCTAGTTATCAGATTCTGTTTTATCCATCGAGGTACAGTATCTGACATACTATTTGGTTTTACTTTCTGTTGACTTCACATTCAGTTATAGCTTAAAAAGAAAAAAATAACATATGTAATACATATCAACCCAAAATATTTATCTCTAAAATAACAGGTTTGAATAATATGTGTCGTGAGATATATTTACCAACTTCTCCTTTCCTCCTTCAAATACTGACCCCCTACTGGACTTTAAATGATTTAGAATATTTTATACTACAATCCATATGTACAGGATAATAAACACATTTCAGCAAAAAAAAAAAAGAAAAAAGACCTATGTGTTTTGGGTGCCAGAAAACACTCCCACTTCATCAGGACTTCAGTTAAAATAAGAGACTTGAATGTACTCAAAATAGGGCTTCCCTGTGTAAATCTATATAGGGAAATGGATTACTGGACTAGGGGAGTCACTGGACAGACAGCATTTTCTGTTAAGAAATCAAGATACTGTATTTCCTGGCGTAAAAAACTACCTGTTATGCCGCGTACACACGACCGTTTTTCATGTCATGGAAAAAATGTCATGGAAAAAAACAAAGTTTTTCTCGACGTGATTCCTCTCAAGCCTGCCTTGCATACACACGATCGTGATAAAAAAATGCTCGAGCAAAGTGCGGTGATGTACAACACGTACGACGGCACTATAAAGGGGAAGTTCCATTCGAATGGCCCCACCCTTTGGGCTGATTATGCAAATGTTTCCCTTCTCATAACTTGCTTCTGAGCATGCACGTTTTTTCCCCACCGTTAAAGCCTACACGCGGCGTTTTTTCACGACGAGAAAAACAACAATGTGAAAAATGCTCTGGAGACTACACACGGCCGTTTTTAATGACCAATTAAAAAAAATGGCATTTTTCTCGTCATGAAAAACGTTGTGTGTATGCGGCACTACACTTAAAAAAAATGGCCAAAAAGCAGGGGTCGTCTTATACGTCGGGTCAGCTGCTCGGATGCCCGCTGGATGTGCGGTAATACTGTATGTAGCTTCGGCTACAGGCTAACTCTGGCATTGCTGATTAAAAAACTAACCTTTACAACCCCTTTCAAGTTGCAGCAACTTTAAATTAGTTCATGCACTACTTTAGTTAGACTTTCATGCTCTTCAACCTGTGAAGTTGCATGTACATGTGTTCTGCCCACATGGGAGCAAAAACACAAGTTACAGTGTTAGGACAGATTCTCTCTAGGTAATATCAGCTCCATCTTGTGGTTATATTCAGTATGAATGAAAAACATTAGACCGAATAGTTCTGCAATTTTTTTTCCATAAATACACCCCATAATATTTTATCTAAATCACAAGCTACATTCCTGTTAGTAAAAATATTTTTAAATGTACACGTGCAATTTTACACTATAGCTTTCCTATTTGTAAAAAAGTACATTTAAAGCGGAAGTCCGCCAATTTTTTTTTCTAAAAGTCAGCAGCTACAAATACTGTAGCTGCTGACTTTTAAAATATGGACACTTACCTGTCCAGGGTGTCCGCGATGACGGCACCCGAGGCCGACCCGTGCCTCGGTCCTCGGATGCTGCCGCCGCCATCTTCGCTTAGGGAATCAGGAAATTAAGACTTGCGGCTTCTCTTCCCAGTTCCCTACTGTGCATTCACGAGTCGCACTGCGCATTCAAAATGGTCCCTCCTGTCTCCCAGTAGACAGCAGGGGGGGGGGGTGACGTAGACCCCCGCAGATTCTGCGGCTGTCTTTGCCCGGAAGTCGTGAAAATACCTGTATTATACAGGTATAGCGGGGTATCGCCCTTTCTGATGTGATACAAAAGACTACCTTTGCTGAACGTGAAGGATCTCAGCTCCTTCCAGTGGTCGAGTTGGGTTAGAGCCACATGCTGTTTACAATTCATCCTGGTACCGCAGTGAATGTTGGGGAATTGAGTTCAGAAGGAGAAGAGACTCCATTTGCCCTGGCTTGTAATGAACTACATTACCCAGAGAGCAGCTGGGCCACCCCAAGATGCTTTGCCTTCCGCCCTCTAAGGGAGGTAATTTAAGGGAGAGGACGTGTTTGGCACGCTCTCTCGGGACCGCCTCTTCAACCGAGGAGGACACTGCGAGGAGCGTCACCACAGGGAGTAGGAAGCAGTTGAGGCCTACATACGCCCGGGCGGAGCGGCTTTGAGAAGAAGGGACGGAGTTTCTGCCGGAGTCATCAGACGAGATCCCAGTTACCCTGCGACCTGTCTGAGGACCGGAGACTGCTGACCGACTGAATGGTGTGCCGTAGAAGGACAGGGCCTGAACCGGTTGAGTGAGACAGGCACTTGCCTGAAAGTACAGTTTGTCTTGCAGAAGGACGGATCGTTGACATCCATTTTTATGGTTTGACTATCCAGGAAACTTTTAAGTTTACTATTACCCTTTTGGATTATAAGTGTTCTTTGTCAACGAACAAGTGCACCAACTGTTAGCAGGAGACTGTATTGAAGTTTGGCCTGGGATGCCAGGCCATCCTAATTATCTATATCTATAATACCCTAGGGTTATCTATTTAGGATTGACATATGTCTTTCTCTGCCTTAATGCCCCAAAAACTGCCAGAATCCTCCACCTCCTTCCTCTCCTCTTGTGTGTTCTGTGGTGTCGCAAAAATGGTGTCTGCATAAAGCGGGCCTTCAGAGGAAAAGAGGTACTCCTCTTCCTCCTGCTTCTCTGCCTCGAGTGCCCTGTCCATAATACCACGCAGAGTATACTCCAGCAGGAACACAAGAGGGATTGTGTCACTGATGCATACATGTGTTGCCTCCTCAAATAGTGACAGTACAGTGCGTGCATCCTTTATCAGCAGCCATTGGCAGGGGGGAAAAAAAGCTGAACTGCCCTGAGTCTGTCCTTGTGCCATACTCACACAGGTACTCGTTGACAGCCCTCTGCTGCTTGTGCAGCCGCTGCAGCATTGCCAAAGTTGAGTTCCACCTGGTGGGCATGTAAAAAATCAGGCGGTTTATGGGCACTGGGCAGGTGGAATTCCTGCTGAATTTCAGCCAACTGAACACTGGCTGTGTATGACCACCTGAAATGGCAGAATCCATTAGATGGAAAAGGCAAGAGTTGTAAAGCCAGCAATTTGGACAAGCTGGAATTTTGATGCTGGGCATGTAGGTGGCAGGGAGTGTATTTTTTTTCAATGCAGCAATTTGCCTCTTATACTCTACAGCTGGTGGTGTGCTGCTGACATGTTACAAGGACCTGTGACACCCTTTGCTATACCATCATTTCTGTTAGTGGAGGCTGTTGAGAGGTCATGAGATATAGCGGGGGGTAGACATGAATGGTGAGGAGAATAAATGTGTGTGGCTTTCCGGTACTCTTGCTTGCGGGCTGATTGGTAAGAGGTTACATGCCTTGTTAACCATGTGGTACCCAAAAGAATGGTCTTTTTTGCCACGCTTGATCTGCTTTTGGCAGAGATTGCAAATTGCAACAGTGTGATCGGTGGCACATGTGCTAAAAAAAAGCCCACACAGCTGAGCTGTGGGAAGTGGGCCAGGAGATAACAGCCCCACAATCAGATTGAATAGGGTGGCTGCTCTCTACTCTTCCATGGTGGCTGCCTCTGGAAGACATCCTTCCTCTTGTGGTTGTTTCTCCCCCTTACTTTCCTCCTCTGCTCTATCTGTCACCCAAATTACATCAGTGACCTCAACATCCCCTCCATCCTCATCATCACTGGAGCCAACTTGGCAATATGCTACGGTTTGGGGAACATGACTGCCAGTATCAGTGTTCTCTTCTCTCTGTAAATTCATACTACTCCCTTCCTCTACCTCAGAACCAACATCAGAATCAAGTAAATGTTTGTGCATCATCAATAAGCAAGTGGCTGATGCTTTGTTCAAATAATTTAGCGGACTCTTCCGTGCATGATGCTGGGGCTATGGCAGGAGTAGCTGTGGACAAGGAGGCAGAATAAACCTCTTTGTCAGCTGCAGTTTACTGCACACTAGTGTCAGCTTGGGTCATAGAGGGTGAGGAGGATGAGAATGGCTTAGTAAGCCATCCACCACCTCCTTTGCATGCTGCGGCTGGATAGCACGGACACCATCACAAAACAGAGACAAACAAACCCTGCCTGAGGACAGACCATGTGCACCTTTGCCTGTGAACGCAGATACTGCTGGCCCCCTCTTAGTGCCATGAGAACATCTGCCACTACTTGTTGGCCTCCCAGACATGATGGGGGGGGGGGGGCTTATTACATTAGGGTGACCAGACATCCCCAGTTTCAGGGGACAGTCCCCTGATTGAGGACACTGTCCCTGGACCAAGTCTGTCCCTGGTTTTGTCCCCAGATTGGATTTAAAAGGGGGCAGGGTCAATTTCCAAAGACAATCGGTGCAGAATTAAAATACAAAAAATTGAATTCCACCCCCCGGCTCCGCCGTGCCTACTAGCATAGGGGGGTTGTATTTTTTCCATTATCTGCGCCCCTTTCTGATGATCATGTGCTGGTCGGAGTGGAGGGAATATTTCTTCAGTTGCGGGCGCATGCCCATTCAGCTTCGCTCGCATGTTCTTCTGCCTTGGCTCAAATCCTGGCCAGCCACCTGCCTATCTCCTTGCCTTCCCTGGCAGGGTGATCTTCCTCCGCTCCCCATCCAGTAGTAGCCGGGGGCCAAAGAGTGATGCCGCGTACACACGATCATTTTTCGGGTTGAAAAAAAACAACGTTTTTTAAAAATTTCATTTAAAACAATCGTGTGTGGGCTTCAGAGCATTTTTCGGGTTCTGAAAAACAGCCAATTTTTTTTTTCAAACGTGCTCTATTTTTTCACGACGTTTTAAACAATGTCGTTTTTCGGGTTGTAAAAAATGGTCGTGTGTGGGCTTAAACGATGTGAAAAACCCGCGCATGCTCAGAAGCAAGTTATGAGATGGGAGCGCTTGTTCTGGTAAAACTACCGTTCATAATGGAGTAAGCACATTCATCACGCTGTAACAGACGGAAAAGCGTGAATCATCTTTTACTAAAACAAAATCAACTAAAGCAGCCCCAAGGGTGACGTCATCCTAATGGTGTTGTACGTGCTAGAGCATTTTTTTTTAACGATCGTGTGTGGGCAAGGCCGTTTTAATGATGAATTTTAAAAAAACGTTGTTTTTTCTAGAGCCTGAAAAAAAGTTGTTTTTTACAACCCAAAAAATGATTGTGTGTGTACGCGGCATAAGACTTGAGAGGCTGGGAGGCGGGCAGCGACGGGCAGAGAGTCGCTGATTTGTGCCATTACTAGTAAAGAAAAAGTATGTCCCCGGATTTCATTTTAAAAATCTGGTCACCTTATATTACATACATTTTATAGAAACTGGAAAATGTGTGATTGGATGCACATTATGAAAAGTGGTGTTTGGTGCACTTTAAATTCAGGACTGACACTGACAGAAATGTAAAAGCGATAAAAAAGGCCAGCATTGCAGTAATAGAAGTTGAAGAAAAAGAAGATTGGTCGCACACCATGGAAGGAAGAACTTCTGTAGAATAGTTACTTTATTGTCAAGGTGCCAAAGGATGTAGACAGCACGTTACAGGAACATTGGTAGAACGGTTTCACACGGATAACTCGTGCTTGTTAACAACATTTTTTCTTCAATTACTATTGACAAGGGTGAGTCGGGGCCAGCAAGCACCCATGAGGAAATCTTTATCTACAAGGGTGCAGGCAGGGGACAAAAAAAAAAACGTGCAGAAACAACAACAAAAAAAAAGGGTATACAGCACTGAATCACACTATGGGCCAGATTCAGGTAGATGGGAGCATCTTTGCTCTGGAGTAACGCTTCTCATTTACGTTACGCTGCTGAAATTTTAGGAGCAAGTGCTGTTATTCATGAAGCACTTGCTCCTAAAGTTGCGGCAGCGCATCGCAAATGAGCCGGCGGAATTCAAATTGGGCGGGTACGGGGCGTGTATTATTTAAACTAAGCGCGATCCCACGGCGAACGTACTGCGCATGCGTCGAGTGTCAATGCATCCCAGTGCGCATGCTCCAAATTCTGTCAGTGAACGTCAATGACGTCACATCCCCATTCATGAAAGTTTTACGCAAGCGACGCGATTTTGTTTTTTTCCGACGCGATGACGACGCCTATACTTAACATAGGATACTCCACTAGGGGGCTGCTTTATCTTTACGCCGCGTATCGCTTAAGGAAACGTCGGAAAGTCACTGCGTCGCGCCCGAATACGATCGTGAATTGCCGATTCCCGCTGATTAACATATTTTTTCAGCGTAAATCAGCGGGAACGCCCCGGCGCCATTTTTAAATTAAAGTTGCGATGCGATGGCGAAATTCAATTGCACCGATCGCATCGGAACTCCAACCCGGCGTTTCTTGTTTTCTGGTTACAGAAAACAGAAACGCCGGCTTAAAGTGGCAGTTAGGCTGGAGTATCACAGATACTCCAGCCTAACTCTACCTGAATCTGGCCCTATATTGACACACTACACTATACTGACACACTGTACTCACGCTACACTAATGCCGCGTACGCACGATCACTTTTTGTGATGTAAAAAACGTTGTTTTATTTCATGAAACAAAACGACGTTTTTCAAACATCATTTTAAAAAACGATGTTGCCTACACACCATCGTTTTCTGAAAATGCTCTAGCAAAGCACGGTTACGTAAGACACTTTCGACGGCACTCTGTTCCATTGAAGCTCCCGTCTCATAACATGCTTCTGAGCATGCGCGGGTTTACAAACGTCGTTTTAAACGTCGTTTTGCCCACACACGATCATCTTTTATGACACAAAAAACGACATTCAGAAAAACGACATAAAAAATTCAAGCATGTTCGAATTTTTTTTTGGTTGTTTTTTTGAAGACATAAAACTACGTTTTGCCCACACACAATCATTTTAAATGACGTTTTTTAAAACGTTTTTTATTCATCACAAAAAGTGATCGTGTGTACGCGGCATAACACTTTAAGTGAATACACTAACTTGCTAGAAGCAAATTGAGCACTTCTCCATCAATCGCTATGCCAACAACTTCCTATGGGAAGGAACCTTTTATAGCGTGGGATGGGACTATGAGCACTGAGCCTTAATTGGACAAAGTCCTCATCGCTTTGTCCTACCAGGTCTCTGACAGAGTTGCATTTGGGTTGTAGATTGCACTGTGAAGAACACAATGCATTGTGGAGCACTTATCCCGCCGAGCACCCCCCCGCAAATGGGCAAACAGGCGATGTTTGGGCTGAACTGTTGCTCGGTTGGACCTGTTCATCCAACACTAGGACAACCCAACTGGGTCCAATAGCAAGAGCGGGTTTCTGCTGAACTTACAGTGCCTGTTAGGAGGGGAAGAATTCAGCCTAGCCATTTCATGTCCAAGCAGGAAGATGTCCAGAGAAGTTGCAAACCCTACACCAGTGATGGCGAACCTTGGCACCCCAGATGTTTTGGAACTACATTTCCCATGATGCTCATCTTCACTGCAGAGTGCATAAGCATCAAGGGAAATGTAGTTCCAAAACATCTGGGGTGCCAAGGTTCGCCATCACTGCCCTACACTTTCTCTCCTCATAAAGAACATTTCCCTAAATCTGTTCCTACCAGGTGGTGGGCCTGTTCCTACTTTACCATGTCTGGGAGCCAGCATCCAATTGGATAGCTACCCCAGTGACTTAGGAAACCATAGAGGAGCCCTGTTCCTCTTAACTTCCTCTCCAACTTTAGTGACAGAGTGGTCATGTCCAGACCCCAACCACTTACCACGGTGGTCTGTTCAGACCCCACATTTGTTAAACAGGACTGCCCACTCACAGCTCCTGATCACTGTAATGAATGAGAGTGACACTGTGGTCCCTGGACATTATCCAGGACACAGCATAATTGGGATAGAGGTCTAACATGCACGACTGTCTTGCAAAATTTGAGACAGCTGCATCTACGAACAGCCATAACTCCCAGCTAGATAAGTGATATCCCTTTCTGAGTATCCATTGGGTAGGCTGGTACTTTAAATATTATGGAAGAATAAAAAACTGAACTGTTTAGGCAGGCACATATGTTTTTCCTATTTAATATATAGCATAAGTTTAAATAATGTCACTTTGTCATTCGCTGAGAATATAAAGTATGCTGATGCCTCTGGTGTTCTCTATAAACATTGCACATTGTGTTTATGTCACATGTCACTACCTCTATATATCACTGTGAACATGCCAACACCAGAGACCACAGTATAAAGAGCACAGTGAAACACTCCTTCATCCTCCGTCTGCAATCTACTGATGGACAGAACGGCCGATCCTCCTGATATTTGGGCTGAGAACCGATCTGATATTCCAGAGGGTCTGTTATTCTGGCTGCTGCTACCGCTACTATAAACTATCAGTTTGGGGGCACTTCCAGGTGTCTGTAGGTACCACGAGGGGTAGTTACCCCCAGTTACTGATCCTCCACTACGACTACAGGTCATACGGACACTTTCACCAGGAGACCCAGACATGGCAGCATCCTGAGTGACAGTAAACTGAGCCACAGAACCTGAAATATAAACAGGACAATGTTATAGAAAGAGTGGATGGAGAATATCCTTGTGTAATAAACCCATATAGATATGTTTATCTCACCAGAACAAGATAACATCAGTGTGAGGAAGAGGATGGTCAGAGACATGGTGGGTGTTTCTGTATGTAAGTGATGTAGAATTGGATCTGGGGTTATAAAGCATCCACAGAGAACAGGATGTGCCTTCTAATGCAAATGATTGTCTATTCCCTTCTAAAAAAAAAGTTATGCTGTTAGATACCTACTGTTTCCTTCTTTACATAGATATAGAATGATTTGATTATCTTATACTAATGATTATGTAACACATTAGGTTCTATTCACATAGCTTTAACATCAGGATAAACCTTTCTTTTAGCCATGCCAGTTGAAAATAACGGCATCTTTATTTTTATGTTAAACTTTTGTGAATCATGCCAATTAATTTTATATAGATGTATGATGATTTGTGACGTAATTACATACACCTATACAATATGCGGTCGCACAGGGTGTGCCAGGTGTGCCCAGGCACACCCTAATCACTCTGCAGTGCAGATTCCCCCTGCTGCATGGCTGGCTTCCCTCCTCTCCCATTGGCTACTGCAGTGGGAAAACATAGATGATGTTTCAGGATGCTTGGGGGAAGGGGTACATACACGGAGGCCAGCACAAATCACAGACTCCCATTTTGATGGCCCCCCACTTCTTTGTGCTCCTCTTCCCTAGTGAAATCTCTGTCAGTTTACACCTAATAACAGGTATAACCTTTTATTTATTTTTCTTTGCAGTGTAAAATGCCCCTCTGCAGGTTTTTCCTCTTTTTTTTTACATCAATGAAAGAGGAGTCAATCCTTCAGTGTCCGGTAACCCCGATCCCCAGTGGTTTGTTGGAATCCTATTGGACCGCCAGGCTCTCATTGGCGCTCCTCAGATGGACTCCCCACCGAACAGCCACACTTGCTTGGGATCTTCAAAAGTGGGAACTCAGTCGATCACTGAGTCCCCGTCCTGCTTGAATGTTCCGGGCCCACATGGCCCAGAAACCAGGAACACCGCGTGGCACACACGCCCCGGCTCGGTAGGCTATAACGATAGGGGCGCGGTGATGTGGTCACCCTAAAGGTGGGTGCCACACTTCAAAAAGCTTTCCAGAACATGGCGTCTGTTCCATAAGCATGCCCAAGCCTCCTAATTGGCTCCCGGGAAAAGCACCCAAGTCCCGACTCCACTGCTGCCACCTATCGCCCTGGGGTGGAACCGCACCCCAGGCACAACAGAATGAGCCCACAGCACAGCCAAGCTGAAACAGAGACCCTATTAAACAATTACAATTGAGATCAGAGTCACTTACTCTCTGATCATCCCTTAAATTTCAAATAGCACCGGTACTTGGAAGTACACAGGCGCTACACAATTATGAGGGGATTCCACTCTCATTGTTAGATGTTTTGGTTATTTAATATCATGGAGATAGCAACTAACAGTGGTGGAACACCTAAAGGTGGGCAGGAATACCATACCTAGCCATCATTTCACTCCCAATCCCGGGACATACAGTAGTTAAACCCTTCCACAATCTGTCTCAGGCCCTCCCAATGACTTGGTTATCCTGCCCAGACCCCACCCACTTACCACAGTGGCCCGCCACTGATAGCCCCTTATCACTGTAATGAATACTCATGTGCATTAATTTTAATTGGAGTAACACTGTGATCCCTGAACATCAAATCAGGACACCACATCCGTGGGACAGAGGTCTAAGATGCAGACAGACTAAGCCATTTTTTGTGATACGGCACTGCGACGCTTTAACTGACAATTGCGTGGTTGTACGACACTGTACCAAAACAAAATTTGTGTCCTTTTTTCCCACAAATAGAGCTTACTTTTGGTGGTATTTGATCACCTCTGCGGTTTTTATTTGTTGCGCTATAAACGAAAAAAGACGGACAATTTTGAAAAAAAATATATATATATATTTTTTAGAGAGAAAGGAGTCACCGCTCCAGGTGGGATCACTAAATGGTTACAGGTGGTGCAGGATACCGATGGTGCTGGCGGTGCACTAAGCAAAATGAAGACAAAGAAAAATGGATAGCCGCACTCCAAAACCTGATGGGTGGTCTTTTATTCAATAGACAGCATGTACAAAAATAGGGTCACAGCAGTGAAAAAAAGGAACAGCCGACGTGTTTCGCCATGAATAAGCACTGATCCAGTGCGAAACACGTCGGCTATTCCTTGTTTTCACTGCTGTGACCCTATTTTTGTACATGCTGTCTATTGAATAAAAGACCATCCATCAGGTTTTGGAGTGCGGCTATCCATTTTTCTTTGTCTTCATATATATTTTTTACTTTTTGCTATCATGGACATGTAAGACACAATCGAGGGTGCAGGTCCTGCATGCTCTGATGGATGAGGTTACACTAGCACTTTCAGCCCTACTTGTGTGATACACCTGTGATTACCTGTTTCCCTCATTAGCCAATTAATCAATTGGGTTTTGAGGGCGTTTACACAATTGTTTTCTATGTTGAATAGAGTATAAATTTCTTTTTCTCTGCCATGCACATCTAGCTATGAATAAGCACTGTATGATAGTGTGAAACGCTTCAGGTTTCTCCTGATTTTTTGCTGTGATATGTTCATATTGTGACCAGTTTTATTAAAAGGAACCATTTTTTTGGAGTGCGGCCGTCCCGGTTTTTCTCCATACATTTTTGCCAAATTTCTGTACTGTATGATAAACTGGGCACTAAGGGCCAGATTTTCAAAAGCGATACGACGGTGTATTGCAGGAAACACCGTCGTATCTCTGTTTTTTTTACTGGGTATCTATGCGTGTAATTCATATAATCACTTACGCATAGATACAGTGAAGATCCGACAGGTGTAATACAATTACACCGTCGGATCTTAGATGTAATGACTGCGCTGGCCGCTAGGTGGCCTTTACGTTGATTTCTCATTTGCCTATGCAAATGAGCCTAATACGCCGATTCCCAAACGTTTTTACGCCGCCCCGTTGTCGTTTCCGTAAGCGTAAACCTACCCCTGCTTTATGAGGGGTAGGTTTACGTAGTCCTGTCGTTGCTATGTTAAGTATGGCGTCGGTCAGCGTCGTCTTTTTCCGTCGGTTACGTTGTTTTACTAAGTCGTTCGCGAATAGGGTTTTACGTAAACGACGCTCACATTGGTTTCATTCACGTTTTCCGACGTGAGCTGGAGCATGCACACTGGGCTATTTTTGAGGCTTGGCGCATGCGCAGTTCGATCGATGCGGGGGTGCGCTTAATTTAAATACAAGCCGCCCCCTTTGAATTACGCGGCCTTACGCTGGGCCATTTACACTACGCCGCCGCAAACTACGGAGCAAGTGCTTGGAGAATACGGCACTTGCTCTGTTAAGTTGCGGCGGCATAGTGTTAGGTTGGAAACAGAGCGATGAATGTCCAAGGTGTAAGACACCAGGGGATCTTATTCATATGTTCTGGAGATATTGGACGGAAGTGATAAATAGGATTAATAAAATCTTCATGACCTCTCTAGAGCCGGAAGTTAGAACTTGCCTGTTAGGAGGTATGGAAGATCATAGAATCCCTGTAGGAGATGGCAAGCGCATGCTCCTCCATCTGTTGAGTACTGGGTTGAAACCATCAATGGCTTGATCTGGTGTGAGAGGGTGGCCTTTATTAAACAAGGAAACTACAACAGATTTATAAGAGTGTGGGGGCCTTGGTTAAGAGAAATGGGATTCCCCCTGGAGAGATAACCTCTATGGGCCAGATTCAGGTAGATGAGAGCATCTTTGCTCTGGAGTAACGCTTCTCATTTACGTTACTCTGCCGAAATTTTAGGAGCAAGTGCTGTTATTCATGAAGCACTTGCTCCTAAAGTTGCGGCAGCGCATCGCAAATGAGCTGGCGGAATTCAAATTGGGCGGGTACGGGGCGTGTATTATTTAAACTATGCGCGATCCCGCGGCAAACGTACTGCGCATGCGTCGAGTGTCAATGCATCCCAGTGCGCATGCTCCAAATTCTGTCAGTGAACGTCAATGACGTCACATCCCCATTCATGAACGTTTTACGCAAGCGACGCGATTAATTTTTTTTCCGACGCGATGACGACGCCTATACTTAACATAGGATACTCCACTAGGGGGCTGCTTTATCTTTACGTTGCGTATCGCTTCCGGAAACATCGTAAAGTCACTGCGTCGCGCCCGAAAAAGATCGTGAATTTCCGACTCCCGCTGATTAACATATTTTTTCAGCGTTAATTAGCGGGAACGCCCCCGGCGCCATTTTTAAGTTGAAGTAACGATGCGATGGCGAAATTCAATTGCGCCGATCGCATCGGAACTCTAACCCGGCGTTTCTTGTTTTCTGCTTACAGAAAACAAAAACGCCGGCTTAAAGTGACAGTTAGGCTGGCGGATCAATGGATACTCCAGCCTAACTCTACCTGAATCTGGCCCTATATGTCTTTTGGACTTTCTTCCCCCTTCTTCCCTTTTAACTTATTTCCTTGAACTAACTAAAGGATAGTTTAGACGAGGATACCTGTTCTTACTTTTTCTATAACATTAAAAGGGGAGGGAGGGGATATCCTAAGCCACTGAACTTACACAATGTATGGTTGCTTATATATATATATATGAATATAATTGCATTAGATAATGTACATTAATTGTACAGTATGTTACTATACAAAAGCTTTGTTAAAAAGAAAAGAAAATGGAAAACAATAAAGAAAAGCCTGGAGTGACATGACAAAAAGACAAATAACGGAAGGCTGGACATAACTGTGTGAGGAGTAGTGCAACAGAGGGTTAAGGAAGGAAGGAGGTGTTTTCAGGGGAGTGGCCGAAGGAGGTCTGGTGACTGGGTAGGAGGAGCCCCTTTATAAAGGGGGGCGGGGGCACACGTGGGACACTCGGGGAAGTCAGCATGCTGGGAGGCAGGTTTTTCCCACCCACCCTCCCTGTTTTTGTGGTATGTTCTGTGTTGTGCGTTTGTTTTTCTTTTCTTTCAGGTTCGAAAGAGGGGTTGTCAAGACAGCGTTGGCAGTGTCCTTCGGTCTTTTCATGGTGACAGTTAACAGATGGAATGGAAATGGTGGGGGGGCTCATGGGTGGGATGCCCCCGTATGGTGTTATTCCAGTTGAACGGTGTCCGCTGGAATACGGTTATGGTACTCTGTGGTGTAAAAAGAAGGTGTCTCCGAGCTGGAGTCGGCTGGGGGCCGGATATGGTAATGGTAACGCAGTATAATGGAAAATAAAAGGTTTAAGTGGGGTTGCTGTCAAAGACCAAATTGGACGGGTGTTAATAAAGTTATTTGGGTTAAATGTTAATGAATAAAGTTTTGGTTACTTGGAATTATTTAATTTGATTTAAATATTTAATTTGGTTTGAAAAAATAAAATAGGCTGTCGTGGCCGATTTTACGCCAAGTCCTGTGTCGATCTCGTTAATGGGTAAATGGGGAAATGTTTAAAAAACGTGGGGGGTTCTAAAGGTGGGGAGTAAAAGGTTTGACTATCTAATCTACACTAGTCAAGAGAAATTAAGATAAAAAAAAAACACACACATTCAGCATGGCACACGGACAATGCACGCATGCACACCACTGTGGTCCCTAGCTCACACACACCACATCCACCTCACATTGGTTTAGCCCAAGTCCACCGCACGGGACTTGGGAGCAGCAACGCCACGCCAAGGCCCCAATGATGTTGCTGTCCATTCATACCACATTCACACGGTCATGGGGATAACCTCTCCCTGACGAACCAAGGTGACCCCTGCCAGATGACACGCCTTGCTGGCAGAAAAGTCACACATACACACACTCACACACCAGTCACACAGTTGCAATGACCTCACCGGGCAAACCCTGCCCATGCAAAACGGTGTCCAGTCACTAATTCTGCACTCCTCACCGTGTGCATGGTGCTGTGACATCCGTGAAAGAAAAAAAAATGGCATGCCCTTATAGGTGCACGGCACATGCATCTGTGCACGTCACCAAAAATAAAAATAAAAGCTCAAACTCTGAGCTGCACTTGTCCACAGGACAGTCATTTGCCCTCTTGCGGGCCGGGCCTCGTGCCAAGGGTTAGGCTCCGCAGCTGTCGCGGTGACGACTCAGGTGGGGGGTGGGGCATCCCCTGGGCTGACGCTCCTGGAGCTTGTGGCAGATGTTGCCTGCATCCCCTCCAAGACAATCGCGATGCGTGTCAGCACTCTATTGGTCTCTGCCTGCAATTGCCTCTGCCGGCGTTGTTCTGGCACTGGAGGCACCTGTTCTGGCGCTGGAGGCGCCTGTTCTGGCAACCCTTCACCTGGATAGCGTCAGTGTTGGCCTGCACGACCACGCCCAGGCTCTTAACCTCCGCCACGATCCCTGCTGCTGTGGCCTGCAGCTCCCCCATAGCCATGGTGTTCCGATCCAGGCTCGCCTGCACATCAGATGCCTGGTCCCGAGATGTTGAGGGACCCCCTGCTACCATGTGGTGACGCATGGCATCAAGGGTCTCGGATTGGTAACACAGGCATGTGGCCATGGCTGCGCAGTTGGTATTCACCTCCTGCAGGCAGTCTGAGATGGAGCTTGTATGCTCAGCCTGTTGGGTGAGGCACTGCTGCATAGCGGCTGCGGTGCCCTGCACAGCCACTGTACATGCAGCCTGGGTCTTTGCTGAGGACCCAACAAAGGAGGCCAGGCTGTCAGCCACACGGTGGAGGTCACAGGCAATATCAGCCATGTGCCGTGTCTGGCGTGCCTGCTCCCTCTCCAGCCCTTCTTGGAGGGATCCGGCTACACCCCTGGTCTTCCTCAGAGCCTTCCTGGGAGATGGAGAGGCTTGTGTCCGTCTGGACGGGGTAACCCTTGAGGGGGTTCCCCTGGATGGGGTAGCCCTTGAGGGGGTTCCCCTGGACAGGGTAGCCCTTGAGGGGGTTCCCCTGGATGGGGTGGCCCTTGAGGGGGTTCCCTTGATGGGCGCGGAGGTCTCAGAGGGAAGATGGAAGCCTCTTCAATGTAGAGGCATTCCTCCAGATGGATATCCACCTGCTCCTCCACAACTACCTCTAGAGCAGAGGTGTGGGCACTCCCCTCCACCGATGTTATGTGGCTTCCCAGGGGGTCAGGCTGAGGTTGAGGATGATGTTCCGGGGATGGCGTGGGTCGCACACAGGCAGATGATGGCCCAGCTCCCTCCATGTACGCTGTACGCGGTGGGCCGGCGTATCTTAGGGGTTATGCCGGGCGTAGTTGTGAGCATGCGCAGAGGGGTGCGGGACATGCGTCCACGTCACAGCGCATGCAGCGTTTGCGATACGCCGGACGTAAACCACTGCGCCACGCTCGGACCATCATTTACATGGGGTCACGCCCACTTCCACCTACGCTGGCCTGTGCCTTTGAAATCTACGCCACACCGACGCAGCGTTGGGAGCAATAGCTTGATGAATGCAGTGCTTGCCTCTCCGCGCTGCGTCGGCATGGCGTACGGCATTTGCGTTACGGCGGCGTAATGTGACTCTGTGAATCTGGGCCATAGTTTATGTGTGTTATTAATGCAGTGTGAGTGGATGCCTGGGAACAAAAAAATAAAAAATGTTGGTGGCCGGAACTCCGCTTGAGTGGTTTTAAACCTCAGACATGAAATATGATGTGTAATTGTCTCAATCCAGAGCACTAAGGCCGCCTACACACGATCGGAACGGTCCGATGAAACTGGCCTTAACCACTTAAGGACCGGACCAATATGCTGCTAAATGACCCAAGGTGTTTTTACAATTCGGCACTGCGTCGCTTTAACAGACAATTGCGCAGTCGTGCAACGTGGCTCCCAAACAAAATTTGCGTCCTTTTCTTCCCACAAATAGAACTTTCTTTTGGTGGTATTTGATCGCCTCTGCGATTTTTATTTTTTGCGCTATATACAAAAATAGGGCGACATTTAAAAAAAATATATATATTTTTTACTTTTTGTTATAAGAAAAATCAAATAAGCAAGTTTTTAGTCAAACATTTAGGCCAAAATGTATTCAGCCACATGTCTTTAGTAAAAAAAAATTGCAATAAAAAAAAAAAAGCTACCTAGCGGGAACAGTGACACTAATACAGCGATCAGAAAAATGATCGCTTAGTGACACTGGCAATAGGGAGTAAAAGGGTTAACTAGGGCAGTGATCAAGGGGTTAAAACTTTATTAGGGGGGGTACGAGGGCTACCCTGGACCTAACACTAACTGCCTGTCACACTGACAGGGGGGTGATCACAAGGGGTTAAGTCTGCCTGCGTGTACTGGTGTCAGTGTAGTGTTGTGCAGACTTATGCCGCGTACACACGATCATTTTTTGTGATGAAAAAAACGACGTTTTCTGCAAAGTAAAAAACAACGTTTTTGAAACTTCACTTTTCAAAGACGATGTTGCCTACACACCATTGTTTTTTTCACAAAAAGCGAGGTTACGTTCACCACTCTTTTCCATTGAAGCTCGCTTCATAACTAGCTTCTGGGCATGCGCGGGTTGAAAAACGTTGATTTAAACAACGTTTTTGCTACACACGGTGACTTTTTGTGAAACAAAAAACAACGTTTTGAAAAACGACACAAAAAATTCAAGCATGTTGGAATTTTTTTTTGGTCGTTTTTTTTAAGACAAAAAACGACATTTTGCCCACACACGATCAATTTAAATGATGTTTTAAAAAACGTCGTTTTTTTTCATCGCAAAAAACGACCGTGTGTACGCAGCATTACTGTGTGATGTAATCTCTCCTCAGCGGCGGTTGAAATTACCGCCGAGAGCAGAGATCACATCACTTCCCACTTCCTGTGTTTACACAGGAGGAGGAAGTGACACACGGGGGAGCGCGCGCATTGGCTGGGAGCAATCCGGAGGGGGCGGACAAAAACTGTATGTGAAGCCAGGCCATAGTCTGCAGCAAGTGTTTTGCAGGAGGAGAGTATCTAAATTGTCCCAAGCCATGCAAGAATCTTTTCTGGGCATCCCATGAATTCCGTAACCCCATCCAAGTTTTAATCCCTTTATAAAATACAAAAACAAAGCTGATGAACTTGTTTATTTTCTTGGAGTGTTTGGAAGTGAATGCCGGTGGCTCTGGTGGTCCCTGAAATTAGGCTCTGGTGGTCCCTGACATTTGGCTCTGGTGGTCACTGACATTAGGCAATGTTGGACACTGACACATTGCACTGGTTTGCATTCATAAGGCTGTAACCTATCATACCGTGGTCCCTGACATTTGGCTCTGGTGGTCCCTGACATACGGCACTGGTGGTCCCTGACATTTGGCTCTGTTGGTCCCTGACATTCGACACTGGTGGTCTCTGACATTCGGCACTGGTGGTGGTTCCTGACATTTGGCTCTGGTGGTCCTTGACATTCAGCAATGGTGGCGGTCCCTGACATTCGGCTCTGGTGGTCCCTGACATTTGGTTCTGTTGGTCCCCGATATTTGGCTCCGGTGGTCCCTGACATTTGACACTGGTGGTGGCCCCTGACATTTGGCTCTGGTGGTCCCTGACATTTGGCTCTGGTGGTCCCTGACATTCGACACTGGTGGTGGTTCCTGACATTCAGCTCTGGTGGTCCCTGACATTCAACTCTGGTGGTCCCTGACATTCGGCACTGGTGGTGGTCCCTGACATTCGACTCTGGTGGTCCCTGACATTCGACTCTGGTGGTCCCTGGCATTCGGCACTGGTGGCCCCTGGCATTCGGCACTGGTGGCCCCTGGCATTCGGCACTGGTGGTCCTTGGCATTCGGCACTGGTGGTCCCTGGCATTCGGCACTAGTGGTCCCTGACATTTGGCTCTGGTGGTCCCTGACATTTCACGATGGTGGACACTGACACGTTGCACTGGTGGTGGTACTTTTCATTTGGCTCTGGTGGTCCCTGACATTTGGCTCTGGTGGTCCCTGACATTCGGCTCTGGTGGTCCCTGGCATTCGGCACTGGTGGTCCCTGACATTCGGCAGAAAAATTCCTTTAAATATCACACCTGCTGGGTGTCTATAGTAGTGGCACGTGTTTAGAACTGTCCCTGCACAAAATGAGATTACTATAAGAAAAAAGTAATTTAAAACTGCTTGCGGCTTTAATGTAATGTCTGATCCCTGCAATATGGATGAAAATCATTGAGAAAAATAGCATGGGTTTCCCCTCACGCCCCCCAGGTCATTACAAGCCCTTTTGGCCCTATATACTTTGAACATCAGTATGCAGGTGGCGCAAACAAGACAGGGACTGTAGGTTTGTTGTTAAGTAGAATCTGTTTGTAATGTTCAACTGGTACTTTTTGAAAGTGTAGCTCCAGCCCAAAAAATCAATTTTTTAAGCTTTTTGGAAAACAGAGCAGTGAGGTAGGGTAGTACTGTAGTGACGTTGTACAAAACAGCCATGCTTATAAGCTACCACTGCTGTGGTTTTTGATGCCCTCGGCTTCCTGACTGTGTTTGAAGGGTTCAACTTCACATCTATGCGATGCATCAGAGTATGTGCCTTGCTGCAGAACAGCAATTAATTTGAAAATGAACTGCCTGCCACCCCTCAATAGCAAAAAAGTGCATGGGCCTTTTTTAAAAAAAAATTTTTTTAAGCTGCACCAAAATGCATGGTGCTTTTGTTAGCATGCATTTTTATTTTTGTGATTTTTTTTTTCACACACACAAAAGATTTGTGATTCTCATTTTTCCCAGAATCGTGCAGCTCTACTGCCTTTAGTAATTAATATGAGAAACACCAGCAAATCTATTGACGTAGCTTTAGGTACACACTGCAGAGGACACAGACAGTACACATACCACATAGCTTTAGGTGCACACTGTACAGAGGACACAGACAGTACATCACGTGAGAATACTGCAGCTAGCACAATCACCTGCCTGCCTGTCAATAAATTAGGAAGAGCGGATCTAGCTAAACTCAATACAGTGTATAAATATATATACGACACCTGGGATGCATATATATCCTCTACACATTGTAACTCTAACTGACTAACCTGCCTGCCTGCTCTATCTACCTGCAATAAATGACACTCTCTCTCTGTCTCTCTATGTCCTCCCTTAACCACCGCAACACACTACACAAGGCCGACTTGCAGGCGGCCTTTTATAGTGTGGGGTGTGTACTAAACCCCTTGAGCCATAATTGGCCAAAGCCACCCTGGCTTTGGCTAATTATGGCTCTCCGTTTTTTGCGCGCTGTGATTAGCCAAGCATGGGGGTCATAGTGCATGCTTGGCCAATCATCAGCCAGCAATGTACAGTACAGCGATGCCGCAGTGAATTATGGGCCGAGACACACCACTTGAATTTGACGCGAACGGCCCAAAACGTTTGTAATTCGACGAACGATCGAACATACGATGTTCATCCCTAGTTCTAAGAGATCCTCCCTGCCAGAAAAAATTATGCATTTTTTTTTTAAATCACAAAGCTGACTTCCTGAAAGATAAGAAATTTCACAAATGTAATAACTGTTTAGTGGTTTGTGTGGGGGTGTACTAATGGGGGATTTTTTGAAAATCCTGGAGTTCTGCTTTAATTCACTGGGTATATATGTGAAGGTTTACAACCACTTTAATTAATGTCACTGTGTTATTAATTATAAATACAAAGTACACTGATGCCTCTGGTGTTCTCTTTAAACATTGCACATCGTGTTTATGTCACATGTCACTACCTCTATATATCACTGTGCACATAGCACTACCACTACCAGCATAGAGAAGACAATGAAAAACTCCTTCATCCTCTGTCTGCAATCTACTGATGGACAGAACGGCCGATCCTCCTGATATTTGGGCTGAGAACCGATCTGATATTCCAGAGGGTCTGTTATTCTGGCTGCTGCTACTGCTACTATAAACTATCAGTTTGGGGGCACTTCCAGGTGTCTGTAGGTACCACGAGGGGTAGTTACCCCCAGTTACTGATCCTCCACTACGACTACAGGTCATACGGACACTTTCACCAGGAGACCCAGACATGGCAGCATCCTGAGTGACAGTAAACTGAGCCACAGAACCTGAAATGTAAACAGGACAATGTTATAGAAAGTGAAAATGAAGAATATCCTTGTGTAATAAACCCATATAGATATGTTTATCTCACCAGAACAAGATAACATCAGTGTGAGGAAGAGGATGGTCAGAGACATGGTGGGGTGTTTCTGTATGTAAGTGATGTAGAATTGGATCTGGGGTTATAAAGCATCCACAGAGAACAGGATGTGCCTTCTAATGCAAATGATTGTCTATTCCCTTCTAAAAAAAAAGTTATGCTGTTAGACACCTACTGTTTCCTTCTTTACATAGATATAACATGATTTGATTATCCATATATTATTGATAATATAACACACTGGGGGTTATTTACGTAAGGCAAATCCACTTTGCACTACAACTTCAAACTACAAATGCAAAGTGCACTTGAAATTGCACTGAAAGTGCTCTTGGAAGTGCAGTCGCTGTAAATCTGAGGGGTAGATCTGAAATGAGGGGAAGCTCTGCTGATCTTATCATCTAATCATGTGAAAGCTAAAATGCTGTTTTTTACCACCCTTGCACGCCCCCCTCGAATCTACAACAACTGAACTTCCAAGTGCAATTTCAAGTGCACTCTGCACTTATAGGGCCAGATTCAGGTAGAGTTATGCCGGCGTATCAGTGATACGCCGGCATAACTCTGACTTTGCGCCGGCATATCTGTTTTCTGTATTCAGAAAACAAGATATGTATTACGCCGTCAGATCTTAAATGCATTTTTAAAATGGCCGCCAGTGGCGTTCCCGCTGATTTACGCCGAGAATATGTAAATCAGCGAGATACGCCAATTCCCGAACGTACGCCCACCCGACGCAGTGACTTTACGCCGTTTCCATAAGGGGTTTCCCGGCGTAAAGATAAAGCATCAAAATGATGGCGCATCCTATGTTAAGTATGGACGTCATGACCGCGGGAAATGAGAAAATGTTTACGTCGTTTGCGTAACTTGTCCGTGAATGGGGATTTAGGTCGATTACGTTCACGTCGAAAACACCGTAATAATTCGGAGCATGCGCACTGGGATTTTTCAATGGCCAACGCATGCGCAGTACGTTCGGCGCGGGGACGCACCTAATTTAAATAGCATACGCCCCCTACCCGCCTAATTTGAATTAGGCCGCCCAATTGACGGTACGCCGCCTCAACTTTCCACGCAAGTGCTTTGTGAATACAGCACTTGCGGGTAAAGTTGTGGCGGCGTAACGTAAATAGGAAAAGTTGTGACGCCGCAAAGAACTGCTCGCCATCCTGAATCTGGCCTATAGTGCATAGTGGATTTGCCTTACGTAAATAACCCTCATTATGTTTGATTCACAAAGCTTTACCATCAGGATAAGCCTCTCTCTTTTAGCCATGTCAGTTGAAAATAGAGGGCATCTTTATTTTTAAGGTAAAATTTTGTGAATCCCGCCTATTATTTTTATATAGCTGTATGATGATTTGTGATGTCATTACGTTACACACATACAGGGAAGCAAGCAAATATCACAGCATCCCATTTTCATGCGCCCCCCCACTTCTCTGTGATTCTCTTCCCTAGTGAATCCCCCATAACAGTGGTGACCTGTCCATTAGGGGCGCACGGGTGACACCCTCTGTATCCATGCAACCGGCCCTCTGATCTACATGCAGGGCGTCGGACAAATGGATTCCAATCAGGTATTTTTTTTTTTAAGCATGTGGAGGCTCTACTAGGCTTTAAAAAAGGGTAGGCTCGGGGCGTAGAGCACTGCGCCCGAAGCCCACCCAAGTGACAATAGTGAATGATTATTCACTATTGTAACACTGATTCTCCTCCCAGACAATCGGGAAGTGGGTCCTGAGACCCGTCACCTGATTGGTTGAAAGGAGATCCAATTAGATTGACCACCAGGAGGAGGAGGGAGGAGACGCAGGGTAAGTGAGCCCAGAGAGAAGCTGCCACCCCCTGAACGCTGACCACAAAATCGGGTTAGTGCGGCCTCAACTACTGACTGACCTCTTTTTATACAAATTGTCAGTGGATAAAAATGGAAGTACCCTGTGCATTGCTGCCAACTGAAAAGGATAGGACCTGCTAATAAAAGCAGTGGTCAGTGTAAATGACCCTGTCACCTTCATTTGTTTCCTGTAAATGTCCTACCCTCCTCTGCCTGGACAAACTTATAAAAAGGAGAGGGAACCACCTGGGAGTGCCACAGTTAGTAAGACAGCCAGAAGTTTGATTCCATGTCTCCCCGTCTATGTGACCCACTGCTTTGCACTTCATTATTACTTGTGGGAGCCCAGTCGGGGGTTCCAGGTGTACCAGGGCACTCGAGAAGAGGAGGAGCTCACAGTGCCGCTGAGGGACCCCAGAGGAGAAGGATTGGGGCCACCCTGTGCCTAACCAACTGCACAGTGGAGGTAAGTATATGTTTGTTACTAAAATCAAAATGAACCTTTAGTAACCCTTTAACCACTTTTTTTATAATTGTGTTCCCACAAATAGAGCTTTATTTTGGTGGTATTTGATCACCTCCGCGGTTTTTATTTTTTGCGCAACAACTTCTTCAATTACGGGCACTGATATGGCGGCACTGATGAGGTGGCACCGATGAGGTGGCACCGATGAGGCGGCACTAATAGGCGGCACTGGTATGCAGCACCGATGGGCAATCATGGGCTGCACTGATGGGTACTTATGGGTGGCACAGGTGGGCACTGGGCATAGATGGGCACTGAGGGGTGGCACTGATGGCATTGCTGGGCATCACTTCAGTCAGTGCCCATGTTGCCAGTCAGTGCCCATTCGCGTCAACGGCTCTTCCTGTTTACAGCGTGATCAGCCGTGATTGGACACAGGTGATCACGTGGTAAAGAGCCTCTGTCGTCAATAAACGTCCAGTCAGGATTTCAGAACCACTTCCCAGACATCAATATACTATTGACCAGGCGGGAAGTGGTTAAGGATAATTGTTGCCTCTTGTGGATTATTTGACTTAATGGACACTTGCCTCTGTTGTTATTCAGGTATGATTACCTTATGGGCACTAGAACACCTCACTGTACAGGAATGTGTGTGGGAAGCTGCCTTACAAAAACTGTTCCTGTATGTTTGCCCTTTTTCAGTTAAGTTACCGTCTACTGTTGAATTCCCTGGTCTGAAGTCACTCAAAAAGATGCATTCACAGCATATTATAAGAACAGGGCTTGCAACACAACAAGGGGGCTGAGCTAGAGGAAGTTGCAATACATGGGTCTAACAGACAGAATACTATCCAATGGATGTTAATGTGTTGTTGCTAAGGACAGCAGTGTATGTGTAGTTGCTTAAATCAGCCAATTAGCCAGGAAACGGGTGACGGTTCCTATGGTAGTAGAGGGGATTAAGTGCTTAGCGGCTAGTGGCTTGTTCCCCAATCTTTGGGACCAGACCCACAGCACAGAGTGCATAGGGACTCAGCCTGGAGTCACGGAAGCACAGAGTAATCACACACCTCTCGATTAGGCTCCGTACACTGCCTCTATTCAATCACAGCTTGGTACACATGGATTAGCGAGTAGAATGTCTGCTTTAACTGTTTTCCCATCTGCACTTGGCGGTACTGTACATACTGTAAATGCCGGTGGGGAAATAATAATCCACCAATTAGCCATTTTCATTTTACAGTGAAAGAAAACAGAAATAATGGGCCAGATTCACGTACAATATGCCGCATATATTGACCGGAGTAGCGCACCTCCTTTACGTTAGACCGGCGCAATTTCCGAGGCGTAAGGCGGGGTAATTCAAATTGGGAAGGACATTGGCATGTTCCATTTAAATGAGCCGTAAACCCCATGCAAATGAAGGGCCAGTCGGATTGCGCATGCGCACATGAAGCAGACCATGGCCAGCACCTCTCTGCGCATGCTCACAACTCGGCATGGTGCAATCAGTGAGATTGGAACTAGGACCGGTCAACTTAGTGAGCTACGCAGAGAGCTTAAATAGACAGAGACAAACGCCCTTCCTTTGCAAAAGTACATCCCTTTGTATCCCCTCCTATTTATTTATTTATTTATTTAAAAAAATGCTTTTTGGGAGCGCAGTCATTACCCAAAGGCCTTGATGCGCTCATAGAACCACAGAACATATACAGACACATCTCACATAACAATAATAACAATATAAAACCACATAATAACATTAAAAACTAAAACTACAATATCTAAAACTGCTAGTATCTAACCCTAATTAGGGCCATACACCTGGGAAAATAAAAAAGTTTTTAAAAACGTCCTAAAATTTAACAAATCCTTCTCCCGTCTTAAGTATAGAGGTAGAGAATTCCAGAATATTGAACCTCGTACATCCAGAGTCCTCCGTCCACATTTTGTTCTTCTGAATTTAGGGACCGTCAAATTAACCTGATCAGCAGATCTTAACGATCTGCTGGGAACGTAACAGGTAAAACATTTTTGCAAATACCCTGGGCCTATCTTATGGATAGCTTTGTGGACGATGCATCCCACTTTGAATAAGACCCGTTCAGCAACCGGTAACCAATGCAAGGCTTTCAGAGATGGTGTAATATGGGCCCGACGGCCCACTCCAGTTACTAACCTAGCTGCCGCGTTTTGGATCAACTGAAGCTTATGCAGGAGGGTTTTTGAACATCCCATGTATAACGCATTACAGTAGTCCAACCGGCTACCAATGAAAGCATTGATCACATGGACTTTGTCCACCTCGTCAATGAAATCCAGTGTAGAACGCAGGAGTTTCAGATGGTAATAGCATCCGCTTACCACCTGGTTTACCTGCGCCTTCAAAGACAGCAAGCAAGGTGAATGAATGAATGACTTGTATAGCGCAACGCATGCAAACTGAATCGCCTCTGGGCACTTTTTCCAGCCAGTGTCTGCTTGGCTGGAGCGGTCATTTTTACCCCGTAGGATCTTGACACGCTAGGGACACACAGTCATACACACATATATACATATATACTGGGCCAATTTGGACGAGATCCAATTTACCTACCCGCATGTCTTTGGTGCTTTTGTTCTGTTGTTTGTTTGCGTTTGTTGGTTTGTGACATGTCTTTGAGATATTTGGTGACTGTTTTGGAGAGAGATTTTTGTCTTTTCTGTTTTCTTTGCTGTGTTTTTTTTTATTTATATTTTTGCTGGTCATTTTTTTTTTTGATTTTTTCTTGATTTTTTTTTTCTGTTTGTGAATGATTTTGGAATGTGGGGGTGACAATCCTGACAGAAAAGGGGTGTCACCCTCATTTGTGGTGGAAAAGGGTTCACCAGGACCAGGGAGAAGTGATCCCCAGGTGTGAATGGTGTATGAATGTACAGTGACATAATTGGAGCCTTGGCATGGCGTTGCTGCTCACAAGTCCTGCATGATGGGCTTGTGCTAATCCAAATTGATGAGGATGTGGTGTGTGTGATATAGGGACCACAGTGGTGTGCATGCATGCATTCTCATTGTGCCATGATTAATGTGTGTGTTTAACGTGCAAAGATGCCTAATGTGAGCTGTCTCCTGGCTGCTCTTCCCTCAGAAGATGGGGTAGCCTCGGTTAGGGGGGGATTGTCTGGTTCGGGGGTCAGGTCATCACGTCAATCTCCAGGCACTTTCTCACTGCAAAGTTGTGCAGCATGCAACATGCACCGATGATCTGGCATACAAAGTTTGGGGAATACAACAGGGTACCATGGGGGGTTCCGCATAGGAGTCATGAGATGGGGTCCCGTCCCAGTGCATATGCAGAGTCACCTTGAAGGGAAAAGACAGGAGGATGTTAGTAGTGCATGTGCCCCTTGTGATTTCTGCATCATGAGGGGGGACAGTCATGCATGCCACCATACATGTTCTGTTCGAATTCCATTGGGATGGGGCTATGATTGTATATGTAGCTGTCATGGGTGTCATGGGTGGTGTCATGTGTTGGGCTGGTGATGTCCTCCTGCAGGGTTGTGGTTAATTCCATGATGGCATGAGGGGTGAATCTGAAGATGCGAGACACCTCAGAATCACTTATGCCAAAGATGTCTATGCGTGTGCGATATATCCTCTCCCGTGCCCTCCTCTGTGCCCTCCTCCTTCTGCGCTCATCTAAAGTCAGTAGTATAGCTTTGAGCAAGGATGCCCCTGGCATGTTGGCATACAGATTGTTGTCCTGCAAGTGTGGCTGCTAAGCTCGTCCCTAATGGTGTTGCTTTAGCTGACATGTAGACGGATTGTCTAATTTTAAGCAAGCTTTTATATTGCCTAATTTTAGACAGGACGTGCAGATGATGCGCACAGCGCGTAGCCTGTGCTGCACAAACGTAGTTTTGTGGATCGCCGTAACTCCCTCATTTGCATATTTGCCTAGCAAATCAATGTTGAGAATACCATAGAGAAATATAAATCCCATTTAAAATCACACAACAATTTTGTTTTTAATGTGGTGTACACACGATCGGAAAATCCGACAAGAAAACCGTGGATTTTTTTTGACGGAATGTTGGCTCAAACTTGTGTTGCATACACATCTTGTCGGAAATTTCGGCCACCAAAAATCTTGTCGGAAATTTCGGCCACCAAGAACGCGGTGACGTACAAGACGTACGACGTGCCAAGATCAATGAAGTTCAATAGGCAGTCTTCTGCTTGATTCTGAGCATACAGACGAGCGGAATTTCCAATAGAATTTTTTTCCGTCGGAAAAATAGTGAACCTGCTCTCAATCTTTTGTTGGCAGAAATTCCGACAGCAAAAGTCCAATGGAGCATACACACGGTCGGAATTTCCGTCCAAAAGCTCACATCGGACTTTTCTTGTCGGAATTTCCGATCGTGTGTATGCGGCATAATACAAAGCATGGCAAAGTTATTTGCAAATAAAAAAAAAAAAACACTTTTTTTCCATTTTTGTGCATTTTATATTTGCAAAATTGAAATATATAAATAAAACAAAACAAAATTTCAATGGTAAAAAAATAAAGATAAAATTGGAAAAACAGTATCCAAGGGCAGAGGAGGAGGAAGAAGTTAATTAGAGCTGAGTAGGATAAACTAAAGGATTTAGCCCTGGTTCACTTTGACATGTCAAATCGGCTACAAATGCTCGGCAATGGCATCGTCCTAATCCGTGAGACGCCGCATCTGTGGCACTGCACCGACTTCAAAAAGTTTCTGTACTACTTTTTAGGTTTTCTGCCCACGATTTACATTGACATCTGTACAGAAACTGGAAATCAGGACTGACAAGCGGGAGTGAAATCTTGTCAGTTCAACTGAATTTGCACGGCTTCATTCCAGCAGCCCAGTGTGAACCTGGGCTAAAGGTTGCTTTAAACTGATATCATATTCAGATTGAGGTCATCCCAGTAATCTGCAATTTAATGACATGGTAAATACAATGTAACAATACATTGTTACAATTATACTACTTGGTAACACTTGCTGACCAGACTAAGCTCCTGTTGCATTTTGACCCACATGTGAATCACACACGAACTGCACCGCATTTCTGTGCACCAAAGGCTGCAGGAGGGGGGACAGGAGGTCAAAGGCTGCAGGAGGGGGGGACAGAAGGTCAAAGGCTGCAAGAGGGGGGACAGAAAGTCAGAGGCTGCAGGAGGGGGGACAGGAGGTCAGAGGCTTCGGATGGTACAGGAGAGGTCATAGGCTGCGGATGGTACAGGGGAGGTCAGAGGCTGCGTATGGTACAGGGGAGGTCAGAGGCTGCGAATGGTACAGGGGAGGTCAGAGGCTGCTATTGGTACAGGAGAGGTCAAAGGCTGCGGATGGTACAGGGGGGGTCAGAGGCTGCGGATGGTACAGGGGAGGTCAGAGGCTGCGGATGGTACAGGGGAGGTCACAAGCTGCGGATTGTACAAGGGAGGTCAGAGGCTGCGGATGGTACAGGGGAGGTCAGAGGCTGCGGATGGTACAGGGGAGGTCAGATGCTGCGGATGGCACAGGGGAGATCAGAGGCTGCGGATGGTACAGAGGAGGTCAGAGGCTGTGGATAATATAGGGGGGGGGGGGTCAGAGGCTTCGGATGGTACAGGGGAGTTTAGAGGCTTCGGATGGTACAGGGGAGGTCAGAGGCTGCAGGTGGTACAGGGAAGGTCAGAGGCTGAGGATCGTACAGGGGAGGTCATAGGCTGCGGAGGGGGGACAAGAGGTCAGAGGCTGTGGGGAGGGGACAGGTCAGAGTCTGCGGAGGGGGGGCAGGAGGTCAGAGGCTGCAGGAGGTCAGAGGCTGCAGGGGGGAACGGGAGGTCAAAGGCTGTGGAGGCTGGGCAGGAGGTCAGAGGCTGCGGAGGGGGACAGGAGGTCAGAGGCTGCAGGGGGGAGACGGGAGGTCATAGGCTGCGGAGGGGAGGGCAGGAGGTCAAAGGCTACGGAGGGGGGACAGGAGTTCAGAGACTGCGGAGGGGAGGGCAGGAGGTCAGAGGCTGCTGAGGGGGGACAGGAGGTCAGAGGCTGTAGGAGGGGGGACAGGAGGTCAAAGGCTGCAGGAGGGGGGATAGGAGGTCAGAGGCTGCAGGAGGGGGGACAGGAGGTCAGAGGCTGCAGAGGGGGCACAGGAGGTCAGGGGCTGCAGGAGGGGGGACAGGAGGTCAGAGGCTACAGGGGGGGACAGAAGGTCAGAGGCTGCGGAGGGGGGAGGGGCAGGAGTTCAGAGGCTGCGGTGGGGACGTAGGAAGAGGCACACGCCAGACGAGACCTCACCTCACTGAGCGGCGCGCTACTGCTTGCATTTTAAAAATGGCACCGCTCTGAGGCATTGCGTCACTGCGCATGCGCCCGCCTTTACAAAAATTGCAGAGCGTGTACAGGCTTTCCCGAGCACGGCTAGCTTCGGAACTGCTCTGGCGCATGCGCAGTTGCATGTTGGCTGGCGCGGTAGCAGACATATTTTTTTCAGACGCTGCTGCCCTCACAGCGGCCTCCAGGAAGCCGGCCCACCGGGAGTATCCCGGTAGGCCAGTCAGGCCCCGGCTGGTGGTGGCTGTTTTGCGTCTGTTTTCAGATGGCATTTTGAATGCATTATTAAGAAGGCCAGGTCCTTTACAAATCGTAGAGTAATGAATGTATACTGTATACCTGTTACTGGTATTAACAGAGACACATTGGGCCAGATTCACGAACACTTGCGCTGGAGTATTTGGATATGCGCCGCGTAACTGTGATGATGCGCCGTCTTTTCTATGTGCCCGTACCCACCAAACTAGATGCGCCCAATAACGGGTCATTTGCGACCGGCGGAACGTTCCGACGCCAGAGTATCGTCAGCGCTTATTTTCGCTGGGCGCATCAGTCGCGCCTATTGATTTCCCCTGCAAATATGCAAATGAGGGATTTTTCCCAATTCACGATCGGATTAGCACCATACGCTGGCTACATGCGCCGCGCGTATCTGGTCCGTCCGGCGCAAAGTTATTTCTACAAAAGGCTGCTTTATCTTTACTCCAGACGGTCACAGGTCAGCAGGAGAGCAGCTACAGCAGCGTTACCGACGAAACTAGCAAGCTGAACAACAACACTAGCAAGGACAACACCTCTGTGTGCCAACATGCCAGGGGCACTCGTGGTCCTAAGACTAGTACTGGGTCCCTCGCTACGGAGGAGGCGGGCACGTGAGAGGATATACCGCACTCGTATGAACCTCTTTGGCATGGGGGATGAGGAGGTGTATCGCCTCTTCAGATTCAGCCCAGATGCAATACTTGAACTAACCACAACCCTGCAGGGTGACATCACCAGCAAGACACACCGCTCACAAGCAGTGCAGCCACTGGTGAAGGTCCTGGCAACACTTCATTTCCTTGCCAGTGGATCATTCCAGCGTACAAGTGGAGTGGTGGCTGGGATGTCACAGTCCTCCATAAGCAGATGTGTGCACCAGGTTGTCCCTGCAATCCTCAGACGCATGTCCAACCAGTTCATCAGACCCACCACTGAGGAGCTGCGGCTGAAGGCAATGACAGATTTCTACAACATTGCCAGATTCCCACGCACCATCGGGGCCATTGATTGCACACATGTGGCCCTACAGCCCCCCAGTGCCACAGAGCACATATACCGCAATCGGAAGCATTGGCACTCCATCAACGTACAGGTGATAGCCGATGCCCAACGCCTCATATGGCACGTCCGTGCCAAACACCCCGGGTCCAGCCATGACAGCTTCATATACCGTCAGAGTCCCATCCCAGCAGAATTCGAACAGAACATGTATGGGGACAGCTGGCTGGTTGGTGAGTGACATGGGAGTCAGGCATGACTATCCCCTCCCGTGATGCACAACAGAAGTCGCACATGCATGACTAACATTCTCCTGTCTTTTACCTTACAGGTGACTCTGCATATGCACTGGGACCCCATCTAATGACTCCTTTCCGGAACCCCCAAACCAGAGGAGAGAGAAAATACAATGAAGCACACATCAAAACCCGTGGAGTGGTGGAGCAAACATTTGGGCTCCTGAAGTCCCGTTTCCGCTGCCTGGATAAGTCCGGGGGGACCCTATTGTATTCCCCTACCTTTGTGTGTCAGATCATCGGTGCATGTTGCATACTACATAACTTTGCTATGAAAAAAGGCCTAGAGATTGACATACGTGATGACCTGACCCCCGACCCACACAGTCCCCACCTGCCAGAGGAGACCCAGTCTGCTGATGGAAGAGCAGTCAGGAGGGTCCTCGCCGTAGGCATCTTTGGACACTAAACCAAAACATTACTAACACAGACAGTGCACGCGTGTACACCACTGATGTCCCTAGATCACACACATCACATGCACATCGCATTGGATTAGCCCAAGTCCAGCATGTAGGAGTTGGGAGCAGTAACGCCGCGTCAAGGCCCCAATGATGTCACTGTCCATTCACACACCTTTCACACGTCATTCATTCAGCCGTGGGGTTAACTTCACCACCACGGCCGAGGGTGACACCCCTTACTTTCAGGAGTGCCACCCTCTCACATTCACACACCATTCACACTGCAACGTGTGCAGTATCAAAAAATAAAAATAAAATCTCATAACCTGAGAACCAAAAAAATTAACAAAAACTCATGTCCTGAGTATAAACAATAATAATAAATAAAATAAATAAACTCATGTCCTGAGTATAAACAAAAATATATAACAACCAAAAAAACAAAAAACCCTCATCTGGGATGACGGGGGCTCCTCCTTGGGGGCACTCTCGGGCTCCTCATCTGCCTGGAGGGAGTGGGTGGTGGTGGTGGTGGGGGGGCATCAGGAGGAGGCTGATCCCCGGGTGGGCCACTCCTGGGAGCTGTTGGCTGCATGCCCTCCAATGCCACAGCGATACGGCTCAGATACAAATTTGTTTGGGCCTGCATCCTCAGCTGGCGGGTGATCTGATGCCGCTGGTCACGTTGCCGCTGCCTCCCCTCTTCCCGAATGGCAGCAGTGTTGTCTCGAACAGCTGCTGTCAAGTGCCGGATATCAGCCTGCACCTCCCCCAGGCTGGTCACAACGCCCTGCACGCGACTGGGCAGCTGTGACATAGAGCCCAGGCTGTCTGCGACCCTGTCTAGGTGGCCAGCCATCTCCCCCATTTGCTGGGTCTGTTTCGCGTGGTCCAAAAGCACCTGGTCTTCGACCAAATCACACACCCCCCTGGTCTTCCGGGTGGCCTTCCTGGGGGCAGAGGAAGGTTGTCCCCGTGGGGATGGAGTCGCCCTTGAGGGGCTACCTAGGATGGGGGAGGGGATCACAGAGGGCCCTGCAGAGGAGGAGGACTCCTCCAACATTAAAATGAACTCCTGTTCAGGGACAGGCTCCTCCACAACCACCTCTGCTGAAGTGGTGTGGGCACTCTCCTCCTCCACCTCGGTGTCTCCAGCACCCAGGGCCTCGTCTTCAGCATCCCGTTGGGGGGTTGGGGTGGACTGGCCGGCACGAGATGGCCCAGCACCGTCATCTGTGGATGACACAAAGCAGACACATGTTGGTGGTCCCACACACTTGGCACATGTACCCACCCCCGCCCCACATGCAACACACCAAAAAGGGGGTAAAAATCACTTACCTGTCCTGGAGCCTTCCTCTACGGAATCATAGCCTGGGACCCCCTCCAACTGCTCCCTGTCCAGGCAGCGGGCGACCACCTCCTCCTCCGCGGTCAGGGTGACAGGACATGGGGGACCACCACCTGTGCCCCTCTCATGGCTCCTAATGGTGGACACCTTGCCCCTCACCTTGCGCCGCAGGTCATTGATTTTTTTACGAATGTCTGAAGCACTCCGGGTGGAGTACCCCAGCACATTGACCCTGGCAGCTATGGTGTCCAGGATGGCCTGCTTTCTCTCCCGGCTGGTCTTCCTGCTTTTTTTACCATGGAGAAAATCATTAAATGCCTCCATAGCCGATATTATCACTGTGACCTCCTGGGCATTATAATTTAGGTTCCTCCTCTCTTTGGGGGCAGCGGGAGCAGCCATTACAGGGCAAAAGTATCTTCCCTGGGGTGGGGGGGAAATGGAACTACTTTTGCGCCGGAATGGCGTTTCCGCCAGCGCTTTTAAGCGCCCAGCGGAACGCATTGCGCTGACGTTTCCCAGGAAGTGGTGCCGACGGAAGTTGTGAGCATGCGCACAAGGGGGCGAGTGGAGCCGCACTCACTGCGCATGCTCCGTGGATGATGCGCTGAACGTAAGCCTCTGCGCTGGGCTCCGCCCATCATTTACATATGATCACACCCAGTTTCACTTGCGTCGGGTTACGCCAGCGCATTATCGTTACTCTGGCGCAAGTTTACGCGCAACTGCTATGTGAATTACAGGACTTGCGCTGAAAGGGTCTTCAGAGTAACGTAAATGAGAAGCGTTACTCCAGAGGAAAGATACTCTCATCTACCTGAATCTGGCCCATATTTGTTATTATTATCAGTTATTTGGTTGTACATATACTTACAACTTAAAATTTCATTGCCTTACTGAAAATATAAAGGACACTGATGCCTCTGGTGTCTGATTTAAATAATGCATGTCAAGTTTATGTCTTAAGCTGCTTTCTTATATATCACTGTGTTCACACCACTACCAGCATAGAGAGCACAGTGAAACACTCCTTCATCCTCCGTCTGCAATCTACTGATGGACAGAACGGCAGATCCTCCTGATATTTGGGCTGAGAACCGATCTGATATTCCAGAGGGTCTGTTATTCTGGCTGCTACTGCTACTATAAACTATCAGTTTGGGGACATTTCCAGGTGTCTGTAGGTACCACGAGGGGTAGTTACCCGCAGCTACTGATCCTCCACTCCGACTACAGGTCATACGGACACTTTCACCAGGAGACCCAGACATGGCAGCATCCTGAGTGACAGTAAACTGAGCCACAGAACCTGAAATATAAACAGGACAATATTATAGAAAGAGTGGATGGAGAATGTCCTTGTGTAATAAACCCATATAGATATGTTTATCTCACCAGAACAAGATAACATCAGCATGAGGGAGAGGATGGTCAGAGACATGGTGGGGTATTTCTGTTAGGTAGATCCTGATCTTATAACTGTCTATGAATCTTATATATCTAGAGAAGAAGGATGTGTCTCTGTATGTAAATGTTTGTGATCGCCTCCTTAAAACACCCATTCCAAAACACTCTCTTCATACAGTTTGTGCAACAACCTTGGTTTGGTTCCATGCATAGATGTAATATGCTTGTATTATGCCTACACTTTCATTCCACCCCAATATTAATGTTGTTAATGTAGCACATGGTCTGAATGTAATGCGCGTGACCGTTTTTCATGACGAGAAAAAATTCAATTTTTTTAATTGGTAGTGTGTAGGCTCCAGAGTATTTTTCTTGATGAGAAAAATGGGTGTTAAAAATGTAGTACCTGCTCTATTTTTCTCATCGTTTTTCACATCGTTCTATTTCATGTCGTGAAAAACGATCGTGTGTAGGCTTTAACAAAGTGGAAAAAAACATGCATGCTCAGAAGCAAGTTATGAGACGGGAGCGCTCGTTCTGGTAAAACTAGCGCTCGTAATGGAGATAGCACATTCGTAGCGCTGTAAGGGACTGAAAAGCACGAAGACTGAAAAGCCTCACCAAACCTTTAGTAACACGCGGTAACACGTGTAGCGCCTGCTTACTTAAAAGAGAGGGATCAGAGTGTTAACTGACTCTGATCCAATTATTATGTTCAAAACTGGTCTCTATCTCAGCTTGGCTGTGCTGTAGGCTGTCTGTTTTTACTGGGGTGTAGTTCCTACCCCAGGGCGATGGGTGGCAGCAGTGGAGTCGAGGTTTGGGTGCTCTTCCCCAGCAGCCTATTGGGGGGGTTCAGCCTCGCTATGCATGCTTGGGGAGGGTATTTATGGGGCAGACGCCATTAGTCTGGGTTCTTCTTCGGAGTGTGGCATAAACCTTTAGGGTGACTGCGCATCACGGCACCCCGGTGTAAAGGCCTTACAAGCCGGGGTGCGCATACCATCTGGTGTTCCTGGTTCCGGGACCATGTTGGTCCGGAACATTTGAGCTGTGGCAGGGAGCCCAGTGGTCGACTGGGTTCCCAATCCTGAAGATCCCAAACGAGATAGCTGTTCGGTGGGGAGTCCATCTCGACAAACCACCGGGGATCAAAGTAGCACTGAGAGGCTGGTCACCTGTCAGGCCTCGTACACACGACCGAGGAACTCGTCGTTTCAGACACATCGTTTTCCTCGTCGAGTTCCTTGTTAGGCTTGTCGAGGAACTTGACAAGCTGTCTTTGCGTACACTCTGTCAAGACCAAATCTCCTCGTTCTCAAACGCGGTAACTTCACCACATACTACGGCAGGGGAAGTTCAATTCCACTGGCACAACCCTTGGGGCTGCTTTTGCTAATCTCATGTTACTGCGTGTTAGGTAAAAGTTTGGTAAGAGACTTTTTCACTTACAGCGTGACAGATGTGCTATTTCCATTACAAATACTACTTTTACCGAAGGTGCGCGGGTTTCTAAGCATACACATGCTCGAGTTTCTCGTCAAAAAGCAGCCCGACGAGGAACACGACGAGACAATTTTAACTCCCGTCGAGGAAAAAGAGAACTTGCTCGACAGATTCCTTGATGAAAAACGTACACACGACCGGTTTTCTCAGCAAAAAAGCAGGATAGATAGATAGATAAAGATAGAAGGAAGTGAAGGAAGATAGATAAAGAAAGAAAGATAGATAAAGATAGAAAGAACGAAGGGAATGAAGGAAGATAAAGATAGATAGATAGATAAATAGATAGATAGATAGATAGATAGATAGATAGATAGATAGATAGATAGATAGATAGATAGATAGATAGATAGATAGATAATAGGGAGAGAGAAAGAAAGAAAGATGAAGAGAGTGAGAGAGAGAGATACAGTGCGGAAAATAAGTATTTGAACACCCTGCTATTTTGCAAGTTCTCCCACTTGGAAATCATGGAGGGGTCTGAAATTGTCATCGTAGGTGCATGTCCACTGTGAGAGACATAATCAAAAAAAAAAAATCCAGAAATCACAATGTATGATTTTTTTAATTATTTATTTGTACGATACAGCTACAAAGAAGTATTTGAACACCTGAGAAAATCAATGTTAATATTTGGTACAGTAGCCTTTGTTTGCAATTACAGAGGTCAAACGTTTCTTGTAGTTTTTCACCAGGTTTGCACACACTGGAGGAGGGATTTTGGCCCACTCCTCCACAAAGATCTTCTCTAGATCAGTCAGGTTTCTGGGCTGTCGCTGAGAAACACGGAGTTTGAGCTCCCTCCAAAGATTCTCTATTGGGTTTAGGTCTGGAGACTGGCTAGGCCACGCCAGAACCTTGATATGCTTCTTACAGAGCCACTCCTTGGTTATCCTGGCTGTGTGCTTCGGGTCATTGTCATGTTGGAAGACCCAGCCTCGACCCATCTTCAAAGCTCTAACTGAGGGAAGGAGGTTGTTGCCCAAAATCTCACAATACATGGCCCCGGTCATCCTCTCCTTAATACAGTGCAGTCGCCCTGTCCCATGTGCAGAAAAACACCCCCAAAGCATGATGCTACCACCCCCATGCTTCACAGTAGGGATGGTGTTCTTGGGATGGTACTCATCATTCTTCTTCCTCCAAACACTGTTAGTGGAATTATGACCAAAAAGTTCTATTTTGGTCTCATCTGACCACATGACTTTCTCCCATGACTCCTCTGGATCATCCAAATGGTCATTGGCAAACTTAAGACGGGCCTTGACATGTGCTGGTTTAAGCAGGGGAACCTTCCGTGCCATGCATGATTTCAAACCAAGACGTCTTAGTGTATTACCAACAGTAACCTTGGAAACGGTGGTCCCAGCTCTTTTCAGGTCATTGACCAGCTCCTCCCGTGTAGTCCTGGGCTGATTTCTCACCTTTCTTAGGATCATTGAGACCCCACGAGGTGAGATTTTGCATGGAGCCCCAGTCCGAGGGAGATTGACAGTCATGTTTAGCTTCTTCCATTTTCTAATGATTGCTCCAACAGTGGACCTTTTTTCACCAAGCTGCTTGGCAATTTCCCCGTAGCCCTTTCCAGCCTTGTGGAGGTGTACAATTTTGTCTCTAGTGTCTTTGGACAGCTCTTTGGTCTTGGCCGTGTTAGTAGTTGGATTCTTACTGATTGTATGGGGTGGACAGATGTCTTTATGCAGCTAATGACCTCAAACAGGTGCATCTAATTTAGGATAATAAATGGAGTGGAGGTGGACATTTTAAAGGCAGACTAACAGGTCTTTGAGGGTCAGAATTCTAGCTGATAGACAGGTGTTCAAATACTTCTTTGCAGCTGTATCATACAAATAAATAGTTAAAAATTCATAAATTGTGATTTCTGGATTTTTTTTTTTGATTATGTCTCTCACAGTGGACATGCACCTACGATGACAATTTCAGACCCCTCCATGATTTCCAAGTGGGAGAACTTGCAAAATAGCAGGGTGTTCAAATACTTATTTTCCGCACTGTAGAGATGGGAATGAAGGGAATGAAGGGCACCCCTACATCAGTGTACAGTGTACTCACTCAGAGGCAGGAGGGTCTGACTAGATGGATGGATATCAGACTCCATCTTTTCTTTCTGTATGGCTTTAGTTTGAATATTCCCGCCCACATCCCTTAGGCAGCAGAACAGTGTCTGTCTGGGAGAGTGGGCGGGGCAGACACAGGACGAGAGGAGGGAGAGGAGTAGAAGCAGTTCCTCTCCTCTCACTGGTTGTGCAGGCAGCAAGGGGAGGGGTAAAATGTCAGAGCTGATCTCAAGTTCAACTTTCTCTATCTGGCCCAGCTCATATCTATCTGGCGCTGTGTTGGTGGCGGGTAAACTGGGCTATTAGGTAAACTGGAAGTCCCCTCTTGGCCTGCAATCCCTTGGTACACCCCTGCGATCACATGACATACGGACTGATCGCGGGTCGCCGCGGGCCATCGGCGGCCTGCGGGCCGCCACGGCCCACCGGGCATTAGCCCGGTATGCCCAATGGCCAGTCCAGGCCTGGAGGTGGGTATAAATGCCCTGTATTGAATGGGTTAAAGGAACCTATTTAGAAAATAGAAAACAAACCTTTACAACCCTTTTAAGTGCATGTGGCCTGGCATTGTTCTACAGGGTGCATACTTGTTGAATCTTTTTTGGGGTGTGGCCACTTTTTTTCCCCATTAAAATCCACACCAAAGCCAAACTTTAGTGAATTTGCTGCTAAATTCAGGCTTCAAACAGGATTTGACATACCCCATGCGGATCAAACCAAGCGGATACAATTGACCTTAATTCCAGGTACAATCAAAAATTTGAAATGATGTTAAAGTTATACAGGTTAACCTTATTTAGGCATCATGGTATCCTCCATAGGCATGTGCAGGGGTGTGCAGGGGTGTGCCAGGTGTGCCTGGGCACATCCTAATCACACTGTGTGGTTCCCCTACTGCCCTGGCTTACTCCTGTGTTGCACCTTCATGTCAATTACTAGCCCCTTCCTTTTGTAAATGAACACATTGAACACACTCGCTCACAGTGTTCATTCACAAACTGAAGCATAGTGAACACAGTTTATTAAGCTTCAGTGTGTTTGAGCTCTGGGGTGCACACCCTAATGCAATAGGCTGTGCACACCTATGGTATCCTCACATTTGCAGATTAGACATATCAACTTAGATCTTTCACAGGTAACCTGTTCTGTAATAGATTTGGCAATATTTGGTGATGATCAGATATAACTATTCCTGTCAAACCACCATACAGAGAAATAACAGTGAACATTGCATAAACACTTCTCCGGAGATGTGTGAACCGACACCATTGAGAGCATGTCACAATCTCCTGACATGCAAATTGGATGCAGAAACCCGCATCCAATTGCGGCATCCAATTTGCAATAGTGTGAATCCAGCCTTATGTTGCCCATTCACAGGCAGATTATCACATCCAGATCACATCAAACAACCTAACTAGCACTGTAATTGGTATTTCTATTAATATAACATGGCATTAAGTACTGATAGTCGCTCGGCTTTCAAAATACAAGAACTTAAAGGATCACTAAAGGAATTTTTTTTTAGCTTCCTTTATCTTACTGCAGTCCTGGTTTCATGTCATCATTGTTCGTTTTTTCTTTGAAGTTGCTGTAATTCTGTTCTGATCTCCATACTTCCTGCTTGTCTGACTCCTTATGAAAAATCTCATGGCAGCATTTCACTGTGGTCCAAGCTGTCATTACTGTGTGTCTAAAACTCCTCAGAACCAATCAGATTCATTTTAAAAACAAAACACTGCCCTGTATTTGTTTGTTTTTATTCTGCGTGTCTCTTTACTTCACAGAAACATGAAACCAGTTTAAAAGTGAAACTAAACTGCAGGCACATTATATGATTGATTTTTATCTATTTTTAATCATTTTTAAAGGAATCAGTTAACTTTTATGTCTCTATACCCTTTAAGGACCCCCGCACGCACATATACGGCCACAGAATGGCTCGTACAGGCACAAGGGCGTAAATTTACGTCCCTGCCTTCGTGCGGTTCAGGGGTCCCATCGGGGCCCCCTCCGCGGCGTGCGGGGGTCCCCCTGGCTCCGGGAGCGATCCGGGACGAGCGGGCGGATGTCGGCGTTTACCTGCCCCCCCGCGATCGCTCCCAGCCAATGCGCGCGCTCCCCCTTTGTGTCACTTCCTCCTCCTGTGTAAACACAGGAAGGGGGAAGTGATGTAATCTCCCATCGCAGCGGTATTTCCAACCGCTGCGATGGGAGAAACACCTCACAGTAAGTGTGCACCAACATTACACTGACACACACGCACATAGGCATACTTAACCCCTTGCGATCTGCCCCCCACCCCCCCTGTCACAGTGTCACTGAATGCAGTGATCTAATCACTGCATTTAGTGTCAGTGTGACAGGCAGTGTAAAATCAGTTAGTGTTAGGTTCACCCCCCCACCCCCCCTAATAAAGTTTTAACCCCCTGATCACCGCCCTAGTTAACCCTTTCACTCCCTATTGCCAGCGTCACTAAGCAATCATTTTTCTGATCGCTGTATTAGTGTCGCTGTTCCCGCTAGGTAGCTATTTTTTTTATCGCGATTTTTTTCGGCCTAAATGTTTGACTAAAATTTAGTTTATTTGATTTTTTTTTAACAAAAAGTAAAAAAATAGTGTTTTTTTTTCAAAAATGTCGCTCTATTTTTGTATATAGCGCAAAAAATAAAAATCGCAGAGGTGATCAAATACCACCAAAAGAAAGCTCTATTTGTGGGAAGAAAAGGACGCAAATTTTGTTTGGGAGCCACGTCGCACGACCGCGCAATTGTCTGTTAAAGCGACGCAGTGCCGAATCGCAAAAACACCTTGGGTCATTTACCAGCGTATTGGTCCGGGTCTTAAGTGGTTAAACAGTCATTTCAGCAACAAAAAATAAAAAATCCTTTAGTGACCCTTTAATAATGTGCATATAGCAACCTTGTCATTAGACCATGTCTTTCTGTCAACAGTGAAACCTCAACAATTAAATATGCTTGATTAGTGATGAGATTACACTGGGGAGACAGAAGAGGAAGTTGTAGTTTATGTTTCAGACATGTTTTAGTTGATCACACTGTGTATGCACTGCCTATCCAGAGAATACAGTAAATTATACCTTCATCCTCAATCTGCACATTATTAATAGTCAGGACAGCTGATGCTCCTGATATAGATCCAGTGTATCTAGGTGATGCCGGGTTATAGTTTTGGTTTCCTGTACCATAACTACCTACTACACCTTTGGGCTTTGTGCCAGGTGTCTGGTGGACCCAAGCTGGGTAATTACCCCCAGATACTGAGCCTCCACTAATACGGCAAGACAGTTTGACATTTTCACCCAGTGAAACAGACATTGTAGTATCCTGAATCACAGTATTCTGAGCAACAGAACCTGCAACAAGAAAACAAAAATACATAAGAAATGCACCACAAAAACTTAATCAAAGAGGTTCTGTAAACAGAAATGTGAATGTCTTACATGGCAAATAAATGGTAAGCACCGAAAGGACAGCCCAAAGCATGATAAAAGAGGATTTGATCCAAATGCTTCCAGCTCACTATGATATTCAGCATATTTAAGGTCTGATTCTCTATGTAAATGAGCAGATTATCCATGTGATTGTTTACTGAACCCCTCCCACAAACCTAAAAAGGAAAAGAGACGTTACATCCTGCCAGGAAACATATGTAAGGTGACTTATATAGAACAGAAATGTTGCAAGTGTAGCACTACCCCCGAAGGAGCTGCTGGTTTGTTTTGGGTGGCATGTTACCTCTGTATCTCCGCCATCTAGGGTACTTGATGAGAGTTGTAGTAAAGGGAATGTCTTTCTGTGCTTTTATTACCCAGCCGGGTAAAAACGATCAAACAATGGAATGGTGAAGGGATAGCAAATAGGAGACAGCAGATTGAGTCCTGTTTCCAACAACACTTTACTTCGCCACTCCAGCCAGAGTGGGTATAGCGCACCTGGACAGGCCTCTCTCACTAAACTGGCAGCCAGAGTGTCACTCAAAATCGGGATCAAGTCTCTGCCACAGACTCTCCCAAAAGAATGGAGACAATTATGGTCCAGATTCCTCTCTCAGTAGATTCAGCACCGGGATTTTCTTCAGGTAGTTTTTGCAAGTTAGCGACTGACAAGCGATCAACATCCAGTCTGTCAGATCCCAGGTAGGCCCTAATGAATGGACAGACCCCTCCTGAAACACCAGTCTCATGCTTGGTATCCTTCGGACAGGCTCCTTGTCGTCCAGCCTCCTCCAATTGGACGGACAGCTCCAGGCGAACTCTGGGGACCCTTGTGTAAGAGGGACTTACATCAGAATTTTTATACAGTTAGTTATAATTACTTTGAAATTGTGCCCCTGTCCAAACATCTGACACCCATATTTGAGATCATTTTAATATATCAAGAAAAAATCTAAAGTCAAACTTATCTCATCTTTTAATAAACAAATGATGGCGAATTAAGAAAAATAATATCCACGCCTTCCTAATTTTCACTGATGTTTTTTTCCCCTCTGAAAAGCATACACACGATGTGAAAAACAACGAGAAAAATACAGCAGGTTCTAATTTTTTTGAGGGCAGTTTTCTCGTTGAGAAAAATGCTATGGAGCATACACACGACCGGTTTTCACAACCAATCTTAAAAATTGCATTTTTCTCGTCGTGAAAAACGGTCGTGTGTACGCACCATAAGTGGTAGATCTGAAATGAGGGGAAGCTCTGCTTATTTTTTCATCCAATCATGTGCAAGCTAAAATTCTGTTTTTTATTTTCTTTGCATGTCCCCCTTCGATCTACAGCAACTTTACTTGCACGTGCACTTTCAGTGTACTTGTAGTGCAAAGTTGATTTTCCTTTACTAAATAAAACCCAATGAGTTTGTTAGCTCTCACATGGATGCAGTAAGCAGGTTAGAGACTAAGCCATTGGTGATGACATTTTGCAAAGATAGAAAAGGATATAAAAAGATATCCAAAGCCTTGAACATGCCAGTCAGTACTGTTAAATCACTTAAGAAGTGAAAAAATTGGGGAATCTCTTGATACCAGGCCAAGGTCAGGTAGATCAAGAATGATTTTAGCCACAACTGCCACAGGAACTCTTCGGGACACATAAAAAAAACACAGGCAACAGGCAGGAGAAATACAGGCTGCTCTGGAAAAAGACAGTGTGGTTGTTTTTAGGGAACACAATACTATGATACTTGAACAAAAAAGAGCTGCATGGTCAAGTTGCCAGAAAAAAGCCTTTACTGCACAAGTTCCACAAGAAATCCTGGTTAAAATATGCCCAACAACACCTCGACATGCCTCGTTGGGCTTTTTTGTGGCATTGGCACAGTAAAGGCTTCCTTCTGGCAGCTCATCCATCCATGTTCAAGTATCGTTGAATTGTGCTCCTTAAAAACAATCACACCGTCTTTTTGGAGAGCGGCTTGTATTTCTCCTGAAGTTACCTGTGTTTTTTTTTTTATATCCTGGGCAATTCTTCTGCCAGTTGTGGCTGCAATCTTTCTTGGTCTACCTGACCTTGGCTTGGAATCAAAAGAGCCTTGAATATTCCACTACTTAATAAGGAATTAAACAGTACTGACTGGCATATTCAAGGCATTGGGTATCTTTTAATATCCTTTTCCATTTTTTTTAATGTTCCATTACATTGTTACGCAGTTCTTTTGACTGTTCTTTTTTACCACCTCATGGATCAGTGTCTAGTCTGCTTAGGGCATTCAAGTGGGAGATAACAAACTCATTGGCTATTTATACACAGACATTATTGTGATTTAAAAAGCCACAAATGTGAGAAATTAACCTTTAATTGCCATTTTTACCCATGTGTTCCACTTTCTGCGTCTGTACCAAGGCCAAACATTCGAGGGTATGTAAACTTTTTATCAGGGCCATTTGGGTGATATCTGTTATTATTATGCTTCAAAAAGGATCCAAAAAATTATGTGATAATAAATGGCTTTATGTGATCACTATCCTTAAAGGGGTGTTCCAGTCAAATGTAATGTTTATTAAAAGTCAGCAGCTACAAAAAGTGTAGCTGCTGGCTTTTAATAAACATTCACTTACCTTCTCCACATTCCAGCGACACGCCGACCGGGGCTCCGCTCCTCTCCCCCCCTCCCCGGCCGGCGTCTTCATTCTGACTGTGGGAACCCAGCCGTGACAGCCTTCGGCTTACCGGCCGGGCACCCACTGCGCATGCGCGAGCGGAACTGCTCATGCGCGAGCGGCGCGGCCTGCCGCTGATTGGACAGGCGATCGCAGAGGACCTGTCATATGTCCCATGCGATCGCCTACAGGGAGGGGCTGCTGTAGGCGATTAAGCTTAATCGCCTAACCAGCCCCTCGGCAGAAGCAGGAAGTGGGACAGGAAGTCCCACTCCTCCTGAAGCCCCCACTCCCCCCAAAAAAAATTACATGCCAAATGTGGCATGTAAGGGGGTGAGGAGTGGGATTAGTGGAAGTTCCATTTTTGGGTGGAACTCTGCTTTAAATGTTTCAATGTTAATGACAAAATGTCACAATTTCTGCCAGGGTATGCAAACATTTGAGCTCAATTGCACAGACGAGCACCCACTTTACGAGACATCATTGCAAAAAAATTTTCTGATCCTCCGACTCAGTCAGCACCCTTTACCTTCTTTCAGGGAAAGGGGTTCTTTCCCTGTAGGAGGTGTTATGCCTGAATTTTTTTTTAATTTAATGGTCAAAAAGGAGACAAATTTATATCAACCATCACTAAAAGAGAATATGCGATTAAGGACTTTACATCATGTAGGACAGAAGGAGTAGTATACGTCCTTCAATGTCCATGCCTTAAACAGTATGTAGGTAGGACCAAACGGCCCATGTGGAAGAGAATATGTGAACATGTTAAGAATAGCCACAAGGGTTTTAGTAAGCATAGTGTGTCCAGACATTTTGCACAATACCACTCACAAGATCCCTCACTTCTAAAATTTTGAGCAATTCGAAAAGTACAAGCCACATTGGAGAGGTAGTAATAGGTAGTAATAGGGTTAATGGGTTAATGTAGGGTTAATGTATTAGGAAGATGTGAATCCAAATGGATTTTTCAATTAGATTCCTTTCATCTATGAGGGTTAAATACAAACTTCAATCTTAATTGTTTTCTTTCAGATTTTTGAACTTCATCTCTTATCTCTCTTTTTTTATCAGTTTACTCTCTTCTATTCAATCTTTATTGGGCAGTATGTTTCTCCTTTTTAGATGTAATTATTTTATTTGTCCACTAGATGGCCGTGCTCATTTGAGCTTTAATCTTGATATGCTTTTTAATCAGCATGTGCCAATATATTTGGATTTTAATATGTATTTTTTAACTATCACTTTTTAATTATTAATGTATTTTGTATTTTAAATGCATTTTGGGGTCTGTGAGTAGCTGGATTTACATTGGTAGAGGGACTAAGATATTTCCCTTTTTTTTTCTCTCTCTCTCTTTCTTACTTAGAGAAAGAGGTTTGGGACAGTATGGTCCCCTTAAACTCACTGAGGGAAGGTTAGAATACAAAATTATTATTTATTTTTTCTTTTCCTCACTAAATACTAGAAACCCAAGGGATGGCCCGTGGGATGCATGTGTAGATGTATGTGCATGTGTAGATGTATGTATGTTAATGTATAAATATATTATGTTTTTTATGTATGTCTTTAAAAAAAGCTTAATAAAAACTTTTTTGAAAAAAAAAAAGGAAAATATATATTTATTTATTTTTTAAAAAGGGGGGAAAAAAAAAAGGGAAAAAAATAATGCATTTGTACCAAGATGATATTGCTTTATAAGCCCATTGTCTTGAGGGTCTACTGGCCGTTTGCAAGATTAGCTTTTTTGTGTATTTAGCAAACCAATGAACCAAGTCATCTGTCACTAAGGTAACCCATGTACACAGATGAGCTTTAAAAGCATCATATGGCTCCCATCCCTGAAGAAGTCACGTGACCAGTGACGCAATGCATCATATGGAGCCTGTGACTTCACTTCCTGTGTCCAAAGTGTGCTAGGGTATATAAGATCAATCCCATCAAAGCAAGATATCTGTGCCGATCCAACCACATTTGAAGCTTTGCTTCTACAAGAAGAGCCAATAACACACTCAATCTCTGTACTATATTCTATTCTTCTGTTAGCAACTCGATCAAATCTTCCTACGTACACACAGAAATGGGAAAGAGAACTTCAAGAGAACATAGCTATATCAGATTGGGAAAAAGGATTTATTTTGACCCTTAAGGCGCCAACAGATACAAGAATGCAAGAAAAATCATATAAAGTGATGAGTAGATGGTATAGGTGTCCTTCTACTATGCACCAAATCAACCATGAAATATCTGATATCTGCTGGCGCTGTAATAAATCAAAAGGGAATATGATACACATTTGGTGGGAGTGTCCCCAGATAAGAATGTTTTGGAAACAAATCTTTGATCTCTATGGAAAATTAGGAGAAACACCAATCCATGCCTCTCCAAAAATAGCTCTCTTAAATATGATCCCGGGACCTTTTAGGAAAGTAAAAGAAGATGTGTTCAGGTACTTCATTGCAGCAGCTAGAGTAGTTATCCCTCGATATTGGAAAACAGAGACAATACCTTCCCTGGGGGAATGGGCAAAGGAACTAGAACTTATTAAAGAATTGGAAGGCCTAATGGCACGGGAAATGGGAAAGGAGGAGCAGTTTCGCGACACATGGTCTATATGGTCTGAATTTCGAAAATCGGATGAATTCCCTACTTGGGCTACAGGTAACCCTAATGTTGAGTAGCCATGAATATTTAATATTCAATATTAATTATTTATTTTCTCTGTATTATTTACATAATATACTATGGTTAGCGTGTCCCCTCCCCCTCTTTTTTTTTTTCTCTTTTGAAAGAGATAAAATTAAAATATTTATCTCTAAATGTAAATAGCGTCCGTACTTAAAGTAAAGGGACGCTACATATATAGCAGGAGATATATCGATATATTTGATGTATAAATCTTGATTGGAACAGGACCACAGAGGGGAGGGCCCTCGATTGTATTGAACCTATACTGAGGAGGGTTTTTCTTTTTCCCTTTTTTTTTTTTTTCTGTTTGTTGTTTGAACAGACGAGACAAAAGACGAATGGTTTATACTTTGGTAACTGTATTTATATGTTTATTGAAAGGGAGTAATAGATGTTTGACAGGATATGCATCGTCTATTCATGCACTACTTAGTTTTGATCAAAACCTAATGATGTTATATTGTAAGTATACAGGTGTGCAATGGTTTATGTATAGTATGGTTAAAAATTCTCAATAAAAAGAAAATTTGCACAAAGTGTGCTTTAGTGCTGTAAGGGGGCGATCTATTTCTCTTTCTTGTCATTGAGCTGTAATGTAAGCAGATATTATTACATTTTGCTACATCTATTGGCAATATTACACTATGGAGTGTTTGCGCTCTAAGTGTGTGCAGACCGCGGATGTGACTGTTATGCAGTACAGCAGAGTCCTTGGAGTCATCTAGTGTGGAGCCCAGCAGACATCTTTTAGATATTAAAGCAAAGTTTGGCCTTATGGTCAGTCCATGAGGTGAGTGGCCATTTCATCAGTTGGTGGCGGTGGATGCAATTCCTTTTTCACTGGATATTTTTTTTTGCATTTTTTTTTATTGGACACGATACTATCTTTAACCACGCTATTGACTGAATTGTTTTGCACTTGGACTTTCGCTGTTGTTTTTATAAATTTTGCACATATAGGCCTGGATTCACATACATCGGTGCATATTTATGCCGCCGTAACATATCTTCTTTACGCTACGCCAGCGCAATGCAGAGAGCCAAGCATGGACTTCACCAAGCAAATGCTCCCAACGTTGCGCCGGCATAGTGTGCTTTGTGAATCCGGGCCATAGTATTTAATAATTTTTGCATTTATGTTTTTACTATTTCCCAGTCATTTGAACAAGTGCACTATTACACACTTATATACATACCTTTGCTAGCGTTTGAGTTCACTAACTAATGGTAGCAGCTGTTCCATTATCTATATACTTTATTTTCACCTACAGTAGCAGCGCATAAGTACACTTATTATGTTGTCATTGCGGCACTGTCCTGCAGAAGACCAGGACGGTTGGGAGATATGATAAAAGGAGAGTCCAGACTGTGCTTCCAGATCACATGAATAGTCGAATAGTCAGATGGAGGTGGGATCCCAAACAGTTATAAGACACTAGAGGTCAGTGCTGGAATAAGGTCCTTTGGTACCCAAGACAATGATGTCAAAGTGCTCTCCCCTATTTCCCTTAAAGTGTTACTAAACCCAGGACACTGCTATATCTGGTCTCCCACAGTACACAGAACATGTAAATGCATATATTTTAGGAAATATAAACAACTACATACTTTTTCTCATCAGCAGTATATAGCAAGATTGTGATTTCTATCAATTCCTGGAGAAGGTTGTAGGAGGAGATTTCATACTGCACCGATCTGTCAAATGATGCTGCAAGGCTCCTGACCCTCTGTCTGGACAGTGCCGATTGGCCCTGTGCTGACCACATGCACTCTCTCAAGAAAAACAAAACCTCTCCAGCAATTCACACCAAACTGAGCACGTGCAGCCTGACTCCAAAGGCTCTGTCTTATCTGGACTTATCCAGGGGGACAGTACAGGAAGGGCAGGATCTGTTTATACAAGATCAAGCAGATGATTACCCCCTTAGCAAGTGAAAAGGGAGGGGGTGGTGTCTGCGCTGTAATGGTGAGGTGGGTAAAGTGGGAGGTGACACAAGTGTCTGGATAAGTGAATGTGATGAGGGAAAGTGAACTTAGAACAACATAATAACCAACATAGTAAAATAAACAGTGTAAATTATAATCATACACAATGGGGGTGATTCCAATTATACACAAAGCGGTGACAGATACACTAACCCATGCAATGTGAGATCAATAGAAAAGTCCATGCAATAGAGAATAAAATAATTACCACAGTGCTAAGTCCAATGAAAACTTTGAGACCAGAAAACATCCCATAGGGAAATGCCTCTGGATGCACAGAAATAAGAAATACAATATAATATATAAAATGAATAAAGTCTCTTATGAAAACCCAAATGTCCAGGAAGGTCCAGAGTATAGGATAGTGATGCCAGGAAAAGATGATAGCAGTAAACACCTCAGGTGGTCCCCAGCTCCTCACCTCAAGGCTATTGCACGGATAGCCTAAAGCAACACCTCCAGGGGAGGGCAATAATCCCTCAGTAGGACAAGCAGCAGAAGCACTCCTCAGCAGTAAAACATAAAGCAGATATGGAGCGAGTGAGAGTACAGTACAAGGAACGTCTATATAGACAGCATGTGTCACTCATACATCCACTCACTGGGAGGTGATGGATGATGGGCCTATTTCCCACGAACAGCGAGTTCGTTCTTGGTCCGGAAATGGTGTCAGGTTTGCACTCTTCTATGTATGGGCCAGATAATCACTCAGGACAGTGAGACTCACAGGTGGCATACATGATGGAAGAAAAACAAACCATAGCGCAGTCCCGCAAGATACAAACACATTTAAATAAAAGAATTGCACTCACAATTTAAACGATCCAATGGGGCATAAAACAAACGGACGTCAGGTGGATCACTCTGCGTCAGGCGTGTGGACTCTGTGGCTCCTCGATCCCTACGCGTCTCGTCACACCACGTGACTTCCTTAGGGGATAGTGCTAGTGAGACTTCCATGTCTTAAATATACCGCCTGAATGTCTGCTATACTGGGCGCATGGCGGCCATTTTTACCGTGGCCCGCACTCATGATTGGGTGATGGATATTCACTATAGTGGTCGCCATCTTGCCTGGGACACTTCCTATTAGTGGGTAGGAGTGGCTCCAGAGACGGGCGCACTGGTGATAGGGTGTGAAGCAGAATGGGCGGGTCTAAGACTGGTGCGAGTTCCGTGTGATACCAAACAGAGTGACATATAGAGAATGAGCAACTTCCCGATCATAAGACTGGAGAAGTTTAACACATAATAGTGTAAAACGAGAGGAGAATTTTAATGGTCTGAGATAGATTTCTTAACCACTTCCCGCCCGGCCAATAACAGATTTACGGCCGGGAAGTGGTTATGAAATCGTGACTGGCCGTTCTCAAACGGCTAGCACGATTTCAATGCCGCGCGCCCGTGCGGGCGCGCAGCACGGTGATCGGTGATGGGGGGTGTCAGTCTGACACCCTACACCTCCGATCTCGGTAACGAGTCTCCGGCGGAGCCTCGTTACCACGTGATCAGCCGTGTCCAATCACGGCTGATCACGATGTAAACAGGAAGAGCCGCCGACGGCTCTTCCTCACTCGCGTCTGACAGACGCGTGTAGAGGAGAGCCGATCAGTGGCTCTCCCGACAGGGGGGGTTCGCGCTGATTGTTTATCAGCGCAGCCCCCCCTCGGATCGCCACACGGACCACCAGGGAGTGCCCACACTAGACCACCAGGGTACTAAAAAAAAAAAAGAAAAAAAAAAGAACAAAAAAAAAAAAGGGGGGCAGTAAAAAAAAAATGATGCCAATCAGTGCCCACACATGGGCACTGATTGGCAACATTGATCCATCAGTGCCACCCCTCAGTGATCATCAGTGCCACACCAGTGTCTGTCAGTGCCAATCCATGCCCAGTGCCCACCTATCAGTGCCCACCTGTGCCACCTATCAGTGCCCACCTGTACCGCCTATGAGTGCCCACCTGTGCCGCCTATGAGTGCCCATCTGTGCCGCCTATGAGTGCCCATCTGTGCCGCCTATGAGTGCCCAGTGCCGCCCATGAGTGCCCATCAGTGCCGCCCATAAGTGCCCATCAGTGCCGCCCATGAGTGCCCATCAGTGCCCCATACCAGCGCCGCCTATCAGTGCCCATCAGTGCTACCTAATTGGCGCCCATCAGAACTACCTCATCGGTGCCCATCAGTGCCACCTCATCGGTGCCCATCAGTGCCACAATATCAGTGCCCGTAATTGAAAGAGAAAACATACTCATTTACAAAAAAATTAACAGAAAAAAATAAAAACTTTATTTTTTTTTCAAAATCTTTGCTCTATTTTTAGTTGTTGCGCAAAAAAAAAAATCGCAGAGGTGATCAAATACCACCAAAAGAAATCTCTATTTGTGGGGAAAAAAGGACGCCAATTTTGTTTGGGTGCAGTGTAGCATGACCGCGCAATTGTCATTCAAATTTCGACAGTGCTGAAAGCTGAAAATTGGCTTGGGCGGGAAGGTGCGTAAGTGCCTGGTATGGAAGTGGTTAAGGGTGTATGGATTCTTAAAAATATGGATAAAAATGGATAAAATGGAATATAAAACGTGTGGAAAAAACGTGTGGAAAAAACGTGTGTAGCAACCTGCCCCACACAAGGGGAATCGAAGGCAGGGATTTTGGCATACATATAAAAAATTTTTTTTTTTCCTTACTGCAGAAAACAGCTGGGCTAGGATAGGAGCTGCAGAGTCAACATACATGACGCATATCAGGCAGCTATTTGGTATGGCTGTATACATGTCTACTATGGCCGCAGGCCTGGTTGGTATAAGTGAATGCATATACATATAGGGCCAGATTCAGGAACAGTTAGGCTGGCGGATCCAGTGATCCGCCAGCCTAACTGTGACTTTGAGCCGGCGTTTCTGTTTTCTGTAACCAGAAAACAAGAAACGCCGGGTTGAAGTTCCGATGCGAGCAGCGTAACTGAGTTTCGCCATCGCATCGTTACTTCAACTTAAAAATGGCGCCGGGGGCGTTCCCGCCGATTTACGCTCCAAAAATATGTTAATGAGCGGAAATCGGCAATTCACGATCGAATTCCGGCGCGACGCAATGACGATACGACGTTTCCGGACGGGATACGCGGCGCGAAGATATACCTACATGGGGTTGGAGTATCCTATGTTAGGTATAGGCGTCGTCATCGCGTCGGGTAAAAAAAAAATCACGTCGCTTGCGTAAAAAGTTCATGAATGGGAATGTGACGTCATTGACGTTCATTCACAGAATTTGGAGCATGCGCACGGGGATGTTTTAACACTCGACGCATGCGCAGTATGTTCGCGGCGGGAACACGCTTCGTTTAAATACTACACGCCCCGTACCCGCCCAATTTGAATTCCGCCGGCTCATTTGCGATGCGCTGCCGCAACTTTAGGAGCAAGTGCTTCGTGAATGACAGCACTTGCTGCTAAAATTGCGGCAGAGTAACGTAAATGAGAAGCGTTACTCTGGAGCAAAGATGCTCCCATCTACCTGAATCTGGCCCATCTACCTGAATCTGGCCCACAGAAAACAAGAAACGCCGGGTTGAAGCTCTGATGCGAGCAGCGTAACTGATTTTCGCCATCGCATCGTTATTTCAACTTAAAAATGGCGCCGGGCCCGCCGATTTACGCTCAAAAAATATGTTAATGAGCGGAAATCGGCAATTCACGATCGAATTCCGGCGCGACGCAATGACGGTACGACGTTTCCGGACGGGATACGCGGCGCATAGATATACCTACATGGGGTTGGAGTATCCTATGTTAGGTATAGGCGTCGTCATCGCGTCGGGAAAAAAAAAATCACGTCGCATGCGTAAAAAGTTCATGAATGGGAATGTGACGTCATTGACGTTCATTCACAGAATTTGGAGCATGCGCACGGGGATGTTTGGACACTCGACGCATGCGCAGTACGTTGGCGGCGGGATCGCGCTTAGTTAGAATACTACACGCCCCGTACCCGCCCAATTTGAATTCCGCCGGCTCATTTGCGATGCGCTGCCGCAACTTTAGGAGCAAGTGCTTCGTGAATAACAGCACTTGCTCCTAAAATTTCTGCAGCGTAACGCAAATGAGATGCGTTACTCCAGAGCAAAGATGCTCTGATCTACCTGAATCTGGCCCTTAGTGTTTAGTGATCAGGGATCAGGAAGGAATTTTTTCCCCTACCAAAGCAAATTGGCATAGCACGGCTAGGGTTTTTTTTGCCTTCCTCTGGAAGAAGCAGGGAGGATTCACTGAATCCTCTCTCCATCGCCACAAAAAAAAAAGACTTTTTCATCCGGTGACTGGCGACCATGGCTAATCTGCGATACTCTGCAGAAACCATTTGGGGTCTGAGGCGATTCGCCGCAATACTGCCAGCCATCGCCAAAAAAGCCCTAAGAATTGAGCAACTTTTGAGAATCGATCGACGATCGACTGTCAAAAATTTCAGCCGTTGACCCCAGCCTAAGCACATTTCATGTGCTTTGATCAACACAAGATCGGCAGCAATAAAACACTGACTTGAAATCCGTGATTTCATTCTACAACACGATCTAGATTGCCTCTTCATTACAGAGAGCTGGCTCACAGCCGACTGTAACACCATTCTAGGAGAACTGGTGCCAGAAAACTACCGTATTATAACGGAAAACAGAATAGGGCAAAGAGGAGGAGGCCTGGCAGTGATTTGCAGGACTCATCTTGCAATCACCAAACCAGCCCTTCAAAACCCTCTTCCATTCATGGAAACCCTTATGCCGCGTACACACGGTCGTTTTTTGCGATGAAAAAAACATCGTTTTTTAAAACGTAATTTAAATTGATCGTGTGTGGGCAAAACGTCGTTTTTTGTCTTAAAAAAAAACGACCAAAAAAAAATTCCAACATGCTTGAATTTTTTGTGTCGTTTTTCAAAACGTCTTTTTTGTTTCACAAAAAGTCACCGTGTGTAGCAAAAACGTTGTTTAAAACAACGTTTTTCAACCCCGCGCATGCCCAGAAGCTAGTTATGAAGCGAGCTTCAATGGAAAAGAGTGGTGAACGTAACCTCGCTTTTTGTGAAGAAAAACGATGGTGTGTATGCAACATCGTCTTTGAAAGTGACGTTTTAAAAACGTCGTTTTTTACTTCACAGAAAACGTCAGTTTTTTTCATCACAAAAAATGATCGTGTGTACGCGGCATTACTCTGCAACTCCAAGCAAATTCCCAGGAGACTGTCCGGATTCTACTCTGCTATAGGCCACCTGGCCCTAAATCGCAGCTTCTCCCATCATTGACGGACTTTATCTACACCTATACCCTTAACAGCAAACACCTTTTGCTGCTCGGGGACTTCAACCTCTGGGCCAACTCCCCGCAAGACCCTATTGCCGACGCCTGCATCGATCACCTTGAAGGATTAGGGCTACAACAACTAGTATGTGGGCCCACACATGCTTCAGGTCACACAATCGATCTTATTTTAGACAAGATCTGGAAATAAAAATCTCGGATAATGAACCATTGCCATGGACAGATCACCATGCAATTAAATTCATTATTTCCGAATTCCCCCCCCCCCCTTATCAAAAACATCAAATCCAGTGACAACACACTGGACTAGATGTCAGAAGAAGCTCCACTCGGAACTCTTCAAAGCCACGTTAAGGGAAAAAATAAAAACAATTCAGCTGCATCAAACGGCTGAAGAAACACTGGAGGCCATAAACACAGCCCTATTACACTCAGCTGAGTTAATAGCGCCGAAATGTAAAACCCACATCCGGAAAAATAACTCCAGCTGGTTCAACAACCAACTGGCGTTGCTGAAGCAAGAGCGCAGAAGGGCGGAAGCCGCCTGGAAAAAAAGCTCTTCAGATGAGAATCTCTCCATCTACAAGGCAATAACAAGAAAATATCACAAAGAAATCTTCAAAGCCAAGAAAAACTATTTTTCTAAGGCTATCAACAGCGCCTTAAACCGCCCCGCGAACTCTTCAAGCTGGTCACTCAGACCATGAATCCAGGCTGTCTTGAAGCCCCCAATTCGGACACACAAGAATTTTGCAATGAATTATCGGATTACTTCATTAATAAAATAGAGGTAATCCGACAAAGCATTCAGCAAAACCACCCCCCCCCCCCCCCGTAATTATTTACACAACACCTGCAGTAATTTGCCACAACTTGGTGAATTCACGCTGGAACCCATCTCTATCCATGCCACTGAAAATATCATCAGTGCTCTGCATAACAGCACTGCTCCGAACGATATCATCCCCACTAAACTGCTGAAGGAATGCGCCGACATCCTGGCACCTCCTATCACGCAGCTTATCAACCAATCTTTCAGGGAAGGCATAGTGCCCTCCCAGTTGAAGGAGGGTATAATTCGACCCATCTTGAAGAAACCCACCCTGGACCCCAAGGACCCAATCCACCGCCGTCCCATAACAGGCCTAAATGTACTCTCAAAAGTAATGGAAAAAGTAGTGGTACAACAGCTGCAACAGCATCTAGATACCCACAACCTACTTGATCCATTTCAATCGGGATTCCGGCACGGACACGGGACGGAAACCGCGTTGCTCAGAATATGGGACGACGCTCTTGAGGCCGCAGATGAAGGAGAATCTTGTCTTCTGGTTCTGTTGGACCTAAGCGCAGCCTTCGATACAGTAGACCACAAGCTTCTATTGACTCGGTTAGCTGAAGTAGCCAAAGTCGCAGAAGGCGATTTATCTTGGTTCTCCTCTTTTTTGGAAAACCGATCGCAAAGAGTGAAGTTAGGACCTTTCACTTCTGAGAAACGCACAGTATCATGCAGAGTCCCTCAAGGATCCCCTCTGTCGCCGGTGTTATTCAACATCTATCTTCGTCCGCTTTTTGGGATCATCAGCAGCCAAAAGCTTCTCTATCACTCATATGCAGATGACACGCAACTGTATTTCCGCATTTGCAATAAAAAGGATCACCACGTCAATCTAGAGACATGCCTCTCTTTGATAGAGGACTGGATGACAAAGAGTCATCTCAAACTCAATGGAGTGAAAACCGAACTTCTCCTGTTTCACGCCAAGCATGTGAATCAACCGGCAACAACCTGGACACCCCCGCACATTCTGGGCAAAATCATCACCCCCAGCGCCAAAGTCAAAAGTCTTGGGGTCATCTTCGACTCCTACATGACTATGGACGCACAAATAGGGTTAGTAGTCAGCGGATCTCACCACCTGCTGCGCCTACTACGCAGACTTATTCCTTTTATTCCCAAAGAAGATACAGCGGTCGTGGTAGGAGCAGTTGTAAACTCAAGATTGGACTATGCAAATGCCCTTTACCTCGGACTCCCTAAGTACCAAATCGCTCGTCTCCAAGTCATTCAGAATACGGCTGCAAGACTTGTGACTGGGAAAAAACCCTGGGAACCAATCTCACCCTCACTGAGATCCCTTCACTGGTTACCAGTAAAAGACAGAATCACTTTTAAAGCACTCTGTCTAACGCATAGATGTATTCATGGGAATGCTCCCCATTATTTATGCAAAAAAATAAAAGCTCATAATCCCAATCGCGTTCTGCGATCCACCGATCAAAATCTACTACAGATACCGAAAAGCCAGATACAAGTCCAAGGGAGAAAGGAGATTCGCGGTCCAAGGTCCCAGACTATGGAACGCTTTACCAACCAACATTCGGTTGGAGGAGAACCACTTAGCGTTCAGGAGAAAGATCAAGACTCATCTCTTTTGATACCAAAAGGGACAGGAACAACAAGCACCCAGATGCGATTCAGTTCGCATGTGCTGTGCTATATAAGTTTTTCATTCATTCATTCATTCAGTGTCTGTTTTTAGAATGTGCCAGTGGCGGGAGAATATTTTTTCAATTTTTTTAAATGGATGTTGTAATCTAATATGACTGGGACCCCATCCATTTTACTGGTTGGTTTCTTCTTAATAGCCAAGAGGTCTTCTCTTGGAATGTTGGTGACTTCTTGGATCTTCTCTTGGATGAACGTGTCCATTTTTATCCATATTTTTAAGAATCCATACACCCTTAAGAAATCGATCTCAGACCATTAAAATTCTCCTCTCGTTTTACACTGTTATGTGTTAAACTTCTCCAGTCTCATGATCTGGAAGTTGCTCATTCTCTATATGTCACTCTGTGGGTATCGCAGGGAACTCGCACCAGTCTTAGACCCGCCCATTCTGCTTCACACCCTATCACCAGTGCGCCCGTCTCTGGAGCCACTCCTACCCACTAATAGGAAGTGTCCCAGGTAAGATGGCGACCACTATAGTGAATATCCATCACCCAATCATGAGTGCGGGCCACGGGAAAATGGCCGCCATGCGCCCAGTATAGCAGACATTCAGACGGTATATTTAAGACATGGAAGTCTCACTAGCACTATCCCCTAAGGAAGTCACATGGTGTGACGAGACGCGTAGGGATCGAGGAGCCACAGAGTCCACACGCCTGACGCAGAGTGATCCACCTGACGTCCGTTTGTTTTATGGCCCATTGGATCGTTTTAATTGTGAGTGCAATTCTTTTATTAAATGTGTTTGTATCTTGCGGGACTGCGCTATGGTTTGTTTTTCTTCCATCATGTATGCCACCTGTGAGTCTCACTGTCCTGAGTGATTATCTGGTCCATACATAGAAGAGTGCAAACCTGACACCATTTCTGGACCAAGAACGAACTCGCTGTTCGTGGGAAATAGGCCCATCATCCATCACCTCCCGGTGAGTGGATGTATGAGTGACACATGCTGTCTATATAGACGTTCCTTGTACTGTACTCTCACTCGCTCCATATCTGCTTTATGTTTTACTGCTGAGGAGTGCTTCTGCTGCTTGTCCTACTGAGGGATTATTGCCCTCTCCTGGAGGTGTTGCTTTAGGCTATCCATGCAATAGCCTTGAGGTGAAGAGCTGGGGACCACCTTGTTAGCATACAAGGTTTGTATTATATGAGCAACATCTACTAAATGTAATTACTGTGTGCCTATTACATTATATGATCACTAGATGGCAGTGTTACGTTTGCTAGTTCATGTTTTGTCTATGTACAAGAAGTAATAATAAAGTTCAGTTCCTGTTTCCACGAGACTACAGACTGTCTGCCTGTAATTTGTTTAGCTCCAAAAGCTTATGTCTAACAGGTTATGGGCCCAGAGCATGTTACAGAAGCCCAGGATATAATACAGATTACCCCTGGATATAGCCAGATACAGTGAGCTAGAGCAATTCAGTGCAGAAGACAGCAACAGAAAGACACACAGCAGTAATGGCAGCTGCTATCACCTCAGCAAAGTTTTCCATTGCAAATCTCACAAATCAGAACTACCAATCTTGGAAATTCAAGATGAAAATGCTGCTTATAAGAGAAGGTACGTGGAAATGCATAAATGAACAAAGACCTGCACAGCCCACAGAGGAGTGGTTAGACAGAGATCAGAAGGCACAAAGCACAATCTCCCTGTGCATAGATGATGATCAAATCATACATATATGTAACTGTCAAACTTCTAAAGACATGTGGGAAGAGTTACAGAAAGCACATGAAAGAGTTAATCTCAGCAATAAACTGTATTTAATCAGAAAGCTCTATCAGACTAAGCTACAGAAAGACCAGGACATGCAGGACTATATAAGACAGACCTTAGAGATGGTGGAGAGACTGCGAGGGATTGGAGAAGAGATGAAAGATTTTCATGTTGCAGCGCTATTATTAAGTGGACTTCCTGAAAGTTATGAGACACTTGTCACAGCACTAGATGCACGTCCAGATGATGATCTGACACTGGAATATGTTAAAGGCAAGCTTGTGGATGAATACAAGCGCAAAACTGAAAGCATGAGTACTGTGAGTGTGTGTTCACAGACGGCTTTAAAGACAAGATACAAAAATAAACACAGTAACGTGCAGCTAGAAAAGCGGGAATGCTTTGTGTGCAAGAAACCAGGACATCTAAAAGCAGATTGTAGAATCTGGAAAGCTAGAATGCAAAAACAAACTGCATTCCAACAAGCTAAGAATGTCATAGAAACAAAGGAGTATGCATTCGGATCCAAAAATTGTGTCACCGGTGTGCAAGCATGGTGTGTGGACTCAGGCGCTACAAGTCACATGACAAATAACCAAAGTTTCTTCACTCAGCTTGATGAAAGCAAAACAGAAGGGATAACTACAGCTAATGGACAACTCATGAAATCAGTGGGAATAGGAGATGGCTTTCTATACTGTCCTATCTCTCCAGATATGACTAAAAAGATCCATATGAGGAATGTTCTGTATGTGCCAGATCTTGAAAGCAACCTTTTGTCAGTAAAGAAACTCACTAACCAAGGCAATGTAGTCACATTTCAGGGTGACAGTTGTATCATAACAAAAGGGGATTGCTTGCTTGCAAAGGCTAAAATCATAGATGAACTATATCAGTTGAACTGCAGTGAAATGGTTAAAATAGCCAAAGAGGATAAACATTCAAACTGCATCCACACTTGGCACAGACGATTGGGACATAGAAATTCTGATACAATAAAGAAAATAGTTGAGAATAACTATGCAAGTGGTATTAAGATTAATCCATGTGATCACACAATGACTTGTACCAGCTGTATTAAAGGAAAAATGGCAAGGACACCTTTTCCCAAGCAGACCAACAGCAAAGTTCAAAAACCTCTGGACTTAATACATTCAGATCTTTGTGGTCCAATGAAAACTATGACTCCAGGAAAGAAAAAGTACTTCCTGACCTTCATTGATGATTACTCCAGATATACCACAGTATTTCTACTTCACAATAAGGATGAAGTGCCAGAGAAATTGGCTCGCTCAAGTAAATAATATTTTTGGCAGAATGCCCAGAGTACTACGAACAGACAATGGCTCAGAATATACAAGTGGTAAAACACAAGCCATTCTCAGGAAGCATGGAATTATGTTCCAGACAACAGTTCCATATAACCCGGAGCAAAATGGAGTTGCAGAGAGAATGAACCGCACACTGTGTGAAAGTGGGAGGAGCATGCTATTTGATGCTGATATGCCAACTACATTCTGGGGAGAAGCTATCACAACTGCATGTTATCTTCAAAATCGTTTGCCGGGAAAAGCAACAACAAAAACTCCATATGAACTATGGAACAAAAGGAAACCAGATTTAAGACACATCAGAATTTTTGGAAGTAAAGCCTATGTACACATTCCAAAAGAAAAACACACAAAATGGGATGCATGTGCAAAAGAAGGTGTACTTGTGGGGTACAGTGAATCTCAAAAAGGATACAGGATTTTACATCAAGACACGAACAAGGTAACAGTCAGCAGAAGTGTGATTATTGATGAAACTTCTATGGGCCAGATTCAGGTAGATGAGAGTATCTTTCCTCTGGAGTAACGCTTCTCATTTACGTTACTCTGAAGACCCTTTCAGCGCAAGTCCTGTAATTCACATAGCAGTTGCGCGTAAACTTGCGCCAGAGTAACGATAATGCGCTGGCGTAACCCGACGCAAGTGGAAGTGGGTGTGATCATATGTAAATGATGGGCGGAGCCCAGCGCAGAGGCTTACGTTCAGCGCATCAACCACGGAGCATGCGCAGTGAGTGAGGCTCCACTCGCCACCTTTGTGCGCATGCTCACAACTTCCGTCGGCACCACTTCACGGGAAACGTCAGCGCAATGCCTTCCGTTGGGCGTTTAAATGCGCCCGTAGAAGCGCCATTCCGGCACTAAAGTATATCCTGCTCCCCCTCCCCGCAGTGATGTTACTTTTGTTCTGAGATAGCTGCTCCCGTTCCCCGCAAACACACAGGAGAAAGCTGAACTTTAATGGCCAGGAGCTGACAGCCGTCATCTCGGCTATGGAGACCTATGATGTCTTCCTCCATGGCTGTAAAATTTGACAGACAAGCATGGACAGAGGTGTTGTCCTGCAAGTGGGACTGCTCAGCTAGCTCTTATCGTCAGTAACGCTGCTGTAGCTGCTCTCCTGCTGACCTGTGGCCGTCTGGAGTAAAGATAAAGCAGCCTTTTGTAGAAATAACTTTGCGCCGGACGGACGAGATACGCGCGGCGCATGTAGCCAGCGTATGGTGCTAATCCATTCGTGAATTGGGAAAAATCCCTCATTTGCATATTTGCAGGGAAAATCAATAGGCGCGACTGATGCGCCCAGCGAAAATAAGCGCTGACGATACTCTGGCGTCGGAACGTTCCGCCGGTCGCAAATGACCCGTTATTGGGCGCATCTAGTTTGGTGGGTACGGGCACATAGAAACGACGGCGCATCATCAAAGTTACGCGGCGCATTTCGAAATACTCCAGCGCAAGTGTTCCTGAATCTGGCCCTATGTGCTCAAAGTTTGAACAACAGACACAAACTATTCAAACTGAGAAAGAATCAACATCAGTCACTCAAGAAAATAAGGAAAGTGATACAGAAATAGAAATTACTGCAGAAGAATCAAAACCTGAATCTGAACCAGAAATACCTTCAGTCAGAAAATCAACCAGAATCAATAAAGGTGTTCCAGCTGAACGTTTATCTTACATAGCTCGCAGAGCTGTTCAAACTGAACCAGGTTCATGGAAAGAGATGCAGAAACTGCCAATGCATGAGAAGCAAGTATGGAACAAAGCCGCTGATGAAGAAATGACATCACTCGAAGATCTCCAGACATGGACACTTTCAGAGCTACCTCAAGGTAAACATGCCATAGGATGTAAATGGGTTTTTAAAACCAAATGTAACTCTGAAGGGAAAGTCTGTCGGTACAAGGGAAGGCTGGTTGCTAAAGGTTACTCACAGAAGTTTGGTGAGGACTATGATGCTACTTTTGCTCCAGTTGCTAAACAAAGTACTTTCAGAACACTAATGACAGTGGCTGCCATGCGTACAATGATTGTGAAACATCACGATATTAAGACAGCTTTTCTTAATGGTGATATTGAAGAAGAAATTTACATGTCACAACCAGAAGGATATTTGAAAAAGGGACAAGAGCATCTTGTCTGCAAGTTGAATAAATCTCTTTATGGCCTTAAACAATCAGCTCGAGCATGGAACCTGAAGATTAATCAAGTTCTACTAAATGAAGGATTTACAAGAAGCAAAGCTGATCCGTGCCTATACGCCAAACAAGTAGACACTGAGTGGATGTATCTGCTAATTTATGTTGATGACCTGATCATTGCTCACAAAAATAACAATGAAATTGCAAAGTTAACAGGAGTACTCAACAAGCACTTTGAAACGAAAGACCTAGGTGAAGTGACATATTATCTTGGAATTGACATCCAACGTGAGAAAGATGGAAGTTTCCTGTTGAATCAGAGCGCAAAAATTGAATCTATTCTTCAGCAATTCAACATGACAGAGGCGAAAGGAGCAAGCACACCTATGGATACAGCCTATCCAAAGTTAGAAGGAGAAGATGATCTTCTCACATCCAATGAACAATACAGACAAGCAGTGGGGGCACTTCTCTACATTGCAACCACTACACGTCCAGACATTGCAGCCAGCATGTCTCTTCTTTGCAGGCGAGTTGATAAACCACGTCTAAGAGATTGGAATGCGATCAAAAGAGTTATGAGATATCTGAAACAGACAAAAGACTTAAATTTGAAACTGTCAGCAAGTGGCGATTTAAACATTGTGGGATATGTGGACCCTGATTGGGCAGGTGATCACAGCACACGCAAATCCACAAGTGGTTACTTATTAAAATTGGGAGACAGTCCTATATCATGGTCCAGCAAGAAACAGATGTCAGTGGCATTGTCCTCTACAGAAGCTGAATACATATCTGCAGCTTATGCCAGTCAAGAAGTTGTGTGGTTACAACAATTACTCAAGGATCTTGGAGAAGCAACATCAGAACCTACCGTCTTATTTGAGGATAATCAGGGTTGCATTAAGCTTGCAACAAGTGAGAAGATTAATGGAAGAACCAAGCACATCGATGTCAGACATCATTACATTCATGACTTAGTTGATCAGAAAGTGATTGAACTTGTGTATTGTGAAACGGAAAAAATGATTGCTGATGTTTTGACAAAACCACTAGCTAGAAACAGATTTGTTGATCTTAGATCAGAAATGGGATTGACATAGATAGTAGTTGTTGAGTGGGGGTGTTAGCATACAAGGTTTGTATTATATGAGCAACATCTACTAAATGTAATTACTGTGTGCCTATTACATTATATGATCACTAGATGGCAGTGTTACGTTTGCTAGTTCATGTTTTGTCTATGTACAAGAAGTAATAATAAAGTTCAGTTCCTGTTTCCACGAGACTACAGACTGTCTGCCTGTAATTTGTTTAGCTCCAAAAGCTTATGTCTAACACACCTGAGGTGTTTACTGCTATCATCTTTTCCTGGCATCACTATCCTATACTCTGGACCTTCCTGGACATTTGGGTTTTCATAAGAGACTTTATTCATTTTATAGATTATATTTTATTTCTTATTTCTGTGCATCCAGAGGCATTTCCCTACGGGATGTTTTCTGGTCTCAAAGTTTTCATTGGACTTAGCACTGTGGTAATTATTTTATTTTCTATTGCATGGACTTTTCTATTGATCTCACACTGCACGGGTTAGTGTATCTGTCACCGCTTTGTGTATAATTGGAATCACCCCCATTGTGTATGATTATAATTTACACTGTTTATTTTACTATGTTGGTTATTATGTTGTTCTAAGTTCACTTTCCCTCATCACATTCACTTATCCAGACACTTGTGTCACCTCCCACTTTACCCACCTCACCATTACAGCGCAGACACCACTCCCTCCCTTTTCACTTGCTAATTCTTTCTGCCTAGGACAGATTGTTAGGCGTCTGCTGCAGTACTCCCAGTCCACCTCCAAGCCCACCCCCCTCGGTAGCACAGGAGCCTTTCCATATATTTGTGATTACCCCCTTAGGTTCCACAGTGAGTATAACAAGCATGCTTTACTGCATATACAGACTGATTTTAGCAACACTTTAAGCTGAGATAGCCAGAGCTTACATATCCACAAGTGCAGAGGGCAGGTAGGTGAAGGGTGGAGAAGTGACATCTACTGTATGCCAGCTATAACATTACCACATATGGTTCATGAAAAGTTAAACTGGAAAATAGATTTATTCATGCTGACCTTGGTGAAACAGAACCAGAATTTAAGTAACAATATGGTAACATAAATGTGTCAAAACTGTGCAGAAAAAAACTTGAGAACTGCAACATCAAGAACTAACATGGGATACAGACACTGAATGCCAATGTAAGGGAGACAAAGATTGCCAATGTGTCAGCTTTAGTTTGAATTGGGTGCCCGCTATCACACACAGAACAGGCATAGAGAAGAAAATTTCACATCAGAATAGTTTTAGTGACCCTCGTGACTATCAGGGATCTATTCAGTTGGGAGGAATTTACCCTTACTTCTTGTTGTGACTATAGGACAGGAAGTAAAGAGAAATCTCCTCAATTGGACACAGATTCAGAAAAAAAAACTAGCAGGCAGTTTTATGATTCTTTCATTGCATCATTGCTTTCTTAAAACGTGCCTTGTGTCTTTCACAATTCTAGTTACACCCCTTCATTATGGTGTTATAAATGTATGGCATTGTAATGGACAAATGATGAAGCTGCAAACACTATACCAAAAATTTCAGTTTCCATCCTTGTATTATTTTGTAATAATTTGGCCTAAATTTATAAGAAACTGTTTTATTATGTAATACAAAGTGGTTAAAACTACTCTAACTGCAGTCAGACTAAATGGAATATTCTGTGAGGTTACTACACATGTATATGTTTATTATGCTTTGGCAATTTAAATGAGTACGACATATGTATACGAGAAACAAAAGAGGAAGTCGATATTAATGTCTCGCTGTGTGTGAATTTGTAGCACTGTGTTAGCACTACCAGTCCATAGAATACAGTAATAATTCCCGTCATTTGCACGCTGTACATTACTGATAGACAAAACACCAGAACCTCCTTGGATGGATCCAGTAAAACGTTCAGAGGTTCCTGGAGGTTTTATATTATGATTACTTCCTCCATCACTACCTGTGATACCTTTAGGAGCACTCCCAGGTGCCTGATATATCCAGCGTGGCCAGTTACTACCAGCTACAGAGCCATCACTACGACCACAGGACACAATGGCATTACCACCAAGAGACACGGTTATTGTGGGTTCCTGGATGACTGTAAACTGAGCCACAGAATCTGCAACACAAATGAGAGAATATTTATAGTAGGAAAAAAATCCTGGTATATTTATATTCAGTAATCTTAATAAAGTATAAAATATGAATTACAGGAAAAATAAGTGATGAAAGCGAAGACCGTCCAGAACATGATCATGGTGATGAGGAATCACTTTGACAGAACAGAGTTTAGTTGAATCCTTCTCCTTCTCATAGTTATATTCTGTATATAAACCACACCTCTCTATGCAAAGTGTCTCAGAGTCATTTGCCATCAGCAGCCTCCACCTACTATATGTCTACACTTAAAGCTCAGGTCCGCCCAAGCCTGCAAAAATTTAAATCCAGCAGGTACACATACTGCTGCTGCTGACTTTTAATAATAAGACACTTACCTGTCCAGGAGTCCAGGGCTGTCGGCACCACAACTGATGTTTCCAGCAGCTGTCAGGTGCTGACACCGCCATTACTGGTAAGGGATCTTGGTGTCAGGACCAGCGGCTAAGGTGACCAGACACGTAGCTACACAAGAGAACTGAGACCAAACAAAGGATATATATATTAAGTGATATTTATTTACAGTGAGAATACACCAACAAACATACACAGCAACCAATGAAAACATAAACCACTCCAGCAAACAAGAATACCTAATAAACCTAATAGCTAACTATATACAATATCTACAACAACGGAAAAGGCAACAGGGATGCAAGGAAAAGGACACGGCTGGGGACAAGAGCATAGAACAAGGCAAGAAGGGTGCAGGATGGATCAGGACCAGGACAGGTGGGCAGGCACAAGCTGGTAGCAGACAGGAAGGGACCAAAATCTTGACGCACTGGGGGAAGGGAGGAGCAGCCTTAAATATCCTGGCAGCTGGAGCCAGGTGTGGCTGATCAGATCCTGCTGGGATCTCTACTACCGGGGCTGTAACAGCAGATTTGGCTCTCAAGTTTAACTGGGAGATCTGGACCATCTGGCCTTGGCACAACAGCATCCTCTGGCTGCAAAAAGTGCATTTGGGGACCCTGGTGGGGATGAGCAAATGTAGGGATCTTGACCCACCCAGACAACCCCTTTAGGCCACATAGCACTGGATTTTTAGAAGCCTCAGACACATCAGCCCCGGAATCAGCATAGTCCAGAGAGGCGGCAGCCCCGGAATCAGCATAGCCCAGAGGGGCGGCAGCCCCGGAATCAGCATAGCCCAGAGAGGCGGCAGCAGGCGGCAACATGGAGGAGGACTGGATCGCGTCAGCAGGCGGCAACATGGAGGAGGACTAAATCGCGTCAGCAGGCGGCAACATGGAGGAGGACTAAATCGCATCAGCAGGCGGCAACATGGAGGAGGACTGGATCGCATCAGCAGGCTGCATGGAGGAGGACTGGATCGCATTAGCAGGCTACATGGAGAAGGACTGGATTGCATCAGCAGGCTACATGGAGAAGGACTGGATTGCATCAGCAGGCTACATGGAGGAGGACTGGATTGCATCAGCAGGCTACATGGAGGAGGACTGGATTGCATCAGCGGGCTACATGGAGGAGGACTGGATCGCATCAGGCACCGGATCGGTGGGAACAGAATCAACAGACAACATGGATAGTGGCACAGATATAAGAGCAGGAGATGAACTGTGTTTTTTTTTCTTAGGCTTAGATATTGGATTACTGCATGTAGTTGCCTTGTGCTGACCAGACTGTACTGCTGATGGTGGGAAGGTAGTAACAGTACTAGGGGGGATAGAGGGAAGAGTATCAGAAATACAGGAAGAGGCCTGAGATGTTGCCATGGGTAACAGCACTGCAGGGGGAGCTTTCAATTGATTGCATAGAGGGGAAGTGTGCCCTCTGGTGGCAGGGTACTTATGTGACTCATAGGGTTGCCACCCGTACGGGATTGACCCGGACAGTACGGGTTTTGAACTGAGTGTCCGGTTTTCTGTCTCCCTGGAACCCGGACACATTATTCATTTAGATCGGACTGTAGAAGCTGGGGATGGGGAAGTGTAGCTAGTGCATATCGGGCAGCAGCTGGGGGCGGAGGAAGCGACACAAGTAGTTAAAATAGGTCAGCAGTGCAATAAAACTTGTACAGCGGCACCCGACAATTAATCTATAGTCCCGGTCCCCTTTTGTATATCAATCCGCCGAGCATGCAATTGCCGGGAGCCACAGTACAACGATTACTCCGCTGGGACTATTTGATGATTTTCGGGCACAGGTGAAGTAATCCTTCTGCTGCGGTTTCCCGGCAATTACATGCCATTGCCTGGCAGATTGACAAAGAAGGTCGGGAGCACTACATAACTATTGCTGCTAGATAAGGATTAACCAGTCTGCAGCACTTCTAAGGTAAGTCTGATCAGAGTAATCACTTGACAGGGAAGTTGAAGGAGGTGAGGAGTTAATGAGGAGTCACTGCCTTGCTTGTCTCTAGTGAAGATTAGGAGGTGGGGGAGGGGGGTGCATGGTGATTAATAAAACTGAACTCAGGAGCTGCCTGTGTGTATCTGTGAGGATGTGAACATAGGGGGGCAGGATGGACAAGACTGCTGTGCACAGGGGCTGACTGTATGTGGGCCATTATATAACACTTACCCCTGCTATATTACTGACCTTTGCCTTTGCCTTTTCGAGACTCTGATTTATTTGTCTCAACCACTGCAATAAGGATTAATCTGCAGCTCCCTGAAAAGCTTTAAAGGGGTGTTCCAGCCAAATTTTGTGTTTATTAAAAATCAGCAGCTACAAAAAGTGTAGCTGCTGGCTTTTAATAAACAGACACTCATGTGTCCCATGCGATCGCCTACCGGGAGGGGCTGGTGTAGGCGATTAAGCTTAATCGCCTAACCAGCCCCTCGACAGAAGCAGGAAGTGGGACAGGAAGTCCCACTCCTCCTGAAGCCCCCACTCCCCCCCCCCCCCCAAAAAAATGACATGCCAAATGTGGCATGTAAGGGGGAGGGGGAGTGGGATTAGCGGAAGTTCCATTTTTGGGTGGAACTCCGCTTTAACTAGTCCTTCTAAGGTATCTGAACAAGTTATGCATCTTTTGTTACCATAGAAACTTTGAGGGAATGTCCGGCTCACTTAAAGCGGAGTTCCACCCAAAAATGTCAAAGTGAAAGGGGCCAGGAACCAAACCTAGCCGTTTAGAGCCACATCAGGAACAGTTACAATTCGCACCAGTGCTAATCACCAGATATAGGATAAGGATCTCTCTCTAATTCCCGATTTTGATTAGACAAGGTGATCTGGCACTGGACCACATGTCAACAAAAATTATCTAAAAAATTAAATTAAAAGTAACATAAAAAACAATATATAATTAATATGGAGGGGACTTAACCTCTCCATTTTTATCAAACTAAAGCAGCCGCATCGAGTAAGAGGGTGTTCAGTCCATCATGAGCAGGGAAGCCCGTGGGGATGGAGTGGGCCGAGCATCGGCATGTGGGACCTGCAGGAAAAAAGATGGAAAATTGAGCCGCGAAAGAGCATCGGCCGCACCATTCTCCACCCCACTGAGGAATCTGCATTGAAAATGGAAATGATGTTGCAGGGATGACCAGATTAACCTGCGTACAAAAGACATTATGACCAAGGACCGAGACCTCCCCTTGGTGATGATCTCCACGGCCGCCTGGTTGTCCGTGGAGAAAATCATTGTCTGCCCAGCCCATAAACCCAAGCTGCGGCCACTATGGGGTAGATTTCAAACAAGGCAGAGGACTCGGTGAACCCAGGGATGGCCAAAGCGTCCTCCGGCCAGGGCCCTGCCAACCAATGGGTGCCAAAGATGGCGGCGTAACCCACCGTAGCCGCCGCGTCAGTTCCAACCTGGGGAGAGGAACAAGACTCCCCAGGAATGAACATGGCGACCCCATTCCAACACCGGAGGAACTCGTCCCACATGCGGAGGTCTGCCAATGCAGCCGCATCTAGTTTGACTCGTGAGTCCGAATCCGGTGCTGATGGCAACAAGGCCAACAACCTGGAGATGAACGATCTGCCTTGCGGGATGATGCGCATGGCAAAATTTAACATGCCCAGGAGAGACAATAACTCCACCCTGGTACAAACCCGAGAGATCGTGAAGCAATGAATGCACTCTCTGATTCTGGTGAGTTTGTCAGCCGGGAGCCTGGCCTGCATGGCTTCAGTGTCCAAGATGACCCCCAAAAAGGTGAGAGTCGGCGCCGGGCCCTCAAGCTTGTTGGTTGCCAGTGGCACATTGAGCGCTGAAAAAACAGCCAGCAGCTTCTGCAAATCCAAAGGAGGTTGTAGGGGACTCTCGATGAGGAGGAAGTCATCCAGATAATGAATGACCGCATGACATCGCTCCTCATGGATGAGAATCCACTCCAGAGCCTGAGCGAAAATATCAAAAAGCCACGGACTGCTCTTGGACCCGAAGGTGAGTCTGGTGGCAAAGTAGTACATCTCCCTCCACTTAATCCCGTGCCACTGCCAGAGTGACGGCATGATCGGGAGAAGTTTGAAGGCGTCCGCTATGTCTGCCTTGGACAGCCAAGCCCCCCGCCCAACCTTGATGACTTGCTGGATGGCCTGATCTATAGATGCATATTTGAGGGAAAATTCTTCAGATGGAATTAAAGAATTGAGACTAGGCACAGTGGAGCAATGAGGGGCAGACAAATCATAAATTAATCTCAATTTATTGGAGAATTTCCCCTTTACCAGACCCAACGGGTTGACCCTCCAGGATTGAAAAGGAGACACAGCAAAAGGACCAATGACAAAACCTTTGTCCAGTTCCCCCTGGAGTAAAGTGTCCACCGCCCCCAAGTCCCCGCCACATGACCTGAGGTTGGGACATTCGAAGGTCTCCAGCGGTAATGTGACAAACCCTGTGTGGAAGCCTCGGGTAAAACCTTCCACCAGAAAGGGCCTAGCTCCGCGGATGGGTGGGAGGACAAACAATCCTGCAGCAGCCCAACGTTGATGCGGCTAAGTCAACTGTTTTTGCTCAACCTAAGTGAACAGGAAGATTTCGGATGGGCCCTGAAGCATCCTGTGCAGATGTGCAGCAACCGGCACTGAGCGTAGTTGCAGACCCCGTGATTAAAATTGTTACAAATGGGGGACTTACCCAAATACTGAATGGGACGACCCAACTTGTCAACAGTGGCTGCCTGAGCAGGAGCTGGAAGAGACCCGGGGAAAGCTCTGGAAGTGCCCGGGAGGACCGGAGCTTCCGAGTTGGGGCACCAATAAGCCGTGTGAGATGCTGACTGGCAGGTGGCGCAAACCGGTGACCTCAAGCCCGCAAAATGGCGACAGAAAAGTTCCGTGTCAATGCGGCTCCAAACTGCCACCACCTGGTGCTGGGCCAACAAAGCGGCAGCCTTGGCGGAAAAAGAACGGTGATAATCATAAAACGCCGAGCCTCCGAATTTGTGACCCAACTCCACCACGGCATAAAGGTAATGGTCCAACTCCTCTCTCCTAAGGGGACTCGCAGAGCAGACTATGTCCCTAAACATGCTGAAAGCCAGCACGAACTCGGGGATGGAGAGTTTCCGACTCAACCTGTGGTCCCTGGATTTAATGATTACCGACACGTCCCCACAAGCGTAGGACTTGTTGTCAGCCACGTCATGCGCGGCTATCAGCAAGGACGCCAGGTTGACGTCCTTCCCATCTAAAATGTCCTTCCTGATGCTTGCCGGGATGAAATGGGCTGGGGTGACAGAAGGGACACCGGAACTGGTACCTGACAGCGGAGGCCCAGGAACTGTGGGAACACCGGGGACAATCGAGACCCCCGGAACAGCCGGGACCACCGGAGCAGGAACTGGGCTGGCCTCCAGCACCTCCACTCTGGCTCTCAGATCCTGAAATGAGCCTGCTAAGGAGCTGAGGGTGGAATGGATCTGTGTCAGGGATGAGGCCATGGCCCGAAGAGTAACTTGTTCCGCGTCTGAACTGGCAGGGGAGGGGAACAAAAGTCTAAACAGCTCGGCTTTGCGTGCCGAAGCCGGGTGAGCAATGCCCCTGCGCTGCAACTCTGCAACCAATCTTGGAACAGTCCAGGATCTTAGGGAAGGCGTGGCGCCTCGATCTGACCCCCTCGCTGACCCCCTAGCTGGAGAAGGGGAAACAGAGGCGAAGTCTTCGATGTCCGCCGCTTGAGACATGCCCTGAAACAATGGAAAACAAAACACCATGACAGAAACCTATACCAGACTAACAAAAGAGAAACCACCATCCCATGCCCTACACCGCCCTCTCGAAGCAACCACCTTAACCTGGATGAGAACGAACCCCAAACCCTCCCAACTAGGAGGGCCGAGCCATCTGCTGACGCAGACAAATTACAAACGAAACACTCAGGCCCCCCTCCCCCGGACCCTGAAACGAGACAGGTCCAAGCTTTAGAAGCTGCTGAGTGACTGAATAAGAAACTAAAGGATTCGAACGGGTAAGGAGACTTGCCACTGCTCAAGCCAATTAACAACGAAACGACTCAACCCGTGAGACCTAAACGAATTAGGCGACCCCCAGTGGTAGGCAGACCCTAAATAACTTGGAACAGATCGGGTAAGTACCCGGGACCTCGGCTTACCTTCCCGAAAGTCCTGCAACTGACGCGAAAGCCTTGCATCTGGCGCCTGGAAAAAAGATACAAGGGACCGGAACAAGTCAGACCCCCTCCTGAACGAACCAGGAACAATGCGAGTACTATGAAAGTGCCACGTGGAGCATGAAAAACGGAAAAGTGTGTCCCATACCAGACGGTTGAGGAGAACTTGCCACTGATCAAGCCAATTAAAAACGAAGCATCTCAAACCGTAAACACCCACAAGCGTGGTGGGTGACCTACCCCAGTGGAAAGACTGCCGCCCCCCCCCTGACAGGAAAGACCGTGCAACTTACCTCACCCCCCCCCCCCCAACCCTGAGGAACCCACCCCCCCTTTCCAAGCCGCACCTGCGTGAAAGCTAAAGCGGAGTGGAACGGCACCCTGCGTGAAACATCAAATTAAAAATGACATAATAACTGCATGACACTCACTGAAACAGCTTGAAAAGAAAACCCCCGCTATTTATGTAACGTGACTGCACGATAGAAGTCCTGAAACGGAGAAGGAAAAACGAAAGATACACGCATGAAATGAAAATGACAAGACAACATCTGCTGAAAATGAAAACCAAACCAAAAAAAAAAAAAAAACGGAAAGGAGATTTGCGCCACGTTCAGCGTGTCAAAGGCACCCGCCCGTGAATGGCTGGCTCACCTGGAACTATTACTACCACACGAGAGTGCCCCCCCCCCCCCGGGGAGACCAGGACCTCTAACTGAAACCTGCAGGTTTGTCCCAGGAGACACCACCTTGACCAAACTGCCACCTGGAGGGATGGAGGGGATTTGACAGATACGCATACACATGGTGATGGAAAAGAACATAAAACAAACATGAAGTTACCTGATTGCATGGTTTGCAGGCTGCAACCGAGAGTAGCGCCCCCCCCCCCAAGCCCTCCTTGACCAATCATGGCTGTCAGAGAGCACCTGACCCCCCCCCCCTTGCGGTGCAGGACTGCACTGAAAGTAATGGGGTCAGCAGGACATGGACACTGATCCTATGGAAGCCAAGTGAAACCCCTGATCCCAGCCATGCACCAAGGGCCATTGACCATCCTGAACATGGTGACCCTGGTGTTTGCACCCCAGCTGGCCGGCAACCTGACGAGTGCACGGGAGATGGGACGTGGGCCGCGACCTGTGGTGTAACAAATATGCCAATTGACATCCCGGGAGCCAGCCATGAAAGTCACCCCCCCCCCCCGATACCTGTACAAGGTGGCCGAGCGAGGAGGCGGAACCAACCCGAGGAAATCGAGCGATCGAGGAGCCGTGAAGCCACCGAGGAGCCGTGGAGCAGTGAATCCGCCAAGGAGCCGCCGTGGAGCCGTGAAGTCGCCGTGGAGCCGTGAGAAGAAAAATTCGCTGTGGAGCCGCCGCGGAGTCGCCTGATGATGACGTCACGCCGGAAACCCGGAAGGTCCACCTGTAGGAGACAGGAGAAGGAGGGCAGGTTAAGAACCCCCTCGACTCCTCCTACTAATTCAGGCCCGCCTACGGCCGGCCTTCCTATTTATGCAATGGAAATTAACAGGAGATAAAGGGACTGCACCCACAGACATCTATTAAAGGGGTTGTAAATAAAAAGCATCCTTTACCTGCAGACCTTCCTCTTTTCACTTCCTCATTGTTCATTTTTGCTCAGAAGTTGCTCTATTTCTTTTCTGTTCTGTTCACTTCCTGCTTGTCTGATTGTTACTCACCACCGTGAAGGGAGGCTTTACTGCGGTGGTCAGTGACGTGCTCGCCCCCCCTCCTGGGAACTACATCTGTGCGGCAGGACGCTCTCTACATGTTAGAGACAATCATTAAACTATTCTGTCTGTCTACCTTCCAGACATTCATTTTAGGCTGGCTGGCTGGCTGGCTGGCTAGTAGGCATGTGCAAAAGTGAAAAATTTGTTTTGTTTCGTTTTGTTTCAATTTGTCATTTAATACATTTCGTTAAGTTAGTTTCGTTACATGTGTTGAATTTGTTTTCGGAATTCGTTAGTTTTCGACCGAATTTAGAAAAATCCGGTCGAAATCGAAAATATTTCGACCGTTTTTTTTTCGAATTCCGATCGAATTTAGTCCGGGGGTATTCGATTCGAAATTCGAAAAAAAAATTATTTTCGAATTTAATTCGAAAAAAATTCTATTCGAAAAGAGACTTCTAATCTGGTTGAAATATTTTCGATTTCGACCATTTTTTTTTTCGAAATTCGGTCGAAAACGAACGAATTCCGAAAAAGGTCGAAATATTTCGCTAATATAGCAATTCGGGAATTCGTATGCATCCGAATGTCCGAATAATGGAAAATTCGTCCGAATTTCGATTCGGAACGAAATGCACATGCCTACTGGCTGGCTGGCTGGCTGGCTGGCTGGCCTCTTTTCAGGACAAGGTAAAGACTGCTATCTGCAAGCTTTATATAACATAGGCGTGTGTGCTAATGAGGCAATTGAAAACACATGCACAGCCCATGAAACACACCAAACGCAAGTTCACCCAATGTAGAGACTGAACTTTAAAGTGGGTACACCTGTTAAGGATGTCCTTAAATTACTAACCCAAAAAACACGCTCTATGACCATGCACAGAAACATCCAATTGCTGTTCACACACAAAAAGCAACATCAAAAAATTGAATGCTGTTTTTCAGCATGTAGAAAAAACAACGTTTTTTCCAACTTCATCATTAAAACGACGTTGCCCACACACGGCCGTTTAAAAAAAATGCTCTAGTAAAGTGCGGTGACGTACAACACGTACGACAGCACTACAAAGGGGAAGTTCCATGCAGATAGTGCCACCCTTTGGGCTGCTTTAGCTGATTTAGTGTTAGTAAAAGTTGATTTGCGGTTTTCAGTCTGTTACAGCGTGATGAATGTGCTTACTCCATTACGAACGCTAGTTTTACCAGAACGAGCGCTACCATCTCATAACTTGCTTCTGAGCATATGCGGGTTTTAACGTTGTTTTAGCCCCATTTTTTAATACCCGAAAAACGACATAGTTTAAAACGTCGTTAAAAAATGAAGCATGTTCGAAAAGAAAATTGTCGTTTTTCAGAACATGAAAAATGATATGAACCCCACACACGATCATTTAAAATGACATGTTTTTAAAACACCAATTTTTTCATGTCGAAAAACGATCGTGTGTACGATAAGTCCCTCGGCATGCTCAGATCAACAGAAATGCAGCTAACAGAAAATAAGGCAAAACCCTGTCCAAAATGAATCACATCATCCAGCATGCTACAAAATTAGAGATGGGACAAACACCCCCTGGTCCGGGTGGGCAAACAAAGAGCCTAACATGGGCAAAAGTTATACCATAAATACCATTGCAGTCTATGAGAATTGACTTGGGAATTTTGCTAGACTCCACTTACCTGGCTTATCTTCTAGTTATTGGCCTTAAAATGGGTATGGGGGCCCAGGTCACACCCTAAGGGACATACAGTGCCTGCCGCTGTTATTGTACTTACAGCGTGATCTCAGTGCACTGGTTCTCGGCGACAGGGTACTGTACATCTTGCGCTGGCTGCCGCAATAGGAAAAACACAGGAGAGTGGCCTCCATGATGGGGGGGGGCATGCGGCTTATGGGCACAGGCAGCACAGGGCAGAAAGGCAGAGGCTCAGAAGCAGAACTGGCTGGCTGTAGCGGAGGCGGAGTGGTACATCAGAGGCAGACTGGTGGTGTAACGATGTGACCGCAGGTACACAGACAGGTCACACTCACTGCCAGTGGCACTGTGATGATCAGGGGCGCGCAGGGAATGTTTTCTTTCCTTCCTCCATTCCCCTACCGCTGCTGTGCCAGCGCCTCTAACACTGTACGGAGGGACTCTATAGTAGAGCGGCTGCCTGTTGAGTTAGTTGCTGAGAGGGAGTAGGATCACCGGTGGCCGGGCGCCCTGGGTGGTAGTGCCACCACCTCTCTCCAGTAGCACCGGCCCTAAATCCAAGGCAAATTTTAACCACTTCCGTACCGTATGACATCCTGGACTTCAGTGGTAGATATCTGAATGATGCCTGCAGCTACAGGCATCATTCAGATATACTTTTTTTACAGGCGGCGATTGTGCGCATCATAAGAACGATCATAGCGACAGTTCCGCCGCTTGATCATTCTTACAGGCGGCGGGAAGGGACATCCCACCGCCATCCGGTGCTTCTCTGTGCTCTCCCGTGCCATCGGAGGCCCAGAGAATGAATCGTCCGCCGCCGAATGAGGAGCATAGAGATTTAAAAACATAAACACAGCCGCAATCGTGGCTGAAAGCATGCGATCAGTGATTTTTTTTTTCCCAATCGATCTCATGCTTTCCAGCCTGGAAGAGAGATATGGGGTGTTATTGACCCCGCCTCTCTCCATAAAGAGGACCTGTCACACACTATTCCTATAACAAGGGATGGTTACGTTTGTTGTAATAGGAATAAAAGTGAGAAAGAAATGTAAAAAAAAGTGCAGGACTAAGAATAAAAAAAGTAAAAAAAAAATTAAAAAAAATTAAAACGCCCCTGTCCCTAGTAGCTTGCGCTTAGAAGGAAGCGAACGCGCATGTAACTCCCGCCCACATATGTAAACGCCGTTCAAACCATACATGTGAGGTATTGCCGCGTGCGTTAGAGTGAGAGCAATAATTCTAGCACTAGACCTTCTCTGTAAATCTAAACTGGTAACCTGTAAAAAAAATTCTAGTGTCACCTATGAAGATTTTTAAGTACTGAAGTTTGGTGCCATCCATATGTGTGTGCAATATTAAAGCGTGACAAGTTAGGTATCTATGTACTCGGTGTAACATCATCTTTCACATTATCCCCAAAAATTGGGCTAACTTTACTGTTTATCTATTTTTTAATTCATGAAACTGTTTTTTTTCCCAAAGAAAAGGTGTTCAAAAAATTATTGCGCAAATATCGTTCGAGATAAAGCTTTTGCAATGACCGCCACTTTATTCCCTAGGGTGTCTTCTAATATATATATATATATATATATATATATATTAGGGTTGTCCCGATACCACTTTTTTAGGACCGAGTACAAGTACCGATACTTTTTTTCATGTACTCGCCGATACCGAATGTGACAGTTTTCAAACCACAATACAGACTAAGGATATTTTCTTTAGAATTATGAAGAACTCTAACTCAAGACATTATAAAAGAATAAAAATTAGTAAAAATGAATAAAAAAAAATTATTTTCTTGTCATGCAGTAGTAAAAAACTCAAAGAATTTTCACAGAACATGTTGATAAATACAAAAAAAGTATTCTATTTAGGTATCGGGAGAATTTATGCGAGTACAAGTACTCCCAAAAATACTCGGTATCGGTCCCGATACCGATACTAGTATCGGTATCTGGACAACCCTAATATATATATATATATATATATATAGTTTGGGGTTCTGAGTTATTTTCTAGTAAAAAAATTATGATTTTTACATGAAGAATGGGAAGTGCCAGAATAGGCGTGGTATGGAAGTGGTTAAATAAAACACTGGTGTCCAATCGAGAATTGTCCCCCGGCAGATTTGCATGGGTTTTTGATACGCTGATCATAAAGGGAATCTCTGTGCCAAATTTTAAATAAAAAAACTGGCGTTGGTTCCCCTTCAGGAGCATACCAGACCTTTAGGTCTGGTATGGATTTTAAGGGGGAACACCTACGCCGAAAAAAGGGCATGGGGGTTCCCCCAAAATCCATATCAGACCCTTATCCGAGCACGCCACCCGGCCAGTCAGGAATGGGGGTGGGGATGAGCGAGCGCCCCCCTCCTGAACCATACCAGGCCGCATGCCCTCAACATGGGGGGTGGGCACTGCGCCTCCCACCCCAAAGCACCGTTGTCCCCATGTTAATGGGGACAAGAGCCTCTTCCCGACAACCCTGGCCGTTGGTTGTCGGGGTCTGCGGGTGGGGGGCAGGCTTATCCGGAATCCGGAAGACCCCTTTAATAAGGGCATGTGATGTAATAACGGGTGGGGTCACCGAGTACCACGCCTCATGCCTATATAAGTTGTTGCGCAACGTGCACACGGCATTCCAGCGGGAGAGGTCGTTGTGTCAACATCGCTAGAAGAGAAGAGGGAACAAGACGGCGGAGAAGACCGGGCCCCCGCGGTGGAGCCCAGCAGAAGAGAGAACAGAGAAGACGGCAAAGGAGTCTTGGGCCCCCCGCTTGTAAAAGAGCTTAAAGAAGAAAGTGGGGGCCCCTGGCAGAACAGAACAAGATGGAGGTGGAGACCGGGCCCCCCCGGCAGAAGACTGCGAAGAAGTCCGGGCCCCCACTTGTAAAAGAGCTTTAAGAAGAAAGCGGGGGCCCTGGCAGAACACTCCCCGAAAGTGTGGAGAAGTCAGAAGAAGACCCCCCCCCCCCCAAGCTGACTAATAAATTAGTTTAAAAACCTGTGCAGTGTGTTTTTTTATTTAACATTTTTCCCCCAGGTGAATGGGTAGGGGTACGATGTACCCCATACTCATTCACATAGGGTGGGGGCCGGTATCTTGGGACCCCCTTATTAAAGGTGTCTCCTGGATTTCAATAAGCCCCCCGCCCGCAGACCCCGACAACCAACGGCCAGGGTTGTCGGGAAGAGGACAACAGTGCTTTTGAGTGGGGGGCGCAGTGCCCCCCCACCTCACAGCACCCACCCCCCATGTTGAGGGCATGCGGCCTGGTACGGTTCAGGAGGGGGGGCGTTCGCTCGTCCCCACCCCCATTCCTGACCAGCTGGGTGGTGTCCTCGGATAAGGGTCTGGTATGGATTTTGGGGGAACCCCCATGCCATTTTTTTGACGCAGGTGTTCCCCCTTAAAATCCATACCAGACCCAAGGGCCTGGTATTATCCTGAAGGGGAACCCACGCCGTTTTTTTATTTAAAATTGGTGCAGAGTTTCCCTTCATGATCAGTGTAACACAAAAAAAAGGCAGGTTTACAGATGTGCCTCTTCAACCCGTGCAAATGCAGCTACGCCACTTGATATTTATCAAGATTTTGCCGGCGTAGCGAAGAGGCGCACCTGAATGGCCGAAAATGCCGCTCGCACATGCGCAGTACACAAATAAATCTCCCGCAGGTTTAAATGTACTAGCATGCGCAGCGGCTGGTTTCTAGTGTTGCTCACGAATATTCGCATTGCGAATATTCGCTACGAATATTGCATATTCGAGTATTCGCGAATAACTCGAATATCGCGGCGAATATTCGCTATTTCGAATATTCGTATTTTTTCAAATTTCGCAATCAATTTCGCATTCGCACTAGCGAAATTTCGCATTTGCGAAATTTCGCAATTTTTTATTTTTTATAAAATATAGCGAATATTCGTAAATATATATATATTTTTTTTTTATAAAAATATTCGCTATTTCGAATATTCGTATTTTTTCAAATTTTGCAATCAATTTCGCATTCGCACTAGCGAAATTTCGCATTCGCTAAATTTCGCAATTTTTTTTTTTTTTTTATAAAATATAGCGAATATTCGTAAATATATATATATATTTTTTTATAAAATATATAATATTTTCGCTTTAGCATATGCAAAATGTAGCTATTTTTTTTCCTTAATATCGAATATTCGTGATATTTTATAAAAAAAAAAAAAAAAGCGAAATTTCGCAATTTTTTTTTTTTTTTTATAAAATATATATTTTCGCTTTCGCATATGCCAAATTTCGCTATTTTTTTTTTTTTTATAAAATATAGCGAATATTCGTTAATATCGAATATTCGTGATATTTTATAAAAAAAAAAAAAAATAGCGAAATTTGATTGGCTCTGATGCGCCCTTCTTTTGCATCAGAGCCAATCAGAATAACTCGAATATTCGGCAAAAGGAATATTGCGCGATATTCCTTTTGCCGAATATTCGAGTTATTCTGATTGGCTCTGATGCAAAAGAAGGGCCGAGTAGCTGATGCGATTCTTTTATGTTGCCGAAAATTCGCAATGCGAATTTTCGGCAACATAAAAGAATCGCATCAGCTACTCGGCCCAGGGTCTCTCTCTAATCATACCAGCAATGCTTTTAGACGTCGATGGAGATCACTAGGATGTGATCTGTTTTAAAAATAAATTTGAAAAAATCCGAATATTCGCCGCAATATTCGAGTTATTCGCGAATACTCGAATATGCAATATTCGTAGCGAATATTCGCAATGCGAATATTCATGAGCAACACTAGTCATTATGTGTGAGTGAGGGGAGTCCACTATTTTTAAGAAACTCAGATATAGCGTCTGCTTTCGAGTTCTTGATATAGGGTGGTTTGTGTTGTTCCGGTAGATTATATAGTTTGTCATAGAATTTCTGAAAAAGCTCTGCTATTTTTTCAGGCTCATGCCTTAGAGTGCCTCCTTTGTCACCCAAGGCATGAACCTGGTTTGCTAATTTTGTATCCCTAAGGGCTTTTGCGAGGAGTTTCCCATTTTTGTCTCCCTGTTCATAGAAGATATTTTTCCGGAAAAAGAGGGATTTCCTTACCTTGGTGTCTAGGATTAGTTTCAAGGAAGATCTGCATTTTATCAGTTCCTCCTCGACAGAAATCGCCAGTGACTTCTTGTGTTGTGCTTCTAGATTGGCTATTTGGTTTGATAATTCGGCGATCTCCTTATCTCTTTCCCTTTTTTTCCTAGAGCCTTATCAATTCCCCCTGTACGACGCTTTTGTGCACCTCCCAATTGTTTAGGGGGTTCGTATCATCAGCAGAGTTATTTGAGAAGAAAGACGTAATTGTTTGATGTATGTCGTCTTTGACGACCTGGTCTGTAAGCAAGGACGTGTTAAGCCTCCAGTCTGTTCACAGTGCTCAGGCTGAACTGTTGGACACTTACATAGAGCACAAGGAGAAAAAAACTGCACAAACTGGAAGGCTGCCGCTCTCATGTCAGGGCAACTTTTAGTGAGCGCTGCACCGGAGTGGTAATTTTCGCAATCCTCCACCTCACTCATTACTAGTGTTGCTCACGAATATTCGTATTGCGAATATTCGGCTCGAATATGGCATATTCGAGTATTCGCGATATATTCCGAATTTCGCGGTGAATATTCGCTATTTCGAATATTCGAATTTTTCCAATATTTTTTTTAGAACAGATCACATCCTAGACATCCCCGTCGACGTTTAAAAGCATTGCTGGTATGATTAGAGACCTTGGGCCGAGTAGCTGCAGCGATCCTTTTATATTACCGAATATTCGCATTGCGAATGTGCGTCACTAGGCTTATCGCGCGATCATTGTTTATTGCCGAAAAATTCGCAATGCGATTACGCGAGAGTAGCGATATCGCGCGATTATCTTTACTTCCGCCTCAGAACGATTATTTCAGTTTCATTATTAAAATAGATCACATCCTAGTGATCTCCTTCGACGTCTAAAAGCATTGCTGTTATTATTAGAGACCTTGGTCCGAGTAGTTGACGCGAATTTTTTATATTGCCGAATATTCGCAATGCGAATATTCGGCAATAGGGATATTGCGCGATTATTTACTCCGCCCTTCTGCATCAGAGCCAATCAGAGTTCTCCTTCCACACTCGTCATAGGTTAGCAACCAATAGGAACCTGCCTGTATGGGCATTATATAAGGTCACTCCCAGCAGCATTTCATTGCAGATCCAGAACTTGGCTAGAGAGTGTGGAGACTGTTTCTGTGTTGCTGGTATTTTGCATCTTGCATCATCATCATCAGCATTGTCCTTTATGGTTGCTATTTGCTACAGTACTTACTGATTCCAGTGGATATTTTCCAGCTCATAATCCTAAACTGCTTTTTGCAAAGCAATACACCCAAGAGCTTTTTTAAAAGCTAATTTTTGTTTTGTGCTCTGTTCAACTTCTGTTAGTGTAGTAAGTTGCAGGCTTAGCTATTGACTGCTTCCTATTGCTTTAATTGCAGATATTCCAGATTTCTGAAAGGCCCTATAGATTTTTTAAAAGCCCCTTTATTTTTCTGCTGTGTTGGTCAAACTCTGTTAGTTCAGTAAGTTGCAGCTTAGCTATTGACTGCTTCTTATTCATTTAATTGCAGATATTCCAGATTTCCTCATTCCTTAAAGGCGCAGGAGCTTTTTTAAAAGCTCTTTTTTTTCTGCTGTGTTGTTCAACTTCTGTTAGTTTAGTAAGTTGCAGCTTAGCTATTGACTGCTTCTTATTCATTTAATTGCAGATATTCCAGATTTCCTCATTCCTTAAAGGCGCAGGAGCTTTATTAAAAGCTCTTTTTTTTTTTCTGCTGTGTTGTTCAACTTCTGTTAGTTTAGTAAGTTGCAGCTTAGCTATTGACTGCTTCTTATTCATTTAATTGCAGATATTCCAGATTTCCTCATTCCTTAAAGGCGCAGGAGCTTTTTTAAAAGCTCTTTTTTTTTTCTGCTGTGTTGTTACACTTCTGTTAGTTTAGTAAGTTGCAGCTTAGCTATTGACTGCTTCTTATTCATTTAATTGCATATATTGCAGATTTCCTCATTCCTTAAAGGCGCAGGTGCTTTTTTAAAAGCTCTTTTTTTTTTCTGCTGTGTTGTTACACTTCTGTTAGTGTAGTAAGTTGCAGCTTAGCTATTGACTGCTTCTTATTCATTTAATTGCAGATTTTCCTGCTTCCTGAAAGGCCCAAGAGCTTTTTTAAAAGCTAGGTTTTGTGTTGTTCATTTTAGTTAGATTTCTGTATAGTAAGTGTACATACTGTTGGTGTACATTTATTGCAGCTAGCTTACTTTAGTGTGTGTTTAGTGTCTGTGTTTTCTTGGTTAAAAAAAAAAAAAAAAAGTTATTAGTTAGTGTTTCTTTATTTTTTGGTAGTTGTAGTCCTTGTCAGTTAGTGTTTTAAAAAAAAAAAAAAAAAAAAGTAGCCTTAGTTTATAGTCATATACGTTTGTGTAAGCAGTTAGTGTTTGTTGAGTGCATTTATTTTTATTTTTTGTAGTTCTTGTCTTTGGTGTACTAGTTTTATTAAAGTTTAGTAGCTGTCTGTTTAGGTCTTTGCCTGCGTGCCTGTCTTTTAAAAAAACACCAAAAAACATTTTACACACATTTCCCTCCCCCAATAAAGTTTACCCCCCCACACACACACATCAGCAATTATGAGCGGCATCCGTGGCCGTGGCAGCAGGGGTAGGGGAGTTACTCCCAGTGCTGGGTCGCTGCCAGCACGGGGTACCTCTCGTGCCCCTACTATTGCTAGAGGATCAGGTGGAAGGGGAGTCCGCCTCATGCGTGATTTTTTTGCATCTGGCAGCCGCCCCATATTGCCATCTCAGGCTCAAGGAGTGGTGGACTACATGGGGCACAGCAGTGCCACTGAGTCGTCGGTCCCGACTCACAGTAGTTCCACTATTACACCGTTGCCTGTAGTACCCCCCCCCAGCCCCCAAGAGTCCAGCATCTTACTGTTCGACAGCGACAGTGAGAGGGATGTCTTGGTGGAGGCCATGCATCGGGCAGAGCTCCCGCTCTGTCCTGATGGTCAGGACCTTTTTGAAGGGATGGACGATGAGTATGGGATACCTGCCGTCAGTATCCCAGAGACATCCCTTCAAAGTGGTGGTGCTGTTTTGGTGCAGGAAACATCAGCACCTAGTCAGACCCAGGCGTGGGTGAGGGAACAGCGGAGCCAGGCTATCGGCTCCATGTCAGCTGGTTCCCTCATACCACAACATCACAGCCCTTGGTCTGACATCTCTGGGGGCGAGGAGGGTGACCCATCATGGTTGCCATCTGTCTCGTCGGCTCACTGCGACAGTGACGACGGGGAAGGTAGGCACCCTGTGGAAACGGTGCGCCAGGTCACCACCAGGGAGACCAGCGTCAGGGTCTCCACTGGAGATGGCAGCAGGAGGTGTCAGCAGCAGCAGCAGCAGCAGCAGCAGCAGCAGCAGCAGCAGCAGCAGGCAGCTCCACCTGTGCGTACCGAGTCCCAGCAGATGCAAGTCAGCGTTACCCCATCTGACGGGAGGGTGACGCTGAAGTCACCTGTCTGGGCCTACTTCACCCTGGTGGCAGACAACCCTCTAGTGGCCATCTGCCGGATCTGTTCAGTCAGGGTGAAGAGAGGGAAGATTTTGGCTCGGGTGGGTACCACAGCCCTGAACCAGCACCTGAGGATAAATCACTGGCGGGTGCATGACCAAATGAAGCGTGGTGGTGGTAACAGCGCCACCACCACAAGTGAGCAGGGTACAGCAGCCCCTGCCACAGCTTCATCTCTTCCCAGCAGGTCATGCCCCCCCGCTCCCTCTACTAGTGGTACTGGTACCGGCAACCAGACCTCTACTTTGACAGCACCCTCCGTGTCCGTGTCCCGCACTGCCGTCCGGCGCCAGGCGACTATTTCAGACGCCTTTGAACGCCACACTCCCTTCTCCACCGGAGACCGACGTGTGCGTTCCCTCAATGGGCTCCTGGCAAGGGTTATTGCCCAACATCTTCTTCCCTTCAATATCGTTGACAGCAACCCCTTCAGACAGATGTTGGAGCAGGCCCAACCCCAATGGCGTGTCCCCAGCCGCCATTTCTTTGCCAGGACTGGTGTCCCTGCCCTACACCAGCACATTGTGAAGAATGTAACCCTGTCGCTGGATCACGCTGTCAGCGACAGGGTGCATCTGACAATGGATGGCTGGACCAGCAGGCATGGGCAGGGGCGCTACATAAGCTTTACTGCCCATTGGGTTTCCCTCCAAGGCGCCGGGGAGGGATCGGCGGCAACAGATTTTGTGGTGCCGCCCCGGGGTGTCCAGGGGAGAACTGCTGGTCTCCGTCAAGCCTCTGTCTCCGCAGCTGCTGAGCCTCCCAGCAAGCGCCCCCGTAGCTACTCAGGTGTGGTGCACGTGCGCTGTCAGGCCGTGCTCCAGCTTGTTAGCTTAGGGGACCGGAGACACACTGGACAAGAAGTGCTGACCGCACTTCAGGCTCAGGTCCAGAAGTGGCTGACACCACGAAGGCTCCAGGCAGGTATGGTTGTCTGTGATAACGGCAGCAACCTACTCTCCGCCCTTCAGGCTGGCAGTCTGACTCACGTGCCCTGTCTGGCACATGTCCTCAACCTAGTGGTGCAGAAGTTCATGCGCACCTATCCTGGGTTGAGTGACATTGTGCTAAGGGTGCGTAGGATTGCCAGCCACTTCAGGCGCTCCCCAACCGCTACCGCGTCCCTGTCCAAGTGGCAGCGGGTCAACAGGCTGCCCCCTCACAGGCTGATTGTGGACAGTGTAACGCGGTGGAACTCCACCCTCCAAATGCTGGAGAGGTTGTGGGAGCAGCGAAGGGCGGTGAGGCAGTACCTGCTGGAGCAACCCACTGCCGGCCCAGCATCAACACTCCCGTACATCACCTGTGCGGAGTGGGGGCAGATACACCAGGTCTGCCAGGTGTTGGGCCCTTTTGAGCAGGCGACCAAGATGGTCAGCAGGGAGCATGTCGGCCTTAATGACGTGCTCCCTATAGTGTTCGTGCTGGAGAGGACACTAGATCGCCTGCTCGAAGCTGGGGAGAGTGCCTTGGTGGAGCAGGAGGAGGCAGCACTGCTCCACCGAGACCAGGGCCAGGACGAGGAGGAGGAGGAGGATGATGATGATGAGGACGAGGTTGCTGGTGTCGTCCTGGAGTCAGGGCCTGGCCAGGAGGGACAGCAGGTGTTGGGGGCACCGATAGTCCGGGGGTTGGGCAGCTCTGAGCGTGATCAGCAGCGCCTCAGGGAAGAAGAGTCTGACCTCATTGACCTGGGCAGCAGTGAGGAGTCCCAGCGGGCTGCGCTCTTCCCCATGGCTGCCCACATGCTGAGATGCCTCAGGAGGGACCCCCGGGTTAAGACCATCAAGGGCAGGGATGATTATTGGATGGCCACCCTTTTGGATCCCAGGTGCAAGGGGAAAGTGGAGCAGTTCATCCCAGCCAGTCGGAGGCAGCGCCGGATGGAGGAACTGCAGGCCGGCATTGTCAGCCGTTTGGAGCAGGCAACTCCCCGTCCTCCAGTTGTCGCCCCTCATCTCACCCAGCAGGTGTCTGCACCCAGCAGCAGCCGAGCAGGGGACCTAATGGAAGAGATGAGGATGTTCTTCCAATCGGATCAACCCAGTACCAGCAGCAGCAGAAGCAGTCACCACCAGCGTCTGGCCCACATGGTGGCAGATTACATGGCGTCCGCCGGTGCTTCGGAGAGTATGAATACCGACGACCCCATGGAGTACTGGGTTGCCAGATTGGACACCTGCCGCGAGCTCGCTCAGTATGCGCTGGAGCTATTGTCTTGCCCCCCCTCCAGCGTACTATCTGAGCGGACATTCAGCGCGGCAGGTGGGGTGGTCACGGACAAGAGGACCCGTCTGTCCACAGACTCCGTGGACAGACTCACATTCATAAAGATGAATGAGTCCTGGATCGGCGGTGAGTTTCTGGCACCCGCCGTCGGTTCAGGGCACTGAACGGTCCCTTGTCATGCATTCCCTGATCTATTTACAGTGCTGAAAAAAATTATTTGAACACCTGAGTAAATCAATGTAAATATTTGGTAGAGTAGGCTGTGTTTGCAATTACAGCGGACAAACCTTTCTTGTAGTTTTTTACCAGCTTTGCACACACTGTAGGAGGGATATTTGACCCACTCCTCCACACAGATCTTCTCTACATGAGTCAGTTTTCTGAGCTATCGCTGTGAAAACCCGAGTTTGAGCTCCCTCCAAAAATTCACTATTGGGTTTAGGTCTGGAGACTGGCTAGGCCACGCCAGAACCTTGATATGCTCCTTACAGAGCCACTCCTTGGTTATGCTTGGTTTTGTGCTTTGGGTCATTGTCATGTTGGAAGACCCAGCCTCGACCCATCTTCAAAGCTATAACTGAGGGAAAGAGGTTGTTGCCCAAAATCTCGCAATACATGGCCCCGAACATCCTGTCCTTATTATAATGCAGTAACCCTGTCCCATGTGCACAAAAACACCCCCAAAGCATGATGCTACCACACCCATGCTTCACAGTAGGGATGGCGTTCTTGGCATGTTACTCATCATTCTTCTTCCTCCAAACACGGTTAGTGGAATTATGACCAAAAAGTTATATTATGGTCTCATCTGACCACATGACTTTCTCCCATCAGTCCTCTGCATCATTGAAGACACCTATGTCACAAGTTATTTGCCACTCTATACTACTATTACCACTGCTGCTGCTGCTGCTGTTCATGGCTGCTCTTTCCCGAGTCATTACACACTATATTGTCTACTGCTACTAATACTGCTGCTGCTCACGACACCTATGTCACTAGTTATTTGACACTACGGACTACTATGGTCACTACTGACGCTGTAAAGTCCTGCCCACGTGTTTAGATGTACTATGTCTGCAGTCTCTGACCATCTCCTGTACTATGTCTGCAGTCTGACCATCTCATGTACTATGTCTGCAGTCTGACCATCTCCTGTTACATGAGATGGTCAGAGACTGCAGACATAGTACAGGAGATGGTCAGAGACTGCAGACATAGTACAGGAGATTGTCATAGACTGCAGACATAGTACAGGAGATTGTCAGAGACTGCAGACATAGTACATGAGATGGTCAGACTGCAGACATAGTACATGAGATTGTCATAGACTGCAGACATAGTACATGAGATGGTCATAGACTGCAGACATAGTACAGCAGATTGTCATAGACTGCAGACATAGTACATGAGATGGTCAGAGACTGCAGACACAGAACATGAGATGGTCAGAGACTGCAGACATAGTACAGGAGATTGTCATATACAGCAGACATAGTACAGGAGATTGTCAGAGACTGCAGACATAGTGCATGAGATGGTCAGACTGCAGACAAAGTACATGAGATGGTCAGACTGCAGACATAGTACCTGAGATGGTCAGAGACTGCAGACATAGTACATGAGATGGTCAGACTGCAGACATAGTACAGGAGATTGTCAGAGACTGCAGACATAGTACATGAGATGTTCAGACTGCAGACATAGTACATGAGATGGTCAGACTGAAGACATAGTACATGAGATGGTCAGACTGCAGACATAGTACATGAGATGGTCAGACTGCAGACATAGTACATGAGATGGTCAGACTGAAGACATAGTACATGAGATGGTCAGACTGCAGACATAGTACATGAGATGGTCAGACTGCAGACATAGTACAGGAGATTGTCAGAGACTGCAGACATAGTACAGGAGATGGTCAGACTGCAGACATAGTACATGAGATGGTCAGACTGCAGACATAGTACATGAGATGGTCAGACTGCAGACATAGTACATGAGATGGTCAGAGACTGCAGACATAGTACATGAGATGGTCAGAGACTGCAGACATAGTACAGGAGATGGTCAGAGACTGCAGACATAGTACAGGAGATTGTCATAGACTGCAGACATAGTACAGGAGATGGTCAGAGACTGCAGACATAGTACAGGAGATGGTCAGAGACTGCAGACATAGTACAGGAGATAGTCAGAGACTGCAGACATAGTACATGAGATGCATTCTGACCATCTCATGTACTATGTCTGCAGTCTCTGACAATCTCCTGTACTATGTCTGCAGTCTGACCATCTCATGTACTATGTCTGCAGTCTATGACCATCTCCTGTACTATTTCTGCAGTCTCTGACCATCTCCTGTACTATGTCTGCAGTCTCACCATCTCATGTACTATGTCTTCAGTCTGACCATCTCATGTACTATGTCTGCAGTCTGACCATCTCCTGTACTATGTCTGCAGTCTCTGACCATCTCATGTACTATGTCTGCAGTCTCTGACCATCTCATGTACTATGTCTGCAGTCTATGACCATCTCCTGTACTATGTCTGCAGTCTCTGACCATCTCCTGTACTATGTCTGCAGTCTCACCATCTCATGTACTATGTCTTCAGTCTGACCATCTCATGTACTATGTCTGAAGTCTGACCATCTCCTGTTACATGAGATGGTCAGAGACTGCAGACATAGTACAGGAGATGGTCAGAGACTGCAGACATAGTACAGGAGATTGTCATAGACTGCAGACATAGTACAGGAGATTGTCAGAGACTGCAGACATAGTACATGAGATGGTCAGACTGCAGACATAGTACATGAGATTGTCATAGACTGCAGACATAGTACATGAGATGGTCATAGACTGCAGACATAGTACAGCAGATTGTCATAGACTGCAGACATAGTACATGAGATGGTCAGAGACTGCAGACACAGAACATGAGATGGTCAGAGACTGCAGACATAGTACAGGAGATTGTCATATACAGCAGACATAGTACAGGAGATTGTCAGAGACTGCAGACATAGTGCATGAGATGGTCAGACTGCAGACAAAGTACATGAGATGGTCAGACTGCAGACATAGTACCTGAGATGGTCAGAGACTGCAGACATAGTACATGAGATGGTCAGACTGCAGACATAGTACAGGAGATTGTCAGAGACTGCAGACATAGTACATGAGATGTTCAGACTGCAGACATAGTACATGAGATGGTCAGACTGAAGACATAGTACATGAGATGGTCAGACTGCAGACATAGTACATGAGATGGTCAGACTGCAGACATAGTACATGAGATGGTCAGACTGAAGACATAGTACATGAGATGGTCAGACTGCAGACATAGTACATGAGATGGTCAGACTGCAGACATAGTACAGGAGATTGTCAGAGACTGCAGACATAGTACAGGAGATGGTCAGACTGCAGACATAGTACATGAGATGGTCAGACTGCAGACATAGTACATGAGATGGTCAGACTGCAGACATAGTACATGAGATGGTCAGAGACTGCAGACATAGTACAGGAGATGGTCAGAGACTGCAGACATAGTACAGGAGATTGTCATAGACTGCAGACATAGTACAGGAGATGGTCAGAGACTGCAGACATAGTACAGGAGATGGTCAGAGACTGCAGACATAGTACAGGAGATAGTCAGAGACTGCAGACATAGTACATGAGATGCATTCTGACCATCTCATGTACTATGTCTGCAGTCTCTGACAATCTCCTGTACTATGTCTGCAGTCTGACCATCTCATGTACTATGTCTGCAGTCTATGACCATCTCCTGTACTATTTCTGCAGTCTCTGACCATCTCCTGTACTATGTCTGCAGTCTCACCATCTCATGTACTATGTCTTCAGTCTGACCATCTCATGTACTATGTCTGCAGTCTGACCATCTCCTGTACTATGTCTGCAGTCTCTGACCATCTCATGTACTATGTCTGCAGTCTCTGACCATCTCATGTACTATGTCTGCAGTCTATGACCATCTCCTGTACTATGTCTGCAGTCTCTGACCATCTCCTGTACTATGTCTGCAGTCTCACCATCTCATGTACTATGTCTTCAGTCTGACCATCTCATGTACTATGTCTGAAGTCTGACCATCTCCTGTTACATGAGATGGTCAGAGACTGCAGACATAGTACAGGAGATGGTCAGAGACTGCAGACATAGTACAGGAGATTGTCATAGACTGCAGACATAGTACAGGAGATTGTCAGAGACTGCAGACATAGTACATGAGATGGTCAGACTGCAGACATAGTACATGAGATTGTCATAGACTGCAGACATAGTACATGAGATGGTCATAGACTGCAGACATAGTACAGCAGATTGTCATAGACTGCAGACATAGTACATGAGATGGTCAGAGACTGCAGACACAGAACATGAGATGGTCAGAGACTGCAGACATAGTACAGGAGATTGTCATATACAGCAGACATAGTACAGGAGATTGTCAGAGACTGCAGACATAGTGCATGAGATGGTCAGACTGCAGACAAAGTACATGAGATGGTCAGACTGCAGACATAGTACCTGAGATGGTCAGAGACTGCAGACATAGTACATGAGATGGTCAGACTGCAGACATAGTACAGGAGATTGTCAGAGACTGCAGACATAGTACATGAGATGTTCAGACTGCAGACATAGTACATGAGATGGTCAGACTGAAGACATAGTACATGAGATGGTCAGACTGCAGACATAGTACATGAGATGGTCAGACTGCAGACATAGTACATGAGATGGTCAGACTGAAGACATAGTACATGAGATGGTCAGACTGCAGACATAGTACATGAGATGGTCAGACTGCAGACATAGTACAGGAGATTGTCAGAGACTGCAGACATAGTACAGGAGATGGTCAGACTGCAGACATAGTACATGAGATGGTCAGACTGCAGACATAGTACATGAGATGGTCAGACTGCAGACATAGTACATGAGATGGTCAGAGACTGCAGACATAGTACAGGAGATGGTCAGAGACTGCAGACATAGTACAGGAGATTGTCATAGACTGCAGACATAGTACAGGAGATGGTCAGAGACTGCAGACATAGTACAGGAGATGGTCAGAGACTGCAGACATAGTACAGGAGATAGTCAGAGACTGCAGACATAGTACATGAGATGCATTCTGACCATCTCATGTACTATGTCTGCAGTCTCTGACAATCTCCTGTACTATGTCTGCAGTCTGACCATCTCATGTACTATGTCTGCAGTCTATGACCATCTCCTGTACTATTTCTGCAGTCTCTGACCATCTCCTGTACTATGTCTGCAGTCTCACCATCTCATGTACTATGTCTTCAGTCTGACCATCTCATGTACTATGTCTGCAGTCTGACCATCTCCTGTACTATGTCTGCAGTCTCTGACCATCTCATGTACTATGTCTGCAGTCTCTGACCATCTCATGTACTATGTCTGCAGTCTATGACCATCTCCTGTACTATGTCTGCAGTCTCTGACCATCTCCTGTACTATGTCTGCAGTCTCACCATCTCATGTACTATGTCTTCAGTCTGACCATCTCATGTACTATGTCTTCAGTCTGACCATCTCATGTACTATGTCTGCAGTCTGACCATCTCATGTACTATGTCTGCAGTCTGACCATCTCATGTACTATGTCTGCAGTCTCTGACCATCTCCTGTACTATGTCTGCAGTCTCACCATCTCATGTACTATGTCTTCAGTCTGACAATCTCCTGTACTATGTCTGCTGTCTATGACAATCTCCTGTGCTATGTCTGCAGTCTCTGACCATCTCCTGTACTATGTCTGCAGTCTCACCATCTCATGTACTATGTCTTCAGTCTGACCATCTCATGTACTATGTCTGCAGTCTGACCATCTCCTGTACTATGTCTGCAGTCTCTGACCATCTCATGTACTATGTCTGCAGTCTCTGACCATCTCCTGTACTATGTCTGCAGTCTCTGACCATCTCCTGTACTATGTCTGCAGTCTCACCATCTCATGTACTATGTCTTCAGTCTGACCATCTCATGTACTATGTCTTCAGTCTGACCATCTCATGTACTATGTCTGCAGTCTGACCATCTCATGTACTATGTCTGCAGTCTGACCATCTCATGTACTATGTCTGCAGTCTCTGACCATCTCATGTACTATGTCTGCAGTCTGACCATCTCATGTACTATGTCTGCAGTCTCTGACAATCTCCTGTACTATGTCTGCTGTCTATGACAATCTCCTGTGCTATGTCTGCAGTCTCTGACCATCTCCTGTACTATGTCTGCAGTCTCACCATCTCATGTACTATGTCTTCAGTCTGACCATCTCATGTACTATGTCTGCAGTCTGACCATCTCCTGTACTATGTCTGCAGTCTCTGACCATCTCATGTACTATGTCTGCAGTCTCTGACCATCTCATGTACTATGTCTGCAGTCTATGACCATCTCCTGTACTATGTCTGCAGTCTCTGACCATCTCCTGTACTATGTCTGCAGTCTCACCATCTCATGTACTATGTCTTCAGTCTGACCATCTCCTGTACTATGTCTGCAGTCTCTGACCATCTCATGTACTATGTCTGCAGTCTCTGACCATCTCATGTACTATGTCTGCAGTCTGACCATCTCATGTACTATGTCTGCAGTCTCTGACCATCTCATGTACTATGTCTGCAGTCTCTGACCATCTCATGTACTATGTCTGCAGTCTCTGACCATCTCCTGTACTATGTCTGCAGTCTCTGACCATCTCATGTACTATGTCTGCAGTCTCTGACCATCTCATGTACTATGTCTGCAGTCTGACCATCTCATGTACTATGTATGCAGTCTCTGACAATCTCCTGTACTATGTCTGCTGTCTATGACAATCTCCTGTGCTATGTCTGCAGTCTCTGACCATCTCATGTTCTGTGTCTGCAGTCTCACCATCTCATGTACTATGTCTTCAGTCTGACCATCTCATGTACTATGTCTGCAGTCTCTGACCATCTCATGTACTATGTCTGCAGTCTCTGACCATCTCATGTACTATGTCTGCAGTCTATGACCATCTCCTCTACTATGTCTGCAGTCTCTGACCATCTCCTGTACTATGTCTGCAGTCTCACCATCTCATGTACTATGTCTTCAGTCTGACCATCTCATGTACTATGTCTGCTGTCTATGACAATCTCCTGTACTATGTCTGCAGTCTCTGACCATCTCATGTACTATGTCTGCAGTCTCTGACCATCTCATGTATTATGTCTGCAGTCTCTGACAATCTCATGTGCTATGTCTGCAGTCTCTGACAATCTCCTGTGCTATGTCTGCAGTCTCTGACTATTTCTTGTACTATGTCTGCAGTCTCTGATAATCTCATTTAGTATTTTGGGGGGAGAGCCATGCTCACTTGCGCTGCAATCGTGATGCATCGCGGAATCAAATCGAATCGTGGACTTGATAATCGAAATTGCATTGAATCGTGAGACGGGTGAACATGCGCAGCCCTAGTTTTTTAGGTGCAGTTGTGATGGGCTAGTTTTTGATGGAGCAGTTTTTGATGGGGCAATGGACCGAACTGGATTAACACACGGTTGGATCACATTTACATCTCTAGGGTCACCGTCTCCAGTCAGTTGTATTGGTGGAGGCAAGACCATGCCGCACAATTTACCCTAAAATTGTATCTTTTCTAGTTACATTACATTTTAATACTACTGCTGCTGCCTCCATGCTGAGTAATGCTTCATGACCTCTCTGGCACAGCGGATCCACCAAGAGCCTCCGCTACAAGCTACCAGACAGGATCGTAACAGCAAGTGTAACTAAAACAATAAACTTTATGTTTAGCCCTGATTTGCGGCCTTTATAATGCAACCATTAGCCTGTATGGAAGAGCAAATCTGCACTCTCTCTCTCTCTCTTTCTTGCTCTCTCTCTCTATATCTATATCTATTGTTGCTTTTGTTATGTTCATTTTTCAACAGTTTAGTTTGTGTTCGTCGTGACTGTGTCTGTGTACTGTAGTTTGTCCTGGTTTTGTGTTAAATAAAATAATAGTATAAAATGATTTCGCTAATTATGAAGTTATATGTGTTGATGTTGATGTTGATGTGTTAGATGTGAAGTTAGATGTGTTGAAAAACCTAAAAATCTATCTCAAAAACAAAGGAAACATTTCAAAAAAATAAAACTTTTTATTAAACACCATATTACAATTCAACGTGAGTCTTCAGGCGATTCAGGGTTTCTTGCTCTTTTGCGTCAATTTTGTCCAGCTCCTTCTCCATTTGCTCATTTTGCTGCAAAAGATATTTGATCTGCCTGTGATTACCCCTTATTCGTTCACTAATTTTTCTTCGGGCTGTCTTGTAAGCCCTCAATTGTATTGTAGCTGTTAGGATATAAGAAAAAACAATTTGTTTTCAAAGACCCTTAACAAATACATAAAATAATTCTGTTGCTTATTAATCAATCATTATCATGTCTATACACTTGTTATGTGTCTAGCACAGACCGGGAGTGCAGAATTATTAGGCAAATGAGTAATTGGACAACATCATCCTCTTTATGCATGTTGTCTTACTCCAAGCTGTATAGGCTCGAAAGCCTACTACCAATTAGGCATATTAGGTAATGTACAACTCTGTAATGAGAAGGTGTGTGGTCTAATGACATCAACACTCTATATCAGGTGTGCATAATAATTAGTCAACTTCCTTTCCTTTGGCAAAATGGGTCAAAAGAAGGACTTGGCAGTCTCTGAAAAGGCAAAAATAGTGTGATATCTTGCAGAGGGATGCAGCACTCTTAAAATTGAAAAGCTTCTGAAGCGTGATCATCGAACAATCAAGCATTTCATTCTAAATAGTCAACAGGGTCGCAAGAGGCGTGTGGAAATACCAAGGCACAAAGTAACTGCCCATGAACTGAGAAAAGTCAAGCGTGCAGCTGCCAAGATGCCACTTGCCACCAGTTTGGCCATATTTCAGAGCTGCAACATCACTGGAGTGCCCAAAAGCACAAGGTGTGCAATACTCAGAGACATGGCCAAGTTAAGAAAGGCTGAAAGACGACCACTACTGAACAAGACCCACAAGCTGAAACGTCAAGACTGGGCCAAGAAATATCTCAGGACTGATTTTTCTACCGTTGTATGGACTGCTGAAATGACAGTGAGTTTTGATGGACAAAAAGGAATGTGCCAGTGGCTGGATTGGTAAAGGGCAGAGAGCTCCAGTCCGCCTCAGACGCCAGCAAGGTGGAGGTGGAGTACTGGTTTGTGCTGGTATCATCAAAGATGAGCTTGTGGGGCCTTTTGGGGTTGAGGATGGAGTGAAGCTCAACTCCCAGTCCTACTGCCAGTTTCTGGAAGACCCCTTCTTCAAGCAGTGGTACAGGAAGAAGTCTGCATCCTTCAATAAAAACATGATTTTCATGCAGGACAATGCTTCAGCACACGCGTCCAAGTACTCCACAGGGTGCCTGGCAAGAAAGTGTATTAAAGAAAAAAAACTAATGACATGGCCTCCTTGTTCACCTGATCTGAACACCATTGAGAAGAACCTGTGGTCCATCATCAAATGTGAGATTTACAAGGAGGGAAAAGAGTACACCTCTCTGAACATTGTCTGGGAGGCTGCGGTTGTTGCTGCACGCAATGTTGATGGTGAACACATAAAAACACTGACAGAATCCATGGATGGCAGGCTTTTGAGTGTCCTTGCAAAGAAAGGTGGCTATATTGGTCACTGATTTGTTTTTGTTTAGTTTTTGAATGACAGAAATGTATATTTTGGAATGTTGAGATGTTAGATTGGTTTCACTGTTAACAATAAATAATTGAAATGGGTATATATATTTGTTTTTTGTTAGGTTGCCTAATAATTCAGCACAGTAATAGTACTCACCTGCATACACAGATAACCCCCTAAAATAGCTAACACTAAAAACAAAATAAAAACTACTTTCAAAAATATTCAGCTGTGATATTATTGAGTTTTTGAGGTTCATTGAGAACATGGTTGTTCAATAATAAAATTAATCCTCAAAAATACAACTTGCCTAATAATTCTGCACTACCTGTATACTTCTATCATAAATACCATATTATGGTTGTGAAATCTGACGGGTGAGCTTTATATGTTGTCCATTTTTATATCTACATTTTATTGTTGAAATGTTATTAATCTTTGTGCACATATTTACCTTCCTGAACGATGCTCACCGCACCTTCAATTTGCACCACCTCCACCTCTCCAGCGACCAGCATATCGTCAAACTGAGGATTGTTTTGGGGGGGTACATGCTCCACAACAGGAGCGGTGGCTGGCGAGTGGGAGGTCCCTGGCTGATCCTCCTCATCCCTCTCCTCCTGTGCCTCATCCTCCTCTGGCACATCCTCCTCTAGCACTTCCTCCTCTTCTTCCTCCTCATCAGTGTCCTGGCACCTTTTGCGCTTGCTGCGCACAGTTGGCAGCGGAGCTCCTAGAATAACACAATGTTCATATATTAGAAAAATATTTTATAATGACGTATGCAAATTCGGTGTGCTCTGCTGTATTGTATGTGAATACAAATTAATTTATATAGACAGTTAACCAATGGGAAAATGTTATAATAAAGGGTCTTGTGGGCACTACAGGGGACTGAGCGTGAGCTGGTCTGCCACCATGGTAAAATGAGCTGTTTTTGTCTCCTTTGTTTTGTTCTGACTATATCATGTTAAAAAAAAAGGGCCTGATGGATCACACGGGATTACTATGAAAACCCCACGCCTAACACAGGAATTTAGTGGGAATCTATATATATAAAACTCAACGTGTCTGTATGTATGTATGTATGTTCCAGCATCATGTCCAAACGGCGAAAGATATTTACATGAAACTTGGCACACAGGTTACTTATATGTCAGCCACCAACATTGTATAGGTGATTTAAGCCTTACCCTCCCCCATTTGCCATGGTGGTGGTTTTTCTTTAAATTCCCATTCATCTCTATGGGAAATACGTGTTACTTCATAACAGCTGTAGATATTTCGATAACACTTAGGGGCTGATTTACTAATGAATCTGCGCTGCGCCGGTACATGCCTTAATTAGTGCGCTGGATGAATCCCTAATTAGGCGCATGAACCGGCGGCAGCAGCAGCGCGATGTGATTGATAACTAAAGCCGCCGCCGAACTCCCTGTATAAGTCTATGGGGGAAATCTTAATAGTGAATTTTAAAGGCTAATCTGCAAGTTTTGTCCTAAAAAGTGTTTGGGGACCTCAGTCCTGCCCCAGGGGACATGTACCAATGCTTTTTTTATTTTTTAAAACGGCCGTTTTTTCGGGAGCAGTGATTTTAATAATGCTAAAAGTGCAATAATAAAAGTGTAATTTTCCTTTAAATTTCGTACTATGGGGGTCTCTAATGTCAGCATGTGAAAAAGCGCATGTTTCCCGTGGTTAGAACTGTCTCTGCACAAAATGTCATTTTTCAAAGGAAAAAAGCCATTTAAAACTGACTCGCGGCTATAATGAATTGTCGGCTCCCGGCAATTGCAGGAGAATTCATTCATTAAAAAAAGGAAAAAAAAAGCGTGGGGGTCCCCCCAAATTCAATAACCAGACCCTTTAGGTCTGGTATGGATATTAAGGGGAACCCCGCCGTCAATTTAAAAAAAAAATGACGTGGGGTTCCCCCCAAATATCCATAACCAGACCCTTCGGGTCTGGTGTGGAATTTAAGGGGAACTCCACTCCAAATTAAAAAAAAAATGGCGTGGAGTCCCCCTAAAATCCACACCAGACCCCTTATCCGAGCACGTTGACCTGGCCGGCCGCAGAAAAGAGGGGGGGACAGAGCGCGGCCCCCCCCCTCTCCTGAACCGCACCAGGCCACATGCCCTCAACATTGGGAGGGTGTTTTGGGGTGCCCCCCAAAACACCTTGTCCCCATGTTGATGAGGACAAGGGTCTCTTCCCCACAACCTTGCCCGGTGGTTGTGGGGGTCTGCGGGCAGGAGGCTTATCGAAATCTGGAAGACCCCTTTAACAAAGGGGCCCCCCAGATCCCGGCCCCCCCCCTGTGTGAAATGGTAATGGGGTACCTTGTACCTCTACCATTTCACGAGAAAAAAAAATGTAAAGGGTTAAAAAAGACAAGAGCCGGTTTTTGACAAGTCCTTTATTATCTTCTTTCTTCTTTTCTTCGGGTTTCTTCTTCCTCCTCCTTCTTCTTCCTCTGCTTCTGTCTTGGGTCTTCTATTCCCGCATCTTGCCCGGCGTGTTCTTCCATCTTCTTCCGCTGTCCTTCTCGTCCGCATCTTCTTCTCCTTCTTCTTCTTCGCCGGAGGCGCCGCTTCCAATTGAAATCCCCGCTGTCTGCCGGACCACGCCCCCCCCTCTGACGCCACGGGCAAGCTCTTAGGAGTGTGCTGCAAGTGCGTCCGAGGGGGGCGTGGTCACAGATGTCAGAGGGCGGGCAATTCAATTTGAAGCTCGTGCGCGGCTTTTTCTTTGCCAGAGTCGCCGCTTCCAATTGAATTGCCCGCTTTCTGGAACATGTGACCACGCCCCCCTCTGACGCACTGGCACCACACGGGGACTTTCCTAAGAGCTTGCCCGTGGCGTCAGAGGGGGGGGCGTGGTCCGGCAGACAGCGGGGATTTCAATTGGAAGCGGCCGCTCCGGCGAAGAAGAAGAAGAAGGAGAAGATGCGGACGAGAAGGACAGCGGAAGAAGATGGAAGAACACGCCGGGCAAGATGCGGGAATAGAAGACCCAAGACAGAAGCAGAGGAAGAAGAAGGAGGAGGAAGAAGAAACCTGAAGGAAAGAAGAAAGAAGATAATAAAGGACTTGTCAAAAACCGGCTCTTGTCTTTTTTAACCCTTTACATTTTTTTTCTCGTGAAATGGTAGAGGTACAAGGTACCCCATTACCATTTCACACAGGGGGGGGGCCGGGATCTGGGGGGCCCCTTTGTTAAAGGGGTCTTCCAGATTTCGATAAGCCTCCTGCCCGCAGACCCCCACAACCACCGGGCAAGGGTTGTGGGGAAGAGACCCTTGTCCTCATCAACATGGGGACAAGGTTGTTTTGGGGGGCACCCCAAAACACCCTCCCAATGTTGAGGGCATGTGGCCTGGTGCGGTTCAGGAGAGGGGGGGGGCCGCGCTCTGTCCCCCCCTCTTTTCTGCGGCCGGCCAGGTCAACGTGCTCGGATAAGGGGTCTGGTGTGGATTTTAGGGGGGACTCCACGCCATTTTTTTTTTTATTTGGAGTGGAGTTCCCCTTAAATTCCACACCAGACCTGAAGGGTCTGGTTATGGATATTTGGGGGGAACCCCACGTCATTTTTTTTAAAAATTGATGGCGGGGGTTCCCCTTAATATCCATACCAGACCTAAAGGGTCTGGTTATTGAATTTGGGGGGACCCCCACGCTTTTTTTTTGGTGTTTTTAATGAATGAATTCTCCTGCAAATTGCCAAGAGCTGACAATTCATTATAGCCGCGAGTCAGTTTTAAATGGCTTTTTTCCTTCAGAATGTCATTTTTCACATGCTGACATTACACCCAGGGCCGCCATCAGGGGGGTACAGGCAGTACACCTGCAGGGCCGCCATTAGGGGGGTACAGGCATTACACCCGCCCGGGGGTCCCCAGGGGCCCAGGGGGCCGGGATGGGAACCACCCTAAAACAAAAAACATTTTTTTTTTTTGTTTAAGGGCTCCGAAGGTCCCCAGGGGCCCGGAGGCCACTAAGGGCCCCAGATGGCAAGCCCTTTTTTTTAAATAAAATATATATATTTAAAAAAAAATATATATTTTTTAAATATATTTGTTTATTTTTTTTTTAAGGAAAGGGCCCAGAGGTCCCCAGGGCCCTGAAGGCTACCCCCTTGTTTTTAACTTTTTTTCGATAAATGTTATATTTAAAAAATATATATATATGTATTTTTCTCTTTTGTATTTTTATTTGATAAAAGAGCACAGAGGTCCCCAGGGCCCGGATGGCTACCCCCCTTTTTTATA